>CM073770.1:77791050-78391050 GCA_037158775.1 Hetaerina titia
TTCACATTTTGATCAACTGACTTGACTCTTTTGATTGATTTGAATGATTTTATTCAGAATCCATGCCATCAAAGAGGGGATATAATGTTATGGCCCTGTATAAACTAATATTTTTCAATTCTTGATTCCTGTATCCACTTGGAATGACTGACTGAGTATTATTTAAAATTTCCCCGAGAGTCACGATCATTACCATTGATTGTCATATGTATTTTCTTTGTAGTCAATATTTTACTCCAACAGTTTGAACAGTCAAGAGTTGGTTTGTCAACAAGTTTGGTATCTAGTCAATGGACAAGCAAAAGCGTCAAAGCCTCTTGATTGATTGGTTTTGTAAATATGTAAAAAGAGTGAATTATGATGGGTTTCATGCCCAAAATTGAATTGTAAATAGCAAGCAAATGATGTTATTAATAACTTTTATTATTGGAGCATTTTATGGGACAGCTGTTATAAAATCAAGTTTTATGTGATTCCATGTGTAGCCAACAAATGAATACAAGGAAAGGTTTTTTTAGAGTACAGGAAAATAAACTAGGGTAATATATGGTGACCTATTTGAATACTGTAATTTTTCTCTGTACACCACAAGTAATCACTACAAGATAATTAATATTAGTCTTTCATTCATGCATTCAACATTTTGTGTCTTGTTTTCCATTTGTGTTGTTGCTGTAACTTTATTGGTGCATTAATGAAGTTACTTCTTAGTATATCTGTTGTTTTTAAAGAATTGCAACTAAATGGAGCAAGTTATGTTTCATTTGAATGCAGTGGTTTAGTCTAAGTGTAAGAATGACTAACAATTGTATTGATTCATAGTGAATTAATTTAAATTTAAAAACAACTTGGTTGGTCCTGAAAATGAATTGTCATTGGTATTGTTACATAATGGCTTTCATGAATAAAGTACTTGGCTACTCGGCTTGAAAAAGAATTTATTCATTTTATCACATAAATGTTTCGCATATTAAAAGTATGCTATTCTACAATTCGAGGTAGGTTTTAGAAGGATGCGGGCTATATGAGGGTTTGCTATTTATATTTTGAGCCTTGACAACACCAAGTGCTTTAGGTGCTGTCTGACATTTCCATCTGAAAGTTTGACCCTTTTAACGCAAACTTTCTTCAGGATATTTTGTCATTCGATCATAACTTGTGTTGTTTACGGTGACTCGAAAATTTTGCCTCTGCGAAAAAATTGAGTCAACTTGTGAACACTTCCATGTGATGATTTTTTACGATTTTCGACGTCAACTTCGAGTAAAATTTAACTTAGTTTTAATGTACCTCAAATATGAAGTATAAACATATTGTGACAGTAAATATTTGAATAATAATCAAAGTATTAATATTTTATTTTCTAAATTCCATATCAATTTTGGTCTTATTATAAATACAATACATTGTAATTATATAATTATAAAATATATAAATATATGCCTATTATATAATTAAAATTTAACTATGGGCAATCATTTCTTCTATCAAATACTCGAAAATCCAGGAGTGCCTCAACTCTCCCTTTGTTATTGTTTTAACAAAAATGTTTCATTTGGGCTGATATTAATGTGCTACAGGCAACATCTTTGCTTTCTTACTGCTTTTTGTTCAGCATGGTGATATCTCCAAATCGAATTTCTATTCATTGTTTTCAATATTTTAAAATGCTTTATGGCAATTTTTTAAAACATAGTAATATATATGGTGTACAACTTTCCATTGACTAAGGTAGACTGATATATAGTAATGTTTATAGCACATGTATTGTAATGTAACTGCAAAGTGACATTCAGTGATAAGATGCTCAGTAATTAACCCTGTAGGGTTTTAAAGAAAAAGTGATTAGAAATAGAATAGAAAAGATTTGACGCTGATGTTTTGTGCTCTCAACTTCTAAAGCATCTAGGTATAACATGGACACCTTTTGTCTGATGATATTTATTTCTCTTGCCCCTCATACATACTTCCTACCTACCTCATTCGCTTCAAAAATGCATATTCTTTTCCTATTTTATCTTTTTACAAACTCAGTATTTTCTCTCCATCACAATCGACCAACAATTCTCAACATATCCACTTCTGCTTTTTCTATCGTGGAGTTTTCTTTCCCCCAAAAATGTAATCTCTTCCCATGCCATATCTAATACTTCTTTTTGTATCTTCCATTTTCCTCAGAGACCATGTTTCAGAACATAGTAATGCTAATGTCCATATCGAAGTCATCAATTATCTTTTCCTCAAGCATTGCTCATAGCTTTGTCCTCAGTTCTCTCCTTTTGAATGCTTCTTACTGAATCAGTTCTTTTCACAATGCTCTTATTACTTTGTCCATTTCTTTCTCCCCAAAAAGACTGATGAAGTCTGCAAAAATTTCCTCTTCTTCTAATTTATGCCCACATTCTATGAAACAACAGGTCTGCAATTTTTTTCGAATCTCATTACTTTTGCTTTCTCATGATTTATCTTCATTACATCCTTCTCACACTTAATTTTTAACGTACTCATGATGATTGCAAGTCCATGGCTGACCTGCCTGAGAAATTAACAATGTTCCTAAAATCTAACCAACATAAATACTTGTAGCTAACAACTGCTTTATTATTCTACACCCAGAAGCCTCGTTCCTGTGTCTGTAATTTCAGAAAATTCATGTGTAAAATGAGCAACCATTTGACTGACCCAATTATCACTGATAATCCCTATTTTGTTGCTGCTTTCTCTCCTGTAAAATATAATGCATGCGGTTCTTTTGAATATGTGTATCCATCCAATCAACACTTCCATTAATGACACATGTGTTGATGCTTATGTGCCGTATTCCTTCAATATTGTTCTTAATGTTGCCATGGCATTATTTATTCTACTCATTTACCTAGGCTAAATTGATCACCACCCAAGAAGTTGGATAGCATGTTATGATATTTTTTGTAGATGATTATTTCAGTACTCGCACGTATAAAATTGACCTATAGTCCAAACTCACAGCTAATTTTTTTCAGAATGTAAATTAATTTTGAGCTAATCCTAAGTCTTCTGGCCAAATTTCTTCCTTGCAGGTACTACAACTTGACCCAAAGCACTCACTTCCATTTTTTCATAAACTACCAAGTGGTTCTGATGTTATTCAATGTATTCTAAACAACTTGATCATCTTCATTTCCCAGTTTTTTATGTTTTACTCTCTAGGGTTCCAGGGCCTATCCTTTTCTGCATTGCATTCAAAAGCTTTCATTTATCCTTTACATTCACTGTCATTTCCTGTTATCTTTATCAAAATTCTAATTATTTCTTCTCCTCCCCTAAATTGATTACAATTTGTTAAAAAATTCTGCATCTTACCTTTGACTAATGATATTATATTTCCTTTAAATGTGTTTACCCACCAAGAGTGACCATGAATACTATCACCAGTACAATTATAGGAGTTACTATATTGCACAAGTCCTTCTCCCAAGCTGAGGTGTTCATGTCCATGTGCAGGGTCTACAGAATTAACCATTGGTGAGTTTACCTTCTCTTTGAACAACATACAATTAGGACATTTCTCTAAATTTAATCACATCAGATAATCCATATTTGCACAATCTGAGTAGGTCAGAGAAACATAGGATGTCCTGGGGGTTGTCCCATTCCAATTTCATTTATGCATTAAAAACTGTCAAAATTATTTGGCGAAGTTTGTTGATTAAATCTTGTTTTTTTTACATTTTGGGAGGTCATTATAAACAAGTAATGGTGTCTGTAGTGAACACCACTCTACTCTTAGTCTGTTGTTATCACAGGTGAAATAAATAAATTGGGGGACGATGATTTTAAAATATATGTAATATAATGCAGTTATGAAAATACATACTCCCCCCAGTTTTCATTGAAATCTACGTCCACGGATTAATCATGTGTACAGCATAAATTATATTTTGCTGGCATTTATCTAAATACAAAATGTCTATTGATTTATTATGATAATATTTTACAAGTGCGTAATTGGAGTAGAAGATATCTGGAAGTTTAATTGTAAAACTTTTAATGAACCTCGGAATGGAGTCAGTTTTTATTACTGTTTTCCAAGTCTCCTTTTAGTGCAAATTTCACGCAAGTAACTTAATCTTGGCAATTAGGGTTCTCTGCTATGTGGCGTCGCGTTTTCTTCAATATTTCTAAGCTTGGATCTTTGTCTTGAAAAAATCAATTGTCTCTCCCGGGATTACATATAATACTGGATATTCCTTAACGGTCGAATTTCATAGCTAGCTACACCACCCCGCCACAAAGAAAAACTATTAAAGAGTTTTTTTGTAAATAAGATTATCCCTGCCGGTGCCTAACAGCACTAGAAAAGAGACGTGCTATAAGGACGAGGTCACAGTAGCGAATAAGATAAGCCTACACTTAGCTGCGCATGTCGCGACGGTTAATCAAACAATAATCTCTAATGAAATAACATAGTACGCAGTGACGCGGATAACCTTAAATAAAATCAAAATCTCTCGAAAATACCCATTAAAAAATTAATTGTACTGGGATTCAAACCTGAATATGTTTTGTAGTTTGACTTACAATTCCATTTTCATGTGGGAAAAAATGCTAATCACACCTATTTCACAACATTTGCGTCCTTGCTCGACATATTTCGTGACAATGAAAACTCGAATGCGATACCTGAAATGCTCTGGAAGCCACAAATTTGGGACATGATAGGAAAATCCGAAGCGGAGATAAAGGGCGACTTAGCCTACGGTCAACAAACCAGGGCACTACTATAGTATGAATTTCGTTCGTGGCAAATACCAGTCCGACTTTCCCCTCGGTCACAACCCATAGGGGAACTCCACTCGGCCAAGTTGATCCCGGGACGTAATTTGTAAACGGCGCCGACTACAAACAATCTCATTCGCGTATCAACTTCAAGGATCGACCAAAATATGCTCTCGATTGATAAGTTCTCAACACGCTGGCTGAGCTGTATGTGCTCATGTCCACCGATAAAAGTCGCGAGGAAACCAATGAGATCACTGCTTAAGGAATAGTTGCACACCCAGGTCCTCAAACCCTCCAACAGTTGGCGTGGGTGCGCTTGACAGTCAGTTGAAAACTGCGAGTCGACCGCTTCCTCTTCACGCATCTTATCCCCTACCACCCCTTACAAGGCCGCCACACGACTCCACCCCGTCTCTCCCCTTCCTCCTCCCTCTTGACTCATGCCATTTCACTGCGTGTTGTCGTTGCGGAATGCGCGCAGCAGCCACCCGTAACGCAGTCGCAATCGGACCTGCGAAATGGCAGATAAGTTCGTGACTTTTTATTTTCAGCGCCGCCAACTATCTCTCCGTCGTCTGATGCTTCCGAGTCACCGATGATCGTGTTTCAAATGCACCCAAATCGGCGGAAAATAGAAATCGGCCCGGGATCTGGATAGGATATTGCCGTCGACGTGGGAGTTTGCGACCCCCGTTGGATTCAGCGGCTTCGCGAATCTGTTTTCGTGTTCGTTCACTCCCATTAGCTGCATTCGTCGGTTCGACCTGAGACGGTTTCCTAGGATTCAAAAAAGAAGAAGATCGAGCCCTGTGTCGTGTGGTCAGGTTATCTCATCCTCCACAATGAAGCCTTGAGCTGTTCTATGAAACGAAGTTTTGAATCACCAAAGGCCTGATAATATTGTACCCTTCTTCCGTCCCGGTTCCCTCCCTTGTGCGTCCGAACAGTAGAGAAAACTCGACGGTCGTGCGCGCGCGGGCCTGACTATGAGACATTAGAAAAAAGGAAAGCGGCTACTATTGTCCACCTTGGAGGATTTTCGGTCTCGCCCGAACTCCCGGGGACAAAGGAAACCAAGGCGGTGTGAGGGGGGCCCCTCTTTCTTTCGCTCCGCTGCTCTTTCCCTCCTTGTGGAAGGAGGATACGTCCATCTTCCTGTGTTTTTTGTACCCCTCCCCCATCCTCCTGCTGTTTCATCTCGACGGTCAGGGAGGCGAGGGCGCAAAGAACTCAGTCATTATCTCGTCCGAAACGAAGTCGAGATGCCAGCTGTCGGTCCTCCCGACGGCCGTGATCCAATGGAGGCCTACATCTGCACGCTGCCGGAGGATGCGAGGCGGTGCGCTGAGGAAGAGCTCGGAGAAGACCCGGAGCAGAGGACCGAGCGCATCCGGGAAGCGCAGGAGTGGCTGAGGGGAGAAGCGGCGTACTTGAACGCCCGAGACGGTAGGGAAAACCACTCAACGCCCATCATCAGTATTTAAATCAGGCTGACAGCAGCGCTCAATTCTTCCATTTCTAATGCTTACTCTATTCTCCAATTATTAGCTTTTCTCACAGCATCCTTATTTACTTTGCCTTCATATTTTCCCTTTCAGTTTTTAACTGTAAAAGGTTACCAACAAATTCATTGCTTTTCAAACTACGATCAATCCATCTGGTACTTCTCTTCCATGTCTTATTCCATAATATATTTTCCTCCTCTGCTCTTCTGTGTACTTAATTTCGTATTTTATCCGTCCATTTCTCCTTCAGTACTCAATTTCAAAACCAGAATTATATTTGATTTTGCAATGCTCGCATTCATTTGCCCCGAATTGAAACTCTCCATTTTTAAGTGATTCCCCTGGACGTTCCGCCTATGCTCACCCTTCCTCCGCAAAATGTAATGAAAGGTCGTTCCATGACATATTGGCGGGTGACCCATCCTACAACATAAGCGACTGGGGCCAGTGAGAATCTGATTTAATTGGCTCCACGGCAGAAAATACCGTTGACGGGAGGGAATGACGGATGCATTGATAAGATCCGTTATTTCATCCCATGCAAATACATTTTGAACATTCTTCATTGATATGAATAATTACTATCATGATAATTCCTTTGGAGACATCAAAGTGAGGCTAAAATTGGTGATAAATAAAAGGCTGTGGGAAACATAAATATGCTCCCGCTTATAAACATGTAGATGCACGATAAAGTCGAGTTATACCAGTACTTTATTTGGATATGTCATTCTTCATTTTGTGCGATGTACGCCATCGTAAGTTAACGGTTTCACTGATGGACGGCATGCATGCTGTAGGCGGGATTCGAATGGCATAATTTGGTCATACATGCTCAGATCTGATGAGTCATTTCGGCTTGAAAATGTGCAGAGAATAGTTGGGGCTGTCAAAACAACTCGTGCGGGTGTTTGAGTATATGGCGCGCTCGAAGCTGTCCAATTGCGTTTGCTTTTCGGGTTCGTGTAAATTTTAAGACCGTGATCTATATTTTGGGAAAATTTGATACCAATTCTGATTAGGGTTGCCGGATGTCTAGTCTTTCTTGGACACATCCCATGTTTAATAGTGCTCGGGTGGAATTTGGATCATTGTCCGGAATTTCCACGCAATGGTCGACTAGTAACGTTAATTTTTATTCGGCCTGCTACAACAGATGTTAGTTATTTTTAACAATAAACGATGTGTGTGTGTGTGTGTCTATATGTATAATTATAATTCAACCTCAAATTTGAACAGAAGTTACCCCTTCTGTCGTAAATATCGATTGCCATGTCCTCTACAGCACAAAGGTTCTGACAGGCCTAATTCTGGGGTGCGTACATTATTGACTCGCCCCCACGCTGCATGCAACCCTGACTACTCCCCAGTGTAGGGCTAAGGGTCTGCATGCCGGGCGAATCTGAAGAGAGGCGATGGTGGACATACCTTACTGCAGTGGCCAACAACCTGCGCCTTGACAATAGTTTTATGTGTTCTGCAACCGCAGATGTCTTTTGTAGCGTTAACGATGTTTGAAACTTCATATTTTCTTTTTTGCGTCGAAATACTCAAAAACTTCTTCATGTTGCTAAAGTTAATTAAAAATATATCGTAGTTACTTTGTGTGCATTCTAATATAATAAATTAATTCAAATCCATGAAGTAATTCGTATATTTAGTAGTCTCATTAATAAGGCCCTCGAAATCGTAAAATACCTGTTATGTGGTCCATATACAAAGGGTTTGCATCACTGACTAATGGTCGCATCGTCCTTGCTCTCTAAAAGTCTAAACTTTTTGCCGACACCTCGAACATAAGGGCTGATGGCTGAGGAATATATAAATTATATGCTTATTCTGTCTTACGCCGTGGCAAATAATTCATCGCCTACCCGAAATGCTCTAGTTTAGGCATAGCATTTATTTTCATTTAACCTTGTTTTGGTGTCGTGGAGTTATTTTAATCTCATGAAAGTTCTGCGAGCATAGAAAACATTTTCTACTTGCCTTTTTAAATTTTTTGTTACAGTTATTACAAACGATAAATATAAAGAAAAAATTCTATTTTTTTACGAGCAGGAAATGTTGTAATAAGCATTAGTGGAAATACAGAGTAACTGTAGTTACGAAATTCAGGAAGAAAGTTTAATGTAATAAACTTAACGAATTGTTGATGATGAGATGCAATCGTCAACGCTGTAAATTTCCATAGATCTCCGCATTATTAATGTGAAGTGCGGGAATACACGGTTAACGAGTCACTCTTCGATATTAGGTCATCGTCAATATTTCATATACTCGTACTCTTCCGTGCATGTGAATTCTGCTGATGCCGGGAAAATATTCTTTTCATTTTGAAAGGATTGTTCACCCAAGGCGTCAGGTGATCATTTTACCGTTACTACTATTCAGTTTTCTTAATCTTTCATGAATTTGTCCATATATATTAAATCAATCTTCATTGTTTCTTTCGGGATAAGTTGGTAAAAATGATTTATTCGTCCTTGTGTTAACAAATTTGTCAAACCTCGTTATCAAAATCAGTCTTTGCGTTCTTTCATGCATGCTTGCCTACTCTTGTAAATGGATGTAGACGATTGAAGTGACAAATATTATGTATAATCTTGTTGATTTTTCTATTTTTTTACTGTGATCGTAAATATTTACTTTAGTTTCCTTCGTAGGCGTGCCTATTGCATAACTTTCACGACGTTTAAATAATTACGTTGATCTCAGTCTTAAAGTTCTGGTAGATCAAACTTTTTGTCATTTAAATTAAGTGATTTGCCAGCCCGCAAACGATGTTATCTATCGCTCCCCTCGCCTAATAACTGCTACTACTACGAATTAGCTAGCCATGGTTCTCAATGTCTTTCGTTAGGTATCCTTTTCATGACGAAACCGTGCATCGCTGACCGAAGGTCGGATTTCCCCAGTAATTGTGATTATTAGGTAGTCAGTCAATCCTTTAATGTTACTATTAGATTAAGCGAATAATGAAGGCAATGGTTGTATTGTATGAACCTCGGGGATAAGTTCCTTGCTCATCAAATTCATCCCTCAACTCTTCTTCCCAGTCAAGTTGGACGAAGGGTAAGTTAATCTCTGGGACGGCGTCACATAAAGCGTTCGTTGCCCGAGGCGATGGTTAAACGACCTCGCGGTTCACAAAAAAATCTCGATTCTTGTCCTTTCTTTGGGGCTTCCGCTGTTTATCTCCGCCGGACACAATGTTTCGTGATCATCTGATGCCCGAGTGGGATGAAAAATTTTTTCGTACCTGAAATCAGCCGAGGATCCCAAAAAGATGGCCTCTCAAGGCCATTAGGTGAGCGACCGAAACATTTGGTTTCATCTCAAGTAGCCGTAGGTGTCCGTAACTGAATTATTTGAATCCCAAGACAGTCAACAGATTCCCGAGATCAACTTTTTCCGTCGTCGTAAGCTTTGGTCATTAAGAATTTCCAAGCTGACTGATGCATGGGTGTGAGAGCACTTGATTTTCGAATTCTTTTGGGCCACTGTCATTAGGCATGTCCTCATAGGTGGTAAATGTAATCAAACATTCATAGGATATGCGCGGTTGGTAGCTTTTCTTTACCGTGCACTTCTCATCTACGTCAAAGTCTGAATTTTATCCTGATACCCAGGGGTAGGATTTTTGCGGAGGGCGCGGTTCCATGCTAGGAATGCGTCCTCAAATTTGAGTGTTGCATAAGTGTTATTGATCAGTCACCATCATCATCAGGATTTCAATACTAAGTTTGTTTTACTGACCCCTCCATTCGTCTCTATTCAATATTAATTACCTCACCCTTCTAATACCATCTCTATTGTACGTCTTTTAATAATCAAACCACTTTACTTTTCCACATAAACTTTTTAATTTTTACAACCCAGGTTTCGTTATAGCATAACATCATCAGGTGATCGGACCTGATGATGTTATGCTATAACGAAACCTGGGTTGTAAAAATTAAAAAGTTTATGTGGAAAAGTAAAGTGGTTTGATTATTAAAAGTCAGTATGAAGATTTTCCACCAAGTTACGCCAGAAACTGTTTTATCTATTGTACGTCTTTCTTAATTTGTCTTCTTGGTCTTCCTCGTTGGATCTTCTCTGCAATTTTTCCTTTTATTACGTTTCTAAGTAATACATAGTACCTCAAGGCGTATCCATTCCATTTTAGTTTATTTTTCCGTTGAGGTCTCCATTTGGTCTTTTCCTATTATGTTCTTCTAAATACTTTCTCTTTCATCGCTTTGTCTTTCCAATTAATCTTCAACGTACTCCCCCAGCACCATTTTTCATACAGGGTTCGTCCGGAAAATAAGTGTACTGAGCTCAGGAAAAAAAAATGTATTACACTTTTACATATCTTAAGCTAATATTCCTTAAAATAGGACCCTTGTGAGTCGATACACTTGTTCCAGCGGCGTTCCCATTCCTGGAACGCTCCCGCTAAGGCATCATCGGGAACCTCTCGAAGACACGTCGTCACGGCCTCCAAACGGCGTCCAAAGTCCCGTATCGCGTTCCTTTCAAACTCCTCTTTATCTTCGGGAACAGAAAGAAGTCCGGTGGTGCCAAGTCCGGGCTGTAGGGCGGGTGCGGCAGCGTTGCCACGCCGTGCTTGGCCAAGAAGTCCGACACGACAAGCGCGGTGTGAGACGGCGCATTGCCGTGATGCAGCCGCCAGATGTTTTTGATCGCTGGCCGGACGCGGGCGACTCGTTTTCGAAGTCTGTCGAGCACTTGGACGTAAAGTGCAGCATTTGCAGTTTGTCGTTCAGGTACAAATTCGTAGTGGACGACTCCCCTTTTGTCAAAAAAGACAATGAGACAATGACACTTATTTTCCGGACTAACCCTGTAAATGTCTATCCTTCGCTGGTCCACTTTTCCAATATTCCATATATTTGATCCATCGAGTTCCATGCTCCATGAAAACGTTTAGCTATTAATGATTGTGTTAAATAATTCAAACGATAAAAATAATTTTAACGACAGTTACGTTCATTGCGGTAACTAAGTGTAAAAATGTTTCTAACACGGCACATGAAATTCAAAAATACCGTGACCCTTTATCAGAGACATCAGCTCAATGTGAGCCAAAAAGAAGTTAGGTTTCATTAGACAAGTTGAAGAAAATGTGCGCTTAAGGGGTTTTGCGCATTCACTAATGTATATTAAAAAAATATCGAATTAACTAATATTTCCGCATGCATGGCTGGTGCTCTGACAACCCCCTCCACGCACCTTTCAGGCGGCTTGCGGGGAATCGCGTAGGGGTAAATGAGCGTGCAGTAAAGAGTATTTGATCTAAAAAGCATTTTTGGCGGGAACGTCAAAGGAAATCTTGGTCTTTGAACTAATTAAGTCTGCGACGGAGTTCAGTTTCATTGTCCTCTGTTTTAGTTTAATCAGGTTTGATTTCAAAAGACACAACGTACCTAATGGAGGCAGAAGAAAAAATATTTGTGCCGATGTCACTTCTTAGTTTCGGTACGCGTTGCGTTGACATGCGGCCAATTCCATATCCTTTGCATGTCCAAGCCAAATCAGTGGGCAAATCAACCTATCGTAAATGGAAAAAGAGCTCATTTTTCAGGGAAGTCTGTTCGACTAGGAACACTCGAAATTACACCTCACAGTTCAGGGCAAGCATATACACAATAAGGCATATTAAAATGGGACAAAATTTAATTTATGCACATCTCAAAATTGTACAATATATGAAATTACAAGGAATCGTAAAACACGAAAGAGTAGACCAAACAAAAACAATGTAGAACTTGATGACAAAGTTTATAAGTCAACTAAAATATTCATACACCATTTGTACCGCATGAAACGTATAAAAGAATTACCTTTCTGAAAGTATATTTCCTTCATCCTTTGAGGGTGCTGTTCCATTGGTGAACCCCACCAGCCCGAATGACCTATGATTGTATTCAAGTGCTAGTATGAGAGAACGAAAGTATTATTTATTATCCATATTAAATGATGTTGTAATTTCCCGCAGACTTTATTTAAAAAATAAAGTCAATCAAACAATTCCACGAAGTGAAGCCTGAAAGTGTAAAGTACGAGTATATTATTGATTATATTGAACAAGGTTTAACACAGTTAAAGCTTGGACAACTCAATGCTCAATGCTTTTTATAGGTTTTTGGTTCAATGTTCTGGATTGCCTTAATTGTAGCCGGTTTTATCATATTTGCGGAAACCGTGTAATTCATTTTAAGCTTCATTTATTCCCTTTCCATACATCCAACTTAAACCACACTTCAGGCATTCTAATCCTGATTTTATCCTCTACGATTGGCCTGTATACACATTGACCCATTTTTCCATTTCTTCCCGATACAAAAATGTAAAATTAATTTAACGGAAATGAACTAAAACCGCCCCCGATTATCAATTGTCTCAACCGTTGAACTCGTTCTCCAAGTTATAGCACGACGCAGGAATTAATTCTTAGTTGAAGGTTTATTCGACGACAAGCCACTGAAATACTGTTTCTATTTTGCAACGAAGTATGATGACAAGGCGGAATAACGTCGACATGCCCTTTATGGCGTTGATATTTTTCTTAGGATCATTAGTAGCTGTGGTGGATACAATTACGTTGCATCATTGCTCGACGATTGATTCCCACTCTCGGCCTTCTGACGGTCGGAAAATGAAGTTTCATCGAATAAAAAAGTGCCGAAACGTTTTTTTGGTCATGATGAATTATCCATCAGTGATTAGTTGTGTTTTGTGTTTCTGAAAGCATGGAGGTTACTTATAACACATCTTACAATATTTGCGAACCCGTTTCTCAAAGATGCAGTCCTTTGAAAGCATTCTCAACTGTAGCATAAAACTTGTTAAATTCGTATACTTTATAAAATAGGGAATTAACAAGTGTCTCAACATTTACTATCATCAACAGACTCCGATTATGCAAATTACACAGATTTATGAACCGACTTTTAGGCTTGAAAAGTTTAAAGTTTGGAAGTCTGGTGATTTATCCTTCAATGAGTGTGTTTCATTCTGTATTGTAAGTATTTAAATCTGGCAGCAGCTTAGTTTGAGGCTCCTCTTGATTTCTGTGCTTCATTTAAAACGTCCATGACCAACAAACATATATAATAAATTATGGAGGCTTCGAATATGATAAAAAACAATAAAAGGGCCAGTTAGAAGGCGAAAAGTATCAATATTATTTATTATTAATTTAGAGTTTAGGAACCCTGTTAAGAAAGTTTTTTATTACTAGTAATAATTACAGAAGCAATATTATAAGTATTTGAAATTGAATATTAACAGAAAAAATTGTCGACATTGGAAATACATAAGGGTTAAATCAAAATTTTAACTCCATATTTAAGAATTAATCTTTTACTTTAGTCATTATCTAGCATAACAAAAACGTTTGTAATCGAGTTTTTCTTCGAAGCCAGTCCAAAGTTTATTCTAGTAGTAATATTTTAATTGGGCTTTCTGCATTGTTCTTCTGACTGAGGCCGCGTCGCACTGTACGGAACGAAAGGATAACACATCATTGACAGCAGTGTATCCAAGGCCGAGGCGGAATTATAACGAGTGACCTTCTCTTTGGTCGTTGGGCCCGTTACTTATTGCACTGACCTTAAGCTTCAGGCTTACTTTCTGTTACCGGGGAATAAAGTTGTACGCACATAGAGTCAAAGAGCGGGTGAATGCCAAACTAAATTAATGGAATTTAAATCCCCATCACCTGCAATTAAAAATGACAGGTTAAAAAAGGCAAGTCACACACTTTGGCAACAGATTGGGTTTATAGGTGGATGATATGCGTGTAATATTTTTTTTCAATGTAGTCGTTCGTATATTTGTAATGTAAAACCACCAGTTCATATAAATTGACCTTTAAATTTTCCTCTAGTTTCCTTTAACCGCAGTGACAAGCAGGCTTCAATAACAATCTTACGTCAGTATGATTTAAAAGTAAATTCCAAGTAACGGCAAACTTAACCCTTGAGTTTCATTTTTATAATTTATCGTTCACTATTATGAGGTGAGTAATTTTACATGTTCAATGCCAATTTTACATGTTCTCCCGGCACTTCTGTCGCAAGCTTTCACTTCTACTTGTGTGCTAGTTAATTTTGGAGGAATTCATGATAATATACAGATGATAAATGGCGACTTCGTAATAGCAGCTGTGGCAGATCTAATGAAGTATTTGGTGATGGTGTAAAGCAATTATTTCCTCATTCGCTTTGATTTTATTTTAGAGATTACTTCGGTTAGCTTCTCCGGTACCTTATCTGATTTTCATACTCGTCAGACGTGTTGGAAATAAAAAAAATAGGTTCGTTTTTGTATTTCCCTCAGTGTTGGACCTATTTGAGCAATTTATGATAGGCTATTCCGTGATTGGCGTAGAGATTAAATTATAGCTATCTAAAAAATATATTCCGCGTTTAAAGCATTGAAACAGAGTAGTCCGACGTGTACGTAGACAGTCATTAGATAGTGATTTAGGGTCTTTGACAGTTGAAGTGTTGCAAAAATATAATCTCTAGAACGGAATCATTAAGATTTCATTTTATTTTAATGTTTGGTGATAATTTGTATTTGCACGTTTTGTATTAAACATGTAAGAGCCAGTGTGCAATAAAAATGTTTTGAGGCTAATTAATGTTTGTTATCAGCCATTCTTTTCATGCGGTGGGTTTTGTTCCTTATGGATGTCAATCCGCAATCCTTATACTTTTCTCACAAATGAATATATCTTTTCACACTTTACCCAAGTATTTTCTCTATGAAATTAAAATTTTATGTCACGTCTTATTTTCCTTATAATAATTGTAAACATTTCTACACGCTTTAATGTAATGACTGTTGACGTACTTATGCATGTAAACGACGAAGGGGTAGGTGGAAGAAGGGACTATATGGACTCAATCTCGTCCCAATAAAAATGTTTTATTTTCATTGTAAGATATGTAATAACCAGAAAACCTACTTTGTGTACTATTCCCCTGTCTTCCTTAGTGGTATAATTTTCAGGGAACCAATAAAATTTGAGGACTGAAGAATTAGGATAGAAGATTATTGCGGATAAGCATGATGGGTAATATTGGATCGTAGATTTTCACGGCTTTCAGATGAATGACTCTTCATTCTCAAGATGTCACCGCGTAGGTTGTTTTTCGGACAAAAAGCAACCTACGCGGTAACATCCCGAGAATGGAGAGTCATTCATATGATGGGTAATTTTGGATAAACCATGTAACACATAAACTTATAGTGTTATCTATTCAAATGAAAATATGAGAGAAATCGAGTAATGTTGGTGGAGAATAGGGCGACGTAGGAATTGGAGGAGGGGAAATTGAGGAGTAGTAAAACATAGTACTTTTGTAATTACAAACGAAACGTAAATTCCTGGCCCCATTGAAAATTCATGAGAAGTTTACAGAGCGTAGTTTGTTAACCCAGGCTTGGCCCTAGTCAATCCAATGTGAATGCTTTGTAGCCACCGTCCAATACTTTAATCACCCTGGACAATGCTGATGAAAACGAAGGATGTTCCGTATCAATTTTTTCAATCCCTCCATCCTCCTCTTTCCATTATTTTGCACCTATATCGATACGGATGTTGTTATTTGGAGGACTGATTGTGGATACCGCGAGAAGATCCGAACTATAGCTCTGTTTTAACCGTCAGTTCAGCCAGGAAAAAAATCCATCGAATCACAACACACTGCTAAATTCCTTTTCAACCTCAGGTTTCACTGCGAACAGATTTCCCATTAGGTTCCCCAATAGACCGCGAAACGAAGATTTTATACGACTGAACTATGCTGCTTTCCTGATATTATCTTCCGAGATTTGGAGGTATTTTCGCGTCAGCTGCTACCTCCCCCTTGCTTTACGCTGCACGTCACCCGAGTCCAATTGTTCAAGGCTGTTCTTGGTTTGCGTCGGACGGGCCATTGTGAATTGTGGGAATTTTATTCCATATCGATGACGATATCGCTTCGCTGGGGGATGAGTCTATTCGGGAGGAATGTGCCCCCTCGTGTACGTACCATATGACTCGTGTGTTCCCCTTCCTGGCCCAAGTGCAGCGGGAGGGTTTCCAAGTGTCTTTGCATTCTTTTTCCCCGCCGAAATTTCACAAAATCGATCACGATATTGCGTGCAGAGATATGAGTAAGAGTCAATGCCCGCCTCTCTTACTTGGAGGACAATCTAAAAAAAATGTTGGTGTATCCACTAATCTCTGGCGGCGTGGAAGACAATTAGAGCGTCGGCTACTAGCCAAGAGGTCCCAGGTTAAAGTCTGAGTGATATCTCTGGGCACCCCAACTTGTTATAGGCTGTGCAATTACGTATGTGAGTACCTTAACTTTTTGGGTCACCTTGGAAGGCGTATGAGATATACCTTCCCCCTCGGGGAGTTTTTGGATTTAATAAAATTCAATGTATTCCTTATATCATAACTACCAATACCTAGTGCCCCCGGACCTTAAAATATTACACTGCGATTGCTACACTGTTTCCAGATTGGTTAGATTATTTTCAAATGGAAAGCATTTTAAACTTGTTTTTATTAAGAAGGTTATAAAATTATTTTTTTCACTTGCCGACGCACTCCCCTCCCGAGACGTTGTCTAGATCCGACTCTCTCTAAGAGTGGAATTCATCAAAATAAAATACATTCAGGTTGAACACTATGGTTTGTATATATGTTTGGTTGTCCAAAGCGCTTCTTAAAGTAGTGTGTCCTCGAAAACCATCTCGGGGGGTTGCAGGGAATTTTAGGAAGAAAAACTTGCAGCAATTAATTCGCACAATGGCGATTAGTGGGACGATTGGTGAGGAATGGATTATGTCGTATTTATGATTTTCTCAATCACAATATTTCAATGAAAACGTGGTCACCCAAAATGCGTGTTTTTTCGAGTGCAAGATCTTCCTCGGAAACCATAGGCGGCAGGGGGAGGGAAACTGCCCTCCCCCCTAACCCTGATGTGCGAATTTCACCCGCCATTGGTCTTAATACATATATGCGGTAAGCTCTACCCTCATCCATCAAACCATCCTCCAGGTTAATAACTGTAACTGAGCAAGGATGGGAAGATATACTAGTAGTCATATCACTTTCCTCGATTTATTCTATATTTTTTGTAACATAAGCATTAATCCCTTTTGAAATTGATAGTACGCAAAACCAACCAATAAACGATTTCATGGTCTCAGGCAAGGGGCGAAAGCAACCATAGGATCATAATTGGGAAGGGAATTCAATAGATTTATGGGGTTTGGTTTAGAAGTGGGGGAAGTTACATTGCTACTGCCTTGTAATTTACGGGAATGAGAATATTTAGGAAATCTGGAATCAGTCCTGGTTTGCTCTAAAGCTATATTTTTGTTTAAATTGGCTGGTCGGACTGCGATGTCCAAATGTGAATCCACTTACTTTCAAGGAAATAATTTCAATTTGACGTAAGCCTTTTTTTCCCCATGCTTCCAAACCTGTGGGTGAAAGCATATCCAACTTAAATCATAACTTTTAAAAGTATTTATATGGCGTGCTTTCTGTATAACCATTGCAATTTCGGTAATCTAATACTAAGTGTCATTTGAAAGATATCCCCTGTGATAAACAGGAACCAGTTCCTCGAATATAGGATTTTTCTTCATTGGAGAATGGCGAGGTGATGCTTTCTGATCATGTAGTACTCAAGGTTGCTGTCGTACATTGTTTTAATTTTATGGTGTTTTTAGTCAGATGCCATTGTACTCTGCATTTTATCTAGAAATCTTGAGCCACTATCACGAAGGACTAGCTGTGAATTTGGCCATTCTCCGGGACCATACTTATAACATTATATATTCAAACTTTTTTTTATTGACCTTAACCCTGAGGTCACATAAATTTGTTTTAGATGGAATAGAGTTAATTTGAGGAGGAAGCAATAATTTATTTTTAAAAAAATTCCATGAAACTGCGGGAAATGCCGCAACAGAAACTTTTAACGGTGTCATCCGCTCTTTGTGCATCACAATGCAACAATTTCAAAGAGTAAAAATCATTCGCCTTGATTGGGATTCGAACCCAGATCCATTGATGTCTGGCCGAGTGTTTTAACCAGTTAAGCTATCGAGGCATCCTTTTCGATGGTTTTAAAGAAATTTCGGAGTGTAAGAGGATGCCTCGATAGCTTAACTGGCTTGCAGCACTCGGGCGGACATTGGGGGATGCGAATCCCGGTCAAGGCGAGTGATTTGTAAATTCTGAAATTGTTGCATTGCATTAAAATATAGTTAAAAACTCTTTATTTGCTTCTGTATTGGCGAATTTTTTCTACTTTTAGGTGTTTCAGCGCCATATCCACGGTTGAGAGTAAGTATTCCAGAGAATGCGTGCTGGAATAAGCAATATAATGCTCATTTCATCCTCAGCGTCCTTACAAGGAAGCACAAAGGTTTAAAATGTTGAAAAACGAAAATAATCTCTATCAATATAATGGATTATAGCAAAATGGACTCTTATTTCAAACAAAGCGATTTTATGTGCCGATTTAGAATCATTAATATGGTAAAATAAATTGCATGATCGACCTTCCATTGGGTTGGGTTGTTATTGTCGTACTCCACTGACCGCAGTGAGACCGGGGTTCACTCGCAATGGGGTGAAGAGATAGACTTTGGAGCGAATAAATACGTGCGGTTCGGCGGAAAGAAACTGCAAACTGGAGCAAAAATCTTACCCTCCCCACGAATACCCTCACAAAGAATTTCTCCTGCATGCTGTCGCCTCCTTATCTCGTGATTTGCATGTTTTCTTTACCCGTCGCCCAGAAAGTGCAATAGTTCATTGTGTGGTTGATAAGGTTTAGCTGTCGAGTCCACGTTGAGAGTTACTTTTTACAAAAAAATTAACGTCGCGTGAAATTCGCCCAAAATGTGCGCAGTTTTTTTTTCAAGATTTAGCTACAATTAATGACTTTTTTTTAATGATTCTGTTATTTCGAATAAAAATAGTTTTTATCCGGCTGATTGAACGCCAACGAATACGTTTTCATGTAGTATTTCCCAATTAAAACATTTCTGAGAACTTGCAAGAAAAAAGAGTTCAGCAAAGGTTGTCCTTCTTGCAAACTGATATCCGGTTTTAAGATTGTTTTTCAGTTATTTTTCAGGGGTAACATTCGTAAAGGAGCGACGTGCATCTTCAAGAAGAATGCGTGCGTCTTAAAGAACAATATGCGTTCTCCGAAAAATAATTGCACTCCGATAAATTATATATTTGACCAGTTCTTAAGAAATTAATTGGTCATTACTTTAGTTCAGAAAACGAAGTAACTCATTGAATGCCATCAGTGTCTTGGATGTTCTGATGTGATTCGGAAGCAGTAAACCTAATTTGACAGTTTTTATCACAGCGAAGGTATCAAAGGTTATCTGCACTTATCAATTACTCTCTCCTTCTCAAACGCTGAATTGCGTCAGCACTTGGAGGTCCGCTCTTTAGAGCATTCACTTTCTTATTTACCCTTCGTTGGTATAATGAAAACGAAATCTTCTCGGGAGGACTTTCCGTCAAAATATTTCTGATAGCTTACCCGACTTTAACCCGCGTTATAAATCAATCCTTCTTCGTCGATTTATTAAAAAATAATCGGGAATCATCGTTTATTAATTGAAAAAAGAGTAGTTTTCAAATCGTTGCTTTCTTTTTTCTGTCAGTTTTACATTCTGGCTGGATAATGAAATCACAAAATTTTTTCAAAGTATTCTCAACGAGGTTACTTAAAAGAAAATAAAAAAATTGGAATTCCAATGAAAATTTCGGTGACACAATCATCTCTTTCAGGGGAAGGTGAAGGTTCAAATGCGAGAACTGTCAAGAAAGTAACTTACGTTTCGGCCTAGCGTGGCGGTTGGTAGAGCTAGAGTCGTGGTCGTGGTGTCAAAATGTCCTTACACTCAGTACACATCCTGCTGTGATAGGTTGAAGACTGTGGCTCTTCTACTTTTCTCACGGCGAACTGTTGAAATGTGTGCCACAATTGAAATTCCAAGGAGTTGTCAACAAAGTCTGTCCAGAAAGTAACTTACGTTTAGAAATGAGCTATAAACCTAATGGCAAGACAATTTTGTTATATACATTTGAAAGGCACCATCTTAAACTATTTTTCTATATAGTCGCCATTTGATTTGAGGTATTTATCATAACGATACGCAAGCTTTTCAATTCCGTCTCTGAGGAAATCTGTCGCCTTACATTTTAACCACTTTTTTAGACCAGCATGCAATTCTGCATCACTGTCAAAGCAATAAGTTGCAAGCCACGTCTAGAGAGAGATCCGTAATCGTATAATGGGCAATTTTCACGCATTTTTCCTTGATATTCACCGTCAGTTCATCTGCCACAAGGTCACTACTGCACTCGTCGTGACCATTGGTGTGGCCATCTTTAAACTGAATGCACCACTGCCTCACTCGCCTTCACTCATTATTCCGTCTCCATTCATTTCACAAAGTTTCCTATGAATTTCAACTAGCTTGTGTTTTTTTGCCAGTTACAACCTAATCATAAATCGCACTTAACAACTCGCGGGATTCTCTTTCTCCAAAAATGAATTCGCTGTCTCTCCGTGGCTGTTCAATGTTTGAATGAAAAAATTGTTCGAGTTGCATGGGAGAAAAGGCAGATGTGACTATTGAAGATGTAAATGTGTTACCAATCTTCTTATAAGCCGAAGGTGCAGTATTGCTTGCGGAGAGGCCAACAGAACTACATGCATAAGGAGTCGGGATAGTTATAGTGAGATAACATAGCTCTCCTTGCACCAGTTACCCAGGAGGACTTAGTTTACGTCATATTCATGTTATACGTAGCTCCTTGTTTCATGGAGGCATTAAAAATATCACTCGTCGATAATTCAAAGTTAATATGCCTGTTTTGCTTTAACCCGAACATTTAAATTTCTTTTCATTCCATTTCAACCGTTTCAACCACTGACGTGCCACTGTTTCAGATGATCTCTCCGTTCTCAAGTTCCTCCGAGGGTGCAAGTTCGACTTGAAGGTCGCTCAAGGGAAGCTTCGCAACTTCTATGAAATGAGGAGGAAGATACCAGAGTGGTACAGCGGCAGGGATCCCGCGCTGCCGGAGGTCCAAGAAATGCTTAAGTTGGGGTGAGTGAGCTGGGAAGCACATTTGCGAACTCTATGAACCGTTCGGGGTGAACTGGAACAATCTATAAAAACAATCCGCTTTAATCAATCTCTCCAAAAATGAGTGAGGATAAGGTTATCAGTTTGTCCACTTGACCAATCACAAAGACTCTTGGTTTTTAACTTCTTGAGCATGGAATGCCTTCCCACGGGAACATTTTTTACTTTATAACTGCAGAGATTAAAGCAAGTTGAATGGCCTGAGGTCGAACAATCGCAACAAAACCAAGATTAGATACCCCAAATGTACCCCAACTACTCGTAGAACCTTATTTTCAAATATGTTTCTTTTCAAACAGTTCATAAATGTGTAACATCTTTCTTATGCATAATTGAGGAAAAGGGTAATATCATGAACCTTATCATGAACAAATAAAAAATGATTCAGATTAAGTGTATTTTCCCATAATATAAAATAGATCATTGAAAACATTACCAGATTGTGTTCTAAATTACTTGACCCAATTAAAAGTGTCCCTTTAACTCTGGTAACATCCCTGTGGGAGTTTGTAGGATTATATGTAAATTTAAGAGGTCCCGGCAAAATTAAAGCATAGGGCTTGAATCTGGGTTAGTCTGCATGTGCTCTAAACTGCAAATTGCAAAATGACCATAGCTGTCGATGCACCCTAACAAAAACCCAAGCTGCTAATATTTTCTCATTGTGGGCTAACTGTCATGATGTGAAATAAATGGAAAAGGGAAATTCAAAAAGGAATTTCTTTTGATTTTGTTTAGACCATACGCTGCTGGTGATGTTGCTGACGATTTTCACGTGCTCAAAAGGCATTTGTTGGAAATTTGATTAGTTAAAGCAATACAGAGTACAGACATTAATCGTTTGGTTTGATTTTTGTGTGTAACTAAACACGTAATGTATAGGGGAAGGTTTGGTCCGCGCGTAAATTACGGATATTTCAGGTGAATCCCACTTAACTGTGAGATTCATCGCTTGTTATATAATTATAAATTCCTACTTTGTCCTGGAGATAAACTTTTAGTAACGAGGATGAGTCAAATGAACTAATTTCATAATGGAGAGTCGTATTATAAACCATTGACCTGAGATGGCTGCGAGTGGCAGACTATTTCAATAATTTGTAACAATAAAACATTCCTGTCGAAGGCGTTTATTCTCTGGCATCATTTTAGCGTTTATCGGTAGAATTTCTCTCCATTTTTCGGGTCTTCACGGCGTACACCTTACTGGCAAGTTTCTTCGGTCAGGTCTTCGACACTGGTTTGGAACATCAGCGAAATTTTTGTCAACAAATATCGACTTAGTACGCGGTGAAGACCCGAAAAATGGAGACAAATTCTATTCCTGAGGAAACACTATTAGGTAGACACAAAAAATAATTTCAGTTGCAACAAAACTTCGTCTTGTATATTTAATTTGAGCTTAGTAGCACTGTGGATAAAGTGTGAGGCTACTGACTGGAATTTTTGTGGTTTGAATACAGATGATAACTCTGGACAATCCCAGCTATAAGTGACCCAAGCTATGTGATTTTTTTGTATGCATACCCTAACGTTTTGGGAAATTGCAAGCGACATCGGCCACCAGGAAAACCGACAAAAACCTCATTGTAAAGATTTACAGTTTACATATTCAGGATGGACCTACCACACACCGCGTTTTCGTTGCATAAACGCTACATTTAACCATATTTTTGGAGTAAATCATCAATGTTGCTTACATGCCAGGAGAGTTAGATCGTGGGAACATTATCAACTTTTCACGTATGAAAAGAAAGTGACTTACCATTGTTACTTCCAAGAGTGAAAACTGAAATTAAACCAAAATATCAGTCACCGTTGTCTCATAAATGACGTAATTTACGGGACAGATTTGTAAGATGACTTCTGTATTGATATTTCCCCTCGTTCCAGGGGAGTAAGAATTGCGACAAAGAGATAATGGGATCCAAAGCAAATTAAAATGTGCATATTCTTAAGATATTTTCGAAAAACAAGTCATTGTAATTCCCGTAGTTTATTTTCCCGGGACCTCCTTTATCAGGCACCCTTTCACTCTTCCTCGCTCAGCTGTCGCAGCAAGACTGCAGGCATGAGGTCTACTCCGTGCACCTGAACTTTGAGTATACTCTTAGAGATTGGAGCCGGAACATATGGGCTGGTATTCAATTTTCCTTTTTGAATAAATGAGATAATAAATGACCCGAGACTCGAGCCCTTCATAATGCGTCACATATTTAATTAAGACTTTAGTTCAGATCTGTTATATTGGCAGAAAAGACTGGAATGTCAAAAAACTTGCCGTCCGTATTTTCATCTATCATAGTCCACTTTTCAGTCTCGCTACACAACTTCCATCCGTAAAGTTGAACTAGTATTACATTAAAAATGATGGGAAAAAGAGAAACATAGGAAGAAAACATTGTTTATTGTATTTCAAAAGAGCATTTTTGCTTGAAAAACCTATGAACGATACCTGATTATATAAAATCACAACCTATTATAAAATTCTCCATACACGCCGCATTCTTTTCATAGAGAAAAATAATTTCATGATTCACGTAGATATCTACAAAACACTGCCGTAACCATGGTTACATGGTTATCATAATCAAAACATCAGAAAAATTTTACCAAGACATAGATGAAAATAATTCATTTGATTTTTCGATCGAGATCCCCGCGAAGATGATCAGAAGAATATTAATTTTTTGTCGAATTTCAGATTCAGTTCCCAAGTTCTTGCTCCAACGAAAGTACCTCTTGACTGAATGCGATACTTTTCTTATGCACATAACATGTAACGAGTCGGAGGTCAAAGAAATACCTGTCAGTAAAAAGTTTCTCGTTTACTATTTCTATGGTCAGCCTTGACCAAAGATATCTCGTTACGAGGCAAAATTTTATTTTCTGGCTCGACTGGAAGCTCAAGACTGGCTATAAAAATCTCCGTCTAAAATCGTGAAGAAGGCATCATTCTTGGACAATTAACCGAGATGCGATACGTATTTTAAACCTATAATTCTATGGCACTGGAAAAGGAACTGGCCCCCGTATCCTGTTAGGTGAATTTCATTCGCTTGGTAAGTAGTGATCGCTACTAGCACACATGAAACTTGCCTTCGGTTGGAACATTGTTGTTTTATCTAGGTTTTGATCGTAGATAATTTTCTTGATACAAACAAAATCCGCTGAATTGAGATTGTGCTGAGATCGGGAAGTAAAAGAGTACTCGATAGGTTCACGCTTATGATAGATAACGGTGAATTTTATCGCTATCAATTGTGTGCCCAGTGAATCTCAGCCCGTCTCGTTTGGATGAACGAGATTTGGGAGTATGTGATTCGGACATTACCGTGAAAGTGATAACATCACCACTCCAGCGCATTTCAGAAGAGAAATAATGTCGCGATTGTTATATCTGTATAAACCTACGGGTTCCTCCGATAGAACTTCACCTAAAGGATTCAAACTGTTGGATGTAGGTTTTGAAACTCGAGTCTATATGTAAAATTGAACCCTATGTGTAAAATTGAAAAACAGACGTATATGTATACTAGTGTTGATGGGCAGGCTTTAAATTTCATGTGTACCATCCACTCGGGATCTCAAGAGTCTAGAATTCTGTTTTCCTCCCTCGTTTCTCCGATCATTATAGTAACAAGTACTAAATAAAGAAACACAACGTATACATCCACTGTTCTTTATTATTGTACGACTAGTTTCAACGCTTAGGCGTCATCATCAGGTACAAAATTAAAATCCAACTGCTGCTCGTTTATATAGCATTTATGAGGGAGAGTGGAGTGGGTGGGAGAGGGGTAAAAAAGAGGGGTTAAATCGGGTTGTGATCGGCGTAAATGAGGAGGAGGATAGGGGTGTTAAGCGTCAGTGATTGGTGGGTTAACAGTGGGGAGGGGAGGGTTGTTGTGTCTTTCGGTGAAGGAAAGGGGTACCTCGATGATTGGGGAATGGTATTCAAACAATAATTCGTTCACCAAATGACTCGTTTTAAAATTCTTTCTAATTTCAAGCTCCTCCCACTTGTCCATCCTCGTCCCTTTGTCCATCTGGTGTAAGAGTTCTGGGTTGAAATCACTCTCGTGGTTGTTTTCCCACAGATGTTTAGCGAAGTGCGATTTCTTGAGGTCACAATTCCTAAAACAGCGTTTATGCTCTTCCGCGCGTGCTTTTAATAATGAACATGAAGTTCCACAAAGTTGAACTTAAAACAATGGAAAACAAGTACTAAGCTTACTCAGAGAATAATTTAGATCCAAGAAGTGATTGCATAATCAAGTGAAGAGGTATCCATAGTAAAACTTGCTAACAATTGGACGAACTGCTTGCATAACAGAGTTTTACAACCAAATAGCAAGTTCAATCCATGTAATGAAGTCCGTGTAGCTAAAATATATTTTGTATTCTGGGGCCTGAACCGTAAACATTACAGGAATTCATAGTAGGTCGAAGTTATACGGTAATGAAAGAATAATAACATGGAGTGAGTTTAAAATAAAGAAAGTTCACGCCCAGAATAGTTATTTGCAATAATTATTTTTTCCAAAGTCTACTATATTTGAGTTTGTCTAACCTTGGACTTTATAACTAGCTGTGCATAACGGGGCCAATCATATTATTTAGATAATATCGCTTATCTTCCTTGTTATCTTTCGAGGTTTCCTCGCGCAGGCGATCAGTGTTGCCGATAAGTACATACCGGCGTTGAGGGGTGATTTCGATACTCGAAGGGAACAGGTTGGAGATATCAGGATCCAATACATACAAAGAGATGAGTGTGAAAGGACGGATGCCAATCTTGGCTAAAATGCTAGTGCGGAACCCGCGGGTTTCGTGAAACCCTGACTCCTTGAAACCCGTGCTTGGGTAACCCGGTTTTAATAGTTGTTTCAACAGAACTTGTGTGCACTTAACTATATAGATATAAATATGTGCACATATGTAAGTAATAAAGTGCTCTATCTTCATCTTTACAATGGATAGGACGACTGACCGGGCAGAGAGATGCCATTCTACGTGAATACGTGTAATTTCACGTATGCCAACTTATGTTCACGTATGCATAATCCACATACTAAAATCATTAGAATGAGCAATGAATCGGCTATGATATACATGGGAGTTTGGAGCAAGCAGATACTTTGATTGGACCTAATAATTTTGGCCTGTGATAACTTTTATTTAAGTGTAATTTTTTACGAGTACAGGGCTGCTGGAGAGCCAAGAATAGATAACATGAGTGAAATTTTGTCATTGTTAATGGTAACGCAGTTTAGAACGATTTCACACACAGAACTGTAATTTTAACCATTAGGGATTAAGGATGACGACTATTCACCAAGTAGCAATATATACAGGCACTAATACACCAAGTACCAAGAGACAACACATGCACATATATGCCTCGCGGTAAGTCCAAGTACTTTAAGGGGTGGCTAAAGCTCACAGTAAATTTTCCTGAGGCTAATCCAAGCTAATGACGCAATTTCTCATTTTTTGAAGTACTGTTAGTATATTTACTGCATTATTTGATCAAGCCCACTTCATACATAACAACACGCTTCACAAAAGTAATCGCTCACAATGATAATATATTTGAAAAAAATGATACTTCATGGCCCAGAATTTCATGTTTAACAATAAATATATCTTTTAAAATATTAGGATAGAATAATGGGAAGAGTTGACCCCAGACGTACTCTTATAAGTGGGCACCTATAAGTGGGCCCACTTATAAGTGGGCACCTATAAGGGCCCACTTATAAGAGTACGGCTGGGGTCAACTCTTCCCATTATTTCATACGGCCGTAGTTACCGTTCGCCTCATACATATATTTGACATTTCTAAAATATCACGTTGCAATATGCACTACTGCGAGTATAGATTAAAAAATATTTCAACATTTTTCCCGATCAATGTTTAGGGGTCGTTGTAATATTATATAAAATCATCGCTAATTTTTATTTTAATGCGCATGGAATATTTGATACATAAATATTAAGGATATGATTATTCTATCTTTCCAATTTTGAATTTACAACATAATTGATTTTCTTACGGCATAAATGCAGAAATGAAAAATGAAATTTGTTTTTAAAAATTCCCACTGTGGATCTTCGTTTGAAAACGACCTTTGACAGCCTTCTTTTCGATACCGATTTTTTTTAAAACTTATTTTTAACTGTTAAAATGCATTTTTGAAATTTTATGTCACGATGTTGGTCGAAAGTTTTCTTTTGTTTCCATCACCATTATTTGTTATCATTTGTAAAGAGAGTGAATTTTGAAATTTTAAGATCCATTATTAATCGAATTTATTAAACTTTTACAGGTTCATGAGAGCAATTTTACGCCCTTTTATCGCTATCACCGCCCCCATACAATCCTCATCAAAATATTTTGTTTAAAGCACGGACTGTGGCGTCAACAACGTCTTCGTTTGAGGGAGTCAATGCTGTCAAAGAGGAGGCTAACGCCGGCAAATGTGCAAAATGTTTAATAATTTATGCATTGAAAAGGTCAGGTGTGGGAGAGGGTGTTGTGGCGATAAGGGTAATTTTGGGGGAAGGAGGAAATATTTCAACAGTTTATAAGATGATAATTGGAAGGGGTCATAAGTCCAGAGACTATTGCATCAAGTATTGACTTTGACTTTTTGATTTAGCTGTTGAATAGAGAATTTGTGTGAATATGCAGGAGAAGTGCATGCTAGTGTGCTTATGACCAACGAGTGGAAGAGAAGCGCTTTAGACGAGAGAGAGAGCGGCGAAATTATTTGGAGAAGCGGTGCAATATTCTGTGGCATCTTGTGTCTGGCCGTATTCGTTGCGAGCTCGTACTGGCTACTTAAACGGGCTTTGGCATCAAGGGCGTCGCCGTTGGAACTAGGAAATGCTATGGGGCATCCCTCACTTTAATTCATCCTCCCCTCTTAATTTCAGACGACTATTATGAGTTCACATCCTCCCTCTCAACCGCGCGGTTGATGTCAGGATCATTTAATTACTCTCTCGGGTGCCGCTAAGCCGGCGACATCCTCGACATTTCCTTGTGCTCGTGTTTGAATGTACAAGGCCGTCATTCAATGGACTGCCAATTTATCTACACCACTCTAAACCGAAACACAAGAATAACACAATCTTTGCGAAATGAATACAGTTGGGCGGTTATGTGGATATCTTAAGCCTTCGTGGCAGGAAGTTGTAAAATAAGGAATAATGAAAGCAATAATCCAAGACAAAGGAAGAGGAAGTTCTCGCAATACTCGAACATAAGCAGTCGTTGCTGACCGTCCGAAAGCTACCTTTAAATAGATAGCATTCCTTGAATAAATTGACAGTCAAAAGTTTGGTTTTTAATGGACATAGAAAAACTTTACGACCTCGTACCCAAGGTTGTGGTTTTACAACGAACTTAACTCTGTTACAACACGGCTTAGCGTTATACTAAATACGCCAACCGTTCATTATACAATAAATCAGTATTCGGCTCTACTTAATTTATGGCTGACATCTTTCTCCTTCAATCGTTTTTACCTTTCATGAGAACCCTAAATGAATATCTGCATCTTCATGGTACCCCGAAGGTTACCGCTAGGGTGCGTGGCAGGGGTTGTTTCCACACCAAGCTTTGGGCCCCTATGTTAAACGTTACTTAAATTACAATTTACTAATATTGAAGTAAAATGATTCAAATGACGGAAATAATTATTGAAAAAACATGCATGTTTCGGCGTATCTAAGTTTGAAATAATCCTCTTTGCATATATGTACAAGAATGTATACATGTATATATAATTATAAGTAATCTACCGGCTAAGGTAGGTTTTGGACGGACGCAAGCTAATAGACAATTCTCTTGCCTCTGCCAACAAAACGTAACCCAACATCCTACTCTACAGCAAGCCCCTCTTCATCTCCGTGTACCTCCTTCCTCCATGCATTCCGTAACATCTTCATCCTATTTCTGCTACCCCTTACTCGTTTGCCTAACATTATCCCCTTTATCACATTCTTCAACATCCCACTGCCATATGTGTGTGTGTGCGTATGTATATATAATGTGTCTGTAAATATATTTTTTTCATGCATGTAAATTTAACATGTTTTTGCACCTATTTGGCAGAGGGAAATATTTTGTCTATTAATCACTCTGCAGCAGCTCCACCCAAGCTAGTTGATTTTTCGGGTACCAGATCTTCCTGGGAAACCATAACCGGCACAGGGAAAGGAACTGGCCCCCCTACCCTGATGTGTGAATATTCACACGCCGTCGGGCTTGGTACATGGGTGAGCTCTACCATCACCTACTAAACCGACCTTCGGGTTGATTACTGTGTTTATGGTTTTTAATCACTCTGATTTCAAGTTGTGGATTGAAGAAAGGCGAATGGGTTTTGAATTGCAGGGCATTCCTTCCGCTTCTGGGCAAGACTGAGAGCGGCCAGCAGGTGGCACTGGTCCGGGCGGCCGTCCACGAGCCGAGAAAGCACAAGCAAAACGACCTGTTCAAGACGTCCAACATGATCGTGGACCTCATCCTGCACGAGGACGAGCTTATCTCCGTGTACGGGATCATCGCCGTGGTGGACCTCAGTGGGGTGACCCTAGGCCACGCGCTGCAGATGACCCCGTCCGTCATCTGGAAGGCAGTTCACGCTTGGCAGGTGGGTCGTTCTCATTAAAATGGAAACGGAGCTGCTTTCTTATCGCATGCGGGATAACCGCACGGGAGGACTGCGTCGAGTTTGCAGAGCCGAGCTAAACTATGATGAATCGTGAATATTCAACCCAAGTGGCTCTTTACCATGTTACATTTTCTTTAATATACTAATATAGAAGAAGTTTAAATAACAAGGAACGTAGCTACGGTCGTGAATCAATGTAAACAAAAAATACCGGGACCGTAAACTTGAATGGGACCAAATAATAAGAAAATAATAATAATAAATAAAAATAAATAAATGGAAGAATAATAAATAAAAATAAATAAATGGAATAATAATAAATAATAATAATAAATTTAAATAAATAAATAATAATAATGAAATTTATAATTAAAAAAATAATAAAAAATTAAATTAAAAACAGCACACACACACAAATTCGAAACAAATAATTAAAGAAATAAAATAATAATAATAAAATAAATAATAAAACAAACAACCACTCTATCACTAGGGTGAATTACGAAATAACTTTCACTCTCGTGAATAACATTCACACATTTTATTTTATTATTATTATTTTATTTCTTTAATTATTTGTTTCGAATTTGTGTGAGTGTGGTGTTTTTTAATTTAATTTTTTTATTATTTTTTAAATTATAAATTTCATTATTATTATTTATTTATTTAAATGTATTATTTTTATTTATTTATTTAAATGTATTATTTTTATTTATTATTATTCCATTTATTTATTTTTATTTATTATTATTTGGTGCCATTCAAGTTTACGGTCCCGGTATTTTTTGTTTACATAGAAGTTGTCCAGCAATAAGTTTGAAACTTTTTGTGGGCTTTAGGATTCCTCCCCTGATCTACACAAAGGTCCCTCACTCTCCGTGCAATTGGTTGGCATATATATGAACAGAAAATAATCATTCGGATATTCAGTGTTCATTGATTTTGTTTCGATATCGTGAAAAAAATATTTGCAGAAGAGCACTTGTCGTTTTTAATTAGCCTTTTAATATTTTTCCAATTTTGGTATTCTCAAACTATTTGCCGACTAACGTGACACAACTTGGTAGATGTCTGAATACTTTTTTAAAATATAAAGAGACTGCGGGAATAAGTTTGCTGAAAGTAAATTCATCCGTTAACGTACAGAAAAATGCGACTGTTTCAGAGCGAAAAAAATCATTCTGTTTGTGGTCAAGGCGAATGACGTTTGCATGCTCTTGTCTTGTTAAATTAGTCGAAGGTAAGAAAAAGCAATAAGGGTGATTTTAAAATTATTGTTAAAAATGGCCATGAAATAATAGATACATTTTTTAAACTTACGGTTTACCAATTAATAATTAACGAATAATTTACGCGGAAGAAAAAACTGCCTTATTGATGATTTCTTTTTTCGTTTTAGGATTGTTATCCAGTCAGAATAAAAAGTATCAATTTCATCAATGCTCCTTCCTACGTCGATGTGGTGCTCAATATATTTCGTAGATTCATGAACAAGAAGATGGCGCAAAGGGTAAATTACTTTATGCATTTTTGGCCTCACGATTTAACCATTTTTTATTTAATTCTTTCTTCTGATAAAAATTTTTCAAGTAACTTTTCCTGTTGGTTGTCAAAAATTAGCTCACATTGCGTATTATAACCAATTTTCACAGATTCTTCTCAATTTTATTTTTGTATAGTTCGGAGATTAAATCGAGAATAAATATAAGCAATGACCAATTCTAAATATTGACTCATTGTTGATCCCTTATGCTTAGATATTAAACTTAAAACTCGAATTAATTTTCAATCTATGAATTTTGAAGTAAATTGTGAAAACTTTGATTGCATGTCATTCAGCGCAGAAAAAATCATATAAACGTTTATGAAAACGTAATCTCTGTGCTGCATGCTTTAACTCAAGTGTTTTAATTCACTTTAATCATACGCATTATTGAGGCTATCTAAGGTTATCTAGGATTTAGGATCCAGAGCTAGTGATTTGCCAAATTCATCTGCATGGTTAGTTTACCTAGATCATGCATACCTACCTGTAGATGTTTCTTCAAACGGGCCTTACAATGGAGCCTATTAAACCGTGTGCATCTCGAACATTCCAAGCTTAGGCTGAACTCCTTTACTCGGTTTTTAGGAGGCAATCATTCTTACACCTTAAGCATATCCTTTGACATACCTATTATAGGTGTTTGTCCACGGCCACAATGTCAAGTCGTTCCACGAGATCGTCCCACCAGAAATATTGCCGAAGGAATACGGCGGATCGAACGGCAAATTGGAGGACTTAGTCGGTAAGAGTCGTATGCTTACATGACCAGCTTTTGCTTATTGTGAATTGTTTTGTAAGGTATTATTCCTGTTTTCATTAAATATCTACATGTGTTTGTTAATTACGCGGCCAAAATTTACTCTCTGCTATTTCGTCCTCCAACACTATACCTACTTATAAATAATTGCAATCATTTGTGGAGTCCTGTTGTAGAATATCTACATTCGTGCGAAGCATGTTCATATATTGCTCCAACTTTCGTTTTTGTCAAACTCTGCACCTCCGCCTGATGTCTCGTCAAATATGCCCAGTTTTTCTACAAGGTTTTATGTCCTGTCCGCCGAAGAACGAGTACTGTTAAATTTACTTTTATTCGTTAGTCCCCCCCGTAATGCATTAATAAAGTACTTTATTTTTAAGCGCGAAAATTCTGACCTTTCCGAGAAATTTCTCACTCACCGCAAATTCATCTTCCCCTCGGGCACATTTCACCAGATTTCTTTTGCTACGACGTCTATAGTATTAATAGAGAACATTCATTGGCAACTAATGAATTTTTATTAACCGTTTGATTTAGCTAAATTTAATTTTAAAAGTGAGTTGCGCTGTCAAGCTTTCTTAAATACCGATGATCCTAAATCGTATTCAGTAGTGTAGACATAATGGGTGCGAAAATTAAATTACCCTACCCGAAGTTTGGTTTTCATAGGCGAGAGTACAAGTCACTAAGTTGAGAACCATAAGGTTTACGAAATCCGTACATTTGGATAGGAAGGGAATTTCCTTTCCTGCGCTACATGCTGTTTCCCATGCAATTCAAGCCACCATCAATCACTTCGATATCAAAATATTCGTTTGCCTGGTTTTCATTTGACTGTCTCCCATAATTCACTGGAAAAAAATATGTTGGGAAAATTTGGCCACTCAAACGAATTGTAAACACTTTCTTCTTTTGTTCCACTCCTTTAGTCCACTCCTACACGCGCAATCCCACCTTCCCACTATTACCCTTCTTCCTCGCGATCACCTCCCATCTCTCTCCCTTCTATATATTCACCCTTCCTCACCCCACTTGCATGGCTATACGTTAGATTGCCGCGTGCACGGCGAAGATTTCATCGAAACGGTACTAGTATTCATTTCCCTCAACACCAATATTTCCCCAAGTTCATCCTACTTCTCCTCCATTTGAGAACTATTTTACGTAAACATTACTTAATAGTTAATTAGGGGGCATAAAATTGATTAAGATGGCTCATTACATGTTAGATGCGAAAAACGTAAAATATGGTGTGTGTCTTAGAAATTGTGTAAAACCAGTAGACCCAGCTGTTATTATCGTTATATGTAAACAATTTCAGTAATGACAGGTTTGTATCCGCCTTCTATCCTTTTTTGTTCTGATAAAATTGCCGCATAAGTTCAATGTCTAGGTTTGGACGTTCATTCTTGCGCAATAATACTCAATAGATTATAATTAACTTCCGTCAACCGAACGTTCTACCCACTAAAGCTACCACCACCTCCTCATTAAAATACATTGATCTCAAAAGAATTTTGTTGGGTAAAATTTTTTTTTATATTTTTCATTTTTCAGCGCTAAAAATTATTTGCAATTGGAGTATCGCACAGTGAACGCCCAAGAGCAGTCTTAAAGCTCAGAGGGAAAGCTTACAGCTGTATTTTTTTTCAAACAGGTCATGATGAATACACGTAGTGCTGCTGTGTCATTCTCGCATCAATAAATTCAGTATTTTTCCGTGAAATCTGAGTTAATAACTTCGACCAATGGGCATTTATATCGTTTAAATGGGGTCATTTGGAGGAAAAGGACTAGTGGGAAACGCGAGGGAATTTTAGTAACTTCTTTTCATTCTGGCTCTTTCTTATTTTTCAGAGCACTGGAAGAAAATTGCTATGGAGAAGAGAGACTGGTTCATTGCGGACGAGAAATACAAGGCGGAACTTTGAGAGACAGTCGAGAGTGGCGACACGTTTCCGTCATCAAGATTCGGAAGGATGTCCAAGATGATTTTCATATACTATATATCGGAGCCCAACACATGTCGTGATCCCAACACACGTGATGCCCAACACATCACATCGTGATAGTGCATTTTCACTAATGGACATTTGCGAATATCTGTTCAGCCCAGTGTTGTACGATATGCACCAAACCATCTCCCTCCCACTTCCTATATGGACATTCGCCGTATTTAGAACCTTTAGAGGACGATATTCACATTTTTAGGCTTATTCTAAAGAAGCCATGACGCATAGGAAGTGCGACTCTTTTTATTCTCTTCAAATACTATCGGTGTTGAAGCCGTAACGAAAGTTATGTGGATTCTACTCATAGAATCCTTGAATTCGCGATTTATCTGCGAAATATGTTCCTACATTTTCAATCCTACATAGCCAATTGCCTGTACGCGATATTTCATGGCACGTTGACTGCGTTAAGTTCTTAAGTTTAAAGGACCTGATTTTGAACGTGGCAGTTACAATTCCTCTAATCATATTTGGAAGGCTCCAAATGGTAACACGCGAAAACAGTCGATACTACAACGTATCAATGAAGGTTAAAATAAATTGTAGAGTATGATGATAACATGCCTGTATGTTTTTAAAGGTTATTTGGCCGAACGAAGTGGGAAAACGCGTAAATTTTGAACAGCGTAGAATATCACTAAAATGATTACCCGACATGCAAAATGTATGCATTGTAATTTATCGTGTTACTCTTTCACCGTACATGTATATTCATGCGTTAGATACGCATGCCCAGTCGTAATGACTATGTTTCTAACACTGGTCTGAAATAATTTTAGAGGAATAAATTAATCACTCTTTTGAGTTAAATACCATTAATTTGTACCAGAACTAAAACAGCTATGAAAGCAATTTAGTTCATATGCTATGCATCGTAACTGGTATTATTTAATAATTTGTGTATCGTTGTTGATATTATATTTTATTTTCCTAAAAAACCTTGTGTTATGTTTTCTTATGCAAACCTTTTCCACTTAAAAAAAAGACCATAAATGAAAAAATGGAGAGAGTACCGAAGGTGTTCCGGAGGTTGTGAAATTTGGGTCTTTACTAAGGTTGATTTGGAAACCACAGCACGGGATAAGAAGATAATTTCATATTATTGCAAAATATGAAAATCTCCATATGGGTAATGAGGAAGTGAGGAAGCAATATTGCGATAGATTACTCAAATGAGTGACCAGAGGTTAATATTGTCACTTATAATTAAATTTCTAAAATAAATACAGAAATTATATGTCATGTTCATAGGTACACACAGGTTATCATACTATCTTGCTATGGTGAATAGCCCAAGAATTAATACAACATCCATGAGAAAGCCTGGAGATATTAACCTAGGGCTTACTATCAACATACCACCGGTCAACCACTGTCGACCACTACGGCGATTTATCTGTAGATCATGGACTGGAGAGTTGATTCCAGATGCAATGCTGCTATATTTCTATATCTTAATAACTTAAAAAGTAGTGATTAATTTCAATCACTTGGCAAGATAATGTCATTTAAAGTTACTTGGAATAGATGACGCAGTTACGGAGCTATTGCGCTATCGCCCCTTTTTTTAGATCATCAATTGATAGATTGTCCTGTCCCACTGACTTATTCTTCCTTGTATTCCTTATTTTTCCATAAAATTGGAGTCCACCGCGGTAATACTGTTTCTCGAGGGAAGAGAGCTGGTTTGTGCTGCTTCCCTTTGAAATACTCTGTCGATTCGTAGAGCTTGTTTGTATTTCAGTAGTTTAGGGCAAGAATGTTGGTCAGAATTAGGAACACACTCGTACATGTTTTCGAAATAATTATTTAAATCTACTAGAAGACTAAATTCGATGGAATTTAAATTCCCGTGAGCAGTGAATGGAACAGAAATTTATATTCTCCCTCATAGCTGGATAACAATACTACCTTGATCAAAAAGTTCCCGGAATTTATTCAGAAAATTAAAAATACAAGTTTATTCATCTAAATCTATATTGTCCCCTTCAAAGTAATCCCCATCGACTGCAACACACTTATGCCAGCGCTTGATCCAATCCTCGAAACATTTTTTATATTCGGTTTTTGGTATGTCCATCAGTGCTTCCTGCGATTTTTCCATTACTTCCTCTCGGCTGCTAAAACGCGTTCCCCGTAATGATTTTTTAACTCGATTGAACAGAAAGAAGTCACAGGGAGCCAAATCAGGTGAATTCGGTGGCTGTTGGATGGTATTTGTTGCATTTTTCGTCAAAAAATTACGAATAATGATAGCACTGTGCGACGGTCTCGACGCACTGTGCGACGATTTCTGGTCTCTTTCGGCGAATTGCTTCACGCAAACGTCTCATAACGCCCAAATAATACTCTTTGTTTACTGTCTGGCCTTCTGGCAAAAATTCATGATGCACTACACCGTTGTAATCCATGAAAACCGTCAGCATTGCCTTCTTTTTTGACTGAAAACGACGTGGTTTTTTTGGTCTCGGCTCATTTGGTGAACGCCATTCACTTGCCTGATGTCTGGATTGCGTGTCGTACTCATAAACCCACGTCTCCTCTCCAGTAATGATCCTTTTGATGAATGTGGGATCGGATTCAGCCTCGCAAATCATGTCTTTTGCGACGTCAACCCGGTCTCTTTTTTGCATGAAATTGAGGTCTTTTGGCACCAACTTTGCTGCTACACGACGGAAACCCAAATCATTAACCACAATGTCTTGGGCGGATCCATAGGCAATGTTCAAGTCCTCCGCTATTTCTCTGATGGTTAATTTGCGGTTATTGACCAACATTTCTTTTACTTTATCAATTTTTTCACCGACTTTCGATGTCGATGGTCTGCCACTGCGTTCATCATCTTCGATTGACTCACGACCACTTCTGAACCGCTCGTGCCACTGGTAAACGGCCGTTTTTTTTAGAGAATCGTTGCCGAAACACTTTTCCAACATTTCCAACGTCCGTGCGCCACTAAATCCGTTTTTTTACGCAAAATTTAATACAAGTTCGTTGTTGCAAATTTAAATCCATTTCTGCAATTGTAAAAAATCGCCAACACACACAGAGATAGATGTACTCTTGGCTACGTAACTTTTGCAAATGTCAAGTTATGACACTAAGATTTAAAGGGAATATCAACAACAGATGTACCAATTTAACAAAAAAACAGAACTCAAATCGGAACGATGGGAGCGCCACAAGGTGGTTATTCCGGGAACTTTTTGTTCAAGGTAGTATCACGGGGTCCTCCCGGATACCGATACTCCTTCATTCCATCATTACCCTGTTCTCACCCTTACTCCACTTCTCTGTTCCTCACTCTTTGTCCTTTGATTTCATTTAACTGACAAGGTTCACTCAGTGTGTGGAGTCAATTGGTTTATTCAGCCATTTCGACTCGCTACTTCTGTTTCACCGCGTCAAACGTATTTGGACTTTCTGGAAACAACCCAGGAGGATTTCGTTCCCACCGAGTTCAGTTCAAGTAGCTAACATCGGAAATTCATTCTGACCGTGGCCGAACATGTAAGTGGAAAATATATATTCGACGTGGTAGCTTCACGCTTCAGAGATTTACACAAGGAATGCCTGTAGTGGCGCTCGCTGGTGGTGAATGAACAACCCTGTTTCTGCCTATAATCGTGATTCTATATATTACCCAAATAATAAATCAACACAGAGGATTACTAAAACATTTTCATGATTCCAACATAATTGGATGCATTTTACTATTTCTTGGGAAGAATTCCCTTCCAAAAACAAATTGCCATTTCAGGACAACTTTATCAGACACATAGATACCTCTCAAAAAAGTATCGCTTCGTCGCATTTCTCCTCAGCAATACGTGGAAATTTTATGTTCGAATAGCTGATTTATGTAATGGTTGATTCCCTGGCAGATTTATATATTTTTACGTATAATTTTACAAAAGTTTTTATGGCCAAATTAATATTTTTATGATCGAATATTATATTTGATGTTATTAGCAGGAAATCATGTTGAAATTTGCTATTAATGATTAATAATAATTAAATGATTATTAATGATTAATGATATTTATTCGTATTCGTATTCGAACACACAGGGTTCGTCCGGAAAATAAGTGTACTGAGCTCAGGAAAAACAATTATTACACTTTTATATATCTTAAGCTAATATTCCTCAAAATAGGACCCTTGTGAGTCGATACACTTGTTCCAGCGGCGTTCCCATTCCTGGAACGCTCCCGCGAAGGCATCATCGGGAACCTCTCGAAGACACGTCGTCACGGCCTCTTTGACGGCGTCCAAAGTCCCGTATCGCGTTCCTTTCAAACTCCTCTTTATCTTCGGAAACAGAAAGAAGTCCGGTGGTGTGTGGAGCATTTTTGCAGTGATCCGCAAGTTGTGTCGCGATTTTCAAACGATTGAGTCTTTGATCATCACTGAGCACTTTCGGCACCAACTTTGCACAAATTTTTCGCATCTGTAATTGGTCCCTAATAATCTCGTGCACTATTGTTTTTGGCACATTACACTGCTCCGCTATCATCCGAACACTAAGACGACGATCAGAGTTCAGTACATCGCGAACTTTTCGCACATTTTCGTCGGTGAGTGTCGTTGATGGGCGTCCAGGCCGTGGTTCGTCGTCGACCTCTTCTCTGCTCTCCACGGACATCTTGTGCCACCGAAAGATCATGTTTCTGGACATGGCTGACTCCCCGTAAGCCTGGTTAATCATACCGACAGTTTCGGTAGACGATTTCCCAAGCTTTACCGCAAATTTGATGGAATGACGCTGCTCCAAAAACTTCGGCATCGCGTTCCGTGACGTGGGTCGAGGAGGTTCGCGTTAACAGAGCTCCTCACTACACCACAGCTCAGAGCCGACTGCCTTTTTCAGCGTCGCTTGCCAACATACCCCCCTCCAATCGCAGCCCGTCAGAGCGGTGCTGGGCGCGCCTGGAGCGGCGGGAAAAAATCAGTACAATTATTTTCCGGACGAACCATGTATATATATATATACATATTTCTACATACATTTGTATTAAACATAAACACAGTATTCAACTCGAAGCTCGGTTTGGTAGGTGATAGTAGAGTTCACTTATACTAAGCCCAACGGCGTGTGGAATTCATACATCAGTTCCTACAGTCAGTTCCTTTTCCGGTGCTGGTTATGGTTTCCCAGGAAGATCTGGTGCCCGAAAAATCACATACCTTGGGTGGAGCTGAGCTCCGGTCAGTAGTTAAACGCTCTAGCCCTGGACTACCGCGACCCAGATATATTTTTCTTTAGAAATATATATATTTTAACTAGTTTTTTAATACGTTTTATTTCATTGTTTTGCCCGTATGTATTGGTTATGTGTGAATACCATGGGTTAAAATGCTATCTCCCTCCATTCTCCAATGGCCTGCATAAACCACACCAACTTTTCAGGTTGCAGAAAATATCTCATTCACCATTCACCAAACTGCCATTGTGGCACTTTTCAGTGTTTTCAATTGCCATTAAATTTCATTCCTTTATTTAGGATTTTACTTATTTCATTCTTACGTTATTCCTAATATTCCTGATAAAGGAATTATTATTAGTTTGTCTCTTAGTCTTCCTCTGTAAATCGGTCCCTTGTTTTCATCATATTTCTCGGACGAATTTTGTCTTGGTCTCCTTGAAATTTCATCTCCAAGAGTCCTGGTTTCCATCGTCTACCCATTTTAAATCGCATCACAATTCGATAGCACCCATGATTTCAATGATAAGTGCCATGTTTTCAAATGCCTATCTTTCATTGAAATTGCACAATCATCACACAGATGATAATGCAGTCAGTTCTCGACTTATGTAACAAATATTTCTAGTACATGTTCTGGCTCGTGTCACTCCTGTTTGGGTTCAAATACAAGGTTTGTCCCAAAAATAAGTCAAATAAATCTGAGGGAAAAATGTGTTGCAGATCAATGTATAAATTGCTAACATTCTTCATAAGAGCACCCTTATGTTTCGACTCACCAATCCCCGTACCTTAGCCAGTTGTGGTATGCTTCCTGTAAGGCATCAACAGGACCCTCTTTCAGGCCCCTCGTTGACCCAGGCCTCTTTGACATAATCCAGGGGTCCAAAATGGTACTCAAAGGGGTTACACTTGGGTCGTACTCAGATCCATGTCTCGTCACCAATTACCACCTACTCTAAAAAATTCGGGTCACCCTCACCATGGTCCAAGACGAGATTGTCACACAAGCAGTCTTCTGACAGCACCTTTGGGGTCCATCTTGGCACACCTTTATCATGGCTAAATCTTCTGTGAGAATGCAATGCACTGTGATTTTGATCTGAATATTGCACTCTTCTGCTAACATCCTAACACTTGGAGGTCAATCAGAATTGAGCTCTGTCTCACATTTTGCACATTTTCATGCAGTCCAGTTTTCGTCCAGTTGATGGATGTCCAGGGTATTCCTCATTGTCGACCTTCTCAATTCCCACCCAAAACATCCCTTACAAGCAGAAAACTATCACTTGGGACATTTATCCATTTCCAAAAGCCTTCTTAACTATGGTCATGGCCTCCGAACCCAATTTTCTAAGATTAATGCACAATTTTATTGCATATCATTGCTCCATGGAAAGTGGCATCGTGAATTCGTGACGTGAGCGTCGAACAGGGATCCAGTGTAGCAGCAATCTGCTCACTGTAAATGGCCACAGTTAACTGACGTGGGTCGCGTTGCTTTCCCTAGATCTCCCATTACCGTTCCCAGCACAAATCACTCCACTCCCATCCACAGCCATCTGCGTTGGTGGCAAAAAAATCATTCTACCTTTTTTTGGGACAATTGTTTACCTATTTTTTTCCTCTTCTCAACCAGGATATTGACAAATAATGTATCGTATTGCTTTGCAAATTATAATTACTTGTTTTTACCCTATGTTGATTTTATAAGAAACGTAGGTTCCGGCCATCGTTAGAGATTTAGATATTTGAGGAATTGTGTGATAATTGAAATGTCAAATTCATCAAACTTTCCTTTTATATTCTGTAACACATTGACCTTAAAGTACCAAATGAAAATACTATTCTAATTTCGTAGAATTCTCAAATTTCCATTAGTGTCAATTTAACGTCTATTTCGTAGACTAAATACGAAGTTGGACAGCTTGGATAATCGCAATTAAAAAAAGAAGTTGCGTGGAGTTGATGAGCCTGAATTAGTCAAATTACATTAAACGGAAGTTTAGGTTGTTCATTTCGTTTTGACCGAGAATATTATACAAATTATATATCTTAATGTACTACAAAAATATTGGTAGCAGAGTTTAACTGAGGTCGTTCGAACTGTCAATACAAGCATCGCATTGGTCGACCAAATGAGGTGACGACTCCAGAAACGGAGAAGAAAATCCAAAAAGTGATACTGGATGATCGTCGACCGAAAGTTCGCGAGCTAGGACTGATCGTCAAGAAAATTTGGACATGAGAAAGCTGTGTGAAAGATGGGTGCCGCGTTTGCTCACATTCTCTCGCTCACGCTCTCACACCCACGCGTCTAATGTAGGATATAATGTCTAGTTTATGAAGGAGTTATTTGATCATGTCTATTTTTTTCCGTAATTAATTTCAAACTTGATATACTCACATTGGGAGACTCTTTAATTCTTTTGCTATACTCGGCAGTACACCTTTCCGAAGTGCTTATTTAAATATTATACGTTGTATGTTCACGGGTATAACTATTTCATCATCCATTTTTATTATGTATTTTATCTTCTTATGCATCATGCCCACAAGAGAGTTTCCTCACTACACACAGCACCTACGAGTACAGCGTGAGGAAAACGAGCTATTTCTATTATCTGCCTCCTACTTTCACATACTAGGTTATAGTTTGCACCATATTCCTTCATTTAAAATTCTCTTCACATGCATACTTTCATGCTCTTCCTCCCATAGCAGTCATTCCCTTAAGTTGTTGTATCTGCCGTCCCAGAGGATTAATTCAAAATGCCTCGTTTTAAGATGACATCTTTCTCATGAATTCCTCTACCCCATCATGCTTAGTAATGGCATTAAAGGATCTTCCCAAAAATCTTCAACCAATCGCAGTATATTTCATGTAATTATATCTTGACATTACAACGCCAACAGGAAAAGAATTTGAGTGATGGGATTTTTCTACAAAACTGTCCTTTTGCCCAAACCACTTCCCAAAAGTTTATGTTTCGTTATATTTCGCTATCTAACACTTGCGAATGAATTAAGAAATGAGGTGTGATAGTTGTCTTATCATTTCCACAATGTTTTTTTTTGTCTTCTTTTCGTTACAAGCCGTCATGACTTGAGCAGAAGTCAACCCTGATCCAATTCAATATCAGCGGAGAGACAAACTTGAGTGCTTCCAGAAATGCAGTTTCAGCAATGGGTGTCGGTTCTCTCAGTTCATTGTATTGTTGTCGAATTTGTGCCATGTGCATTAAAATCCGAAAGCAGCATTGCCCTTGGCACTTTAGCACGAGGAGGGACTAGAGGACAATTACGCTTTGATTATATTCAGTGCCATATGAAATTGTATTTTGTTGAACTCGGGTTCCTCTTAAGGCGGCTTTCAACAATAAAGAGGACAGATACAATTTACAAAATTGTTAAATGCAGGTCATTGAGGGGGCAGTTGATACTCGCAGGAGTGCTATCAAGTGGCTTTAAGCAGTACTTCTTTGATAACTTGTTTAAAACCACTAAATTGCACCCCTCTAGGATATCCGCCCATGGAAATCAACTGATCTCGGAGCATGCCCTATATTCAACAATTTTGTCAGTTGTATGTCTGTCCTGTTTATTGTTGACAGCAATCATTAAAGTGGAGAGAGCCAAAATTTACTTGTATCAATTTTGCAACCTGAATATTGTCATTTTTCAGGTCAAATAGATTTTTTTCGAACCCTGTCAAAATTATAATTACCTTAGTCTCGAAGTAGAACAGAGCTTGGTTTTAATGAAATACGACTTTATTGCAAAAATATATGGAAAAATAATATTATTGGCAGAGCTCAAGTACAAAGTTTCACAGAAAAGGGACAAGAGAAAACAAGTCAAAATGTACATGCTACCACGCAAAGGTAATTTATTGGCTTGGCAGCATGCAATTCAGTACATTAGACAGCTGAGATGGCTCAAAGCAGGATTTTTTGAAGTTAAATTAGGTGAGGATCTGAATGATCATATCAATCGACTGGGGCCTCGTACATCTAGGTATCCAAAACATTTAGGGAAGGATGATGAAACCGTGTTGTTAAATGAAAAAGGAAAGAAAGAAAGCTTTATTAAAGAGGGGTCTATTTGGAAAGGATATTTCACAAGTTCTTTTTAAATTGCGATTATAGCTATCAAATACGAAAACCAACTTAGATGAATAAATGAATTTATTAATGATTGATTTTAAGACAGGTACGGAATCGGAATGTAACGAGACTAATGGCAAAGTTAAATTCTACGCACCTGAGTATACCTCAAAATTAATCAAACGACGTCCTTTTTTCGTGGGCATAAACCGACATAAGTATTCAGTAGATAATATAGCTGAATTCCTAAATTAATGATCTAACAAAATAGCAACGGACGAAAATCACACTCATATCTACCATCAATCGTCTTCACATTCCACCTTGAGCGATTTCAGATGACGAGAAGATGTAACATATAAATTCCTACTTGAATCATTAAGTTTAAATGGTATTAATTTAATTTTACGTAGCACTGGACGATTATCTAATTTCACACAAGTGACCGGTGTTCATAATTAACTATGGATAGCTGGATTGGAATAGTTTAACCAAAACCTGCTCGAGACAAATGCACTAACATTGAATGCACTTTTACGAGAATTTGGAGAAATACTTTACATTGGGCGAAGGTTGAGCAAAACTTTGAACATGTTATCGAAAAAAAGAAAGAGCCATGTGATTAATGCCTCACCTATTATGGCACACAAGCAACAAAGTTAAAAGTATAAAAAGCATACTTTTACAGATTTCAAAATCCTCACAAGAACTTGAATGCAAGTAGAGTTTATAAAAATTTGGTGGATGTGTGGCTGTAAAGAGTCATCACATTCCAAAAACCAGCTATACAGTGCCCAGTAATTATTTAGAGGTACATGATAGATTTATATTCACCTAATTGGAAGTGATTTTCTGGAGTGTTCAACAAATGACTCATTTAGCCGAGGATAAGTTCCTAAAAATATCTTTCCATATTTCGTAAATATTAGTTAGCTTAATTATGGTGATCCACAAACTGCAAGTTACATCCAAGTTTAAGGGCATCTTTTTCTAAATTCACTGAACCTAGAGCACTTTATAACCCCTCAATAGTTTCCTGTCCCCAAGGGTGATAAAACCATTAACAATTATTAACCTTAAAGTCGATTTGATAGGAGACAGTACATTCAGCAAGTACTAATCCAAACGGCGAGTAAAATTCACCTAAGGATAGGAGAGCCAGGTCCTTTCCCTGCGCCAGCTATGGTGTCCCAGGAAGTTTTGTTACCCAAATAATTCCCAGGTGGGTACCCAGAGAGGTACGTATTTTCGGAAATCAAGCCCGTGCCATCCAGGCATGGGATTGCAGGCAAGACGGCGAGGAAACCGATTCGGCTTTTCCGTATCTGCTGACTGCAAGGAGAAAGTGGGAAGGTAGTTCGGCGCGCTAAGCGATCTCGTGGCGGACCCATGTTTTGATTTCAACCAGAGACCTTCTACTCGTTGACGGATCATTTTAAATACACCCCTGGCTGGCGCGAATAAAAAACCGACCTGTCCTTAAGGAAGCCAGTCGAATCGCCGACGTGTCAATCGGACCCGAGGGAGTGAAATTCGTCAGTCTACTCGAGGACGACCTAAAGGGGACATTTATTCGGACGCACATATTAAGCGGCGCAATCACCATTGTATACAATCTGAACCTTTCTCTAAAGAAAAATAAAAACTCGCATTTAATTTTGATGGACGCGCATTTCACTGTTGTCATCTACAACTGATTTCAATTAATTTTCTGAAATTACACTTTACTTTTAAGTTTTATTTAGTACCCTGTGAGCCATCACTAGGTTGTGTGGCGGTGAGTGATTACACACCAGACTACCCTTTCCCTCCTACAGCGGTCCGGCTAACATTTTATTTTGATCCCTTATCGTTGGTGGGAAAAATTACATCTTACATCTATTTCTTCTGCACTTAATCTCTCCAATGTAATTGACATGATCTCCCTACCGTAAAACGATGGGGCCAGTAACAGAAGTACACCACCTATAATGATATATTTTTAAATTAAATAAAACAAAGGTTTCTAAACTCTTGTGAAAGGTTCACAAGTGCTTGGACAATTCTGAGCCATGTTTTAGTACGTGAACATTGGGCCAACGTCGTTCTTTGGCGCTAAAAGCTCATAAAGATTTTCTGCATGAAAATAATTGAAACAATGCAGTAATAAATCTATGGTAAGATTTTAGACCCGTACCGAGAGTCGCCTTAAGTGTTCGCACTCATTTGCCTTGATCGCTTGTACTTCCTACTGAGAGTTCATCATTCGAATTCGAAACTTTGTTTGTTTGAGCGACCAAAACAAAGCGAACCTTAGCCTTCTTCGCGTAGACTACCTTTGAAAAGGAAATAGAAATGCATCTTACATTCATGCCTGTGTCTTTAAATGCTCGCTTCCTAGGAAATACTCTCGGCACGGGCCACCCCACCCTTGCCCACAATAAGGAGACTTAATGAAATGGCCCATACCACCGTCCCCCAAAAGCTTTGTGTCAAATTGAAGTACAGCAGCCCCAACTCACTCGTTTGGAAGGGCAGCCTACTAACTTGGGACTCGGCTTGAACCACACTCAGTCGCTGCGTTTGCCATGGTTGAATTCACCCGCGCTCATTGAAATCACTCCCACCCCTCCACTTATTTCCCTTCCCATGTGCGAAGCCATCGGATAGGTCAACGTGAAAGAACCTCCACCCCAGCAAATTTCTCCCCCCTCCTCCTTCACTCATTTCACCAGTCCAAGGAACTCATCGCCCAGGTCATCGAGTGGACGAGTTTTTCCCCTCTTTCATTCTTGTCCCCCCTCTCTCGTCCTAACTCTCCTCCCTCACATCCCCTCCTTGTCCCAGGCAGGCACCATGGTCTCCCATTGCCCTTACTCGTTCTCCGCCACTCCCAGCGGCCGTATCTTCCAGCTCTTCATTCCCTGCATTCCTCCATCTCGCCTTTTTCTCTATTATGCTTTCTTCTGTCCCTGGCAGCCTTCCTTCTCTCGAGCGTGAGTGGAGCTCTCTGGAAACATTCTGTTCGTGGCTGCGAAGGGAGGACGAGGAGTTAATGTTGGAGTGAGGGGATATTGAGCCCCTCAGGTGGGTCGATTAAAGTACTGGACGCTGCTCCGCGTACTCCAGGTGAGCTTGAATGAGTTTAATTCGTTGTCTCGGGCGTGACTTCATGGAATCGACTTAACATAATGAAAAGAGTAACTTTATGAACTTTATGATAAAGAGAACTTTATGATAAAGAGAACTTTATGTTAAAGAGAACTTTATGTTAAAGAGAACTTTATGTTAAAGAGAACTTTATGTTAAAGAGAACTTTATGATAAAGAGAACTTTATGATAAAGAGAACTTTATGATAAAGAGAACTTTTAATCTATGTGGAATTATAAAGTTTCTCTTTTCATTATATTTGAATGAGTTTCACTAACTCTCGCTGGCGACTATCGAAATATCGAATTAATCGATCCGGAGGGATTTTTTGAAAGATGGCGAAGACTACACATTTCGATGAACTCTCTTAGCCCGTGTGATACTCTTCCAGTAAATGGGAACATTCATATCATATCTCTGTCCTATAATACCGTTTTCTTCGATGTACTAATACCACGTAGTATTCCTATTTTAATTTCAGATTTCTACAAATATTTCTACCAGGATTTCATTCCGGGGACCACTTAACAGTATGTAAAATTTCGGTTTCTAGAATACCACGTCGCATCATTCTATAGGGAATAATAATGTAATACTTATATTAAATGTTTGGAGAAGTTACTTGGCACGGAAAGATCCAGGCAGATAAGTTGCTCATTCTCATCTCTTTTCATGTACTTAAGTTAAAATTCGTTCCAAGTGAAGATAATTACTCATAGTCTAGTTATATATGTCATTTAAAACTGATGCCACGTAATTATGATCCGGTAAAAAATTTGTAACTTATGTCAATCGTTACATAACGTCAAATTTTTTAGAATGTTTTTGCATTTTTAGTGACTAGCCAAATTGCATGACTTCAACGAAGGAGATCAGGTTGGTGCGGTAGTTAGTGTATTGACTTCCCATGCTGAAGGTCTGGGTTCAAATCACAGTGGTGGCATAACTTTTCTAAGATATCCTGATCCCTACTTGGTTGCCATATGCTATAATGGAGTAGTCCATCCATCAAATGGAGCATTAAATGTGATAACTTATAATATAGACTAATGCTGACAATGGTGTGCTCTCTCCATCCCAATTCCCAGATTGATATCCCAGGGTATTTATTCAAGCACAAATGAGATTAACCTCCTGTGATCCTCAAGTTTGCTTTACTTCAAATGATCGAGGTTTAAAATGAAATATTTCGGATATTTCTATCAGGTCTGAGAGGTATCACATCCAGTGTGCCTATCTGTGCAAGTTATGCAGCTTCTTTTTCACCAGAACTGTCAGCTCAAATGTATTTACTGAGTGATAGCTTGCACTATGGTTTTAACCATTCCATCTTCCTTTTATTACTATGTACAAAGTATTTTCACATTGTTATGCCATCTTCAGGTACATCTGAGCACATGCGAACAAATGTGCCTACTACTACAGGAATCCAAACATAGATTCATACAAAATATAACTGGGGGAGAAGTGCAGTACTTCATTGTACATACTTATGTATTTAGTAGTCATCTTGGGAAAAATTTTGTGGAAATAATTTTAATGAACAAATCATAGACTGTGAGTAAATCAAAATTGCACTTCACAATAATTTAAAATAGTGTTACTACAAACGATATAACCAGCATGTAGTTGTTTCTAAAATTAAAAAGTTTTAATGGTAAATTACTTTCATATGGCTATTGAACAATTTGGAGAAAAAATTCAAAACTCTCTAATCATACCATTCATACCAACCTTCATTCAAAAATCTGAACTTTTCTAACTTAATTTAGTCTTCTTTTTATCTTGACCAAATTCATATATCAATCTACCATCCAGTTCTGATACCATGTATAGTAAAAGTAATAATAGTTCAGCCATACATATATGCAAATAGGGAGATTTTTTAACCAAATTGTTCAGGTTCTGTAATTTATTGTTGCATGTTTTCTTTGTTGCCTTAGCCCCCAAACTGTTCATGTGGTTGAATGATACTAACTTAAATCACAAAATCCCCCATGCTGCCACACCTCTCATTGCTGTACTTTTATAAATGGGTACTGCCTATCTAGAAACAAGATTGATGGACCTCAACTCTTACCCAAAGCCTAGAATGGACTACACTTTGGAAGAAACTGTTTTTTGATGTCTGCAACAGCTCCTATTTATCATCAGCATAACTTTGGTGTCATCATTTGTGTGCTCTCAACTGAAAGAAGCCAGGCTGTGTGCTTGACCACATGAGATCTGCTGAGGCAGAAGAGGGGACAGGGGAGAGAGCAATATTCACACTGTAAGTGGTGACGTAAGCTATTTGAAATCTTTATATATTTTATCCCTTCTTTGGATTTAATGGCCTACCCAGTGGAAATTTGCAAGTATCTGGGGGAACAAGGTTGTTAAGAGAGATTATATTCAGGATTCCCAACAAGGATATTTGAAATTTAAAGTCAAAACTTTTCTCTGTCAAAGAGTCATTATGTAAATATTTCATGATCATATTCCTTGTAGTAATCAAATTGATATGACACCAAACAGCACCAATCTACTCTCCATCATCCCATGACAAGCCTTACATCTTCCCTTCTGCCTTCTCCATTCAGCTTTATACCAAAATAACTTGGGTCATGCCCCTCAGTCCCTAAGTTATTCAAATAAAACAACACTTCAGTGCTAAAAGCATTTAAGAACACTTTTGGAGGATATATCCTAGGTGAGTATTGTTGGGAGTAACAAAGAACTCTTCTTCCCTCTTAGTAGCGACAGTATATTTGAAAAATTTGGAGATATTTGACTTAAAGATCTTTGCAGTGCATTAAATGAAGAACACAATGTGTGGAGAAATACATTCTCTTCATTTAATGGACATGAACATCCACGAAGTTGAGCCAGAAACAATTGAATGTATAAAATATTTGGAGTGAGTCTACAAGCAGTAGTGAGCGTTATATGTAGTTAGTGGCATGTCTCAAGCCAAAGGTGACTATTTGTTCTCAATAAATTGAAACCATTCCATTTTATTGTTACAATTTAAATTGAGTTTCCTTTATTTCGTTCTCAAATGAATCTTTAATTTATTTTAAAAAGCACCATGAACTTTGTTGGTTGAGGGATTTTGGTTAGCGTGTTTTCTCTCCGATGAGTTAAAGGATGGTTGGGGCAATTGTTTTAAGGAATAAAGGAGCTGGTTATGGTGAGTTATTTTTAGAAAAAGTTTAAATAATGAGTATATATTCAATTCAATGGCCTTCTTGGACCCATAGGGATGATGTGAAGGTGCTGTCTCTGGTTTTTCTTAGTTTTGGCCATTTGAATTATCACTTCCATAATTTGGTGGGCATCCTCTGTTTGAACTATTAGCTTATTTATATGGTTTCTGTGGCTTCAATGATGAGTTCAATTTAGAATCAGCTCTCAATGGCCATTAACTTTGCCTCTCCAAATTACTAGTTGAGCAAAGTCAACTCTGCACATATTACGCAATCACCCACAAAGAGAATTGCTTCTTTTTTCAATGTCTCTATTGTGTTATTGCAAGTAACATTTGAGTTCTGTATGAATGGACAATGATAAATTTGCCACATTAACCCTTCACCTCCCAAATGCCTCCTGGGATGTTTTTAATTATAAAATTCTTTGAATGAATTGCAAAACTACTTTGACCAGATAGATCAAAGCAGTGAAATACCCATGGCGACTAATTCATTATTTTCCAGTCGTTTCCAACCCTCTGTTATTACAATTAACACCTTAAACCCTTCTGTTATCTATTTGCTTGCCTCTGTGTCAGCCCCAGGCCCCTCTCTCTGCCTCCTTTTTTCTCTTCAATTGCCTATTTTCACCTCCTTGTTTTGCTTGGTCATATTGTCCAAGAAAGTCAGTTCACCTGCTGCAGAATCTCACTGTAAGGTAATCTATAATGAACAAATGTGCTGTCTTTCAAGTGTGGTTTCCTGGAATTAACATGTCTGCATGGAAAGCAATGATTAATCTTGCCTAGAGTAAAAATTATTGTACTTTATGAGTTGAGAGAATTATTCAATCTTACTAACCCAAAGGGATCGTTGAGTTACAAATCAGAAATATCATAGACCTTAATACTCTGGTTCTAATGGACCCATGGAATGTGACCCCAAATGGTGCTTTAAAGGGTTTTAAGTGGGATTGCCTGCTGAAACATGTTTAAAATAATGGTTTTTAGCCAATTTGGATTTCAATTGGCATCATGGTTTGAATAATATTATCATTTTAAATTTGATAAAACCTAGGGAGGCAATCCCAATTGCAAATATACTGTCGCTACTAAGAGGGAAGAAGAGTTCTTTGTTACTCCCAACAATACTCTCCTAGGATATATCCTCCGAAAGTGTTCTTAAATGCTTCTAGCACTGGTGTTGTTTTATTTGGACAACTTAGGGACTGAGGGGCATGACCCAAGTTATTTTGGTATAAAGCTGAATGGAGAAGGCAGAAGGGAAGATGTAAGGCTTGTCATGGGACTTAAAAGGGACCAAATGCGATTCAGTCGTCAGGATACCTTCTCTATCGCCAGTTATTTTTCTCCATTCCTTCCATATCTCCCTTCTCTTGCATTTCCAATCTTCTCGAAGTCCTTCATCACCACAATTGGTTGAGAGAACATTGGTGATAGAGAGTAGATTGGTGCTGTTTGGTGTCATATCAATTGGATTACTACAAGGAATATGATCATGAAATATTTACATAATGACTCTTTGACAGAAAAGTTTTGACTTTAGATTTCAAATATCCTTGTTGGGAATCATGAAGATAATTTCTCTTAACAACCTTGTTCCCCCAGATACTTGCAAACTTCCACAGGGTAGGTCATTAAATAAAAATCTCAGTGAAAAAATTAATGGTTGACCAAAGAGGGTATTTGTAGTCATTATTTGCAATCATAGCTAAACTTCAACAAAGTTTGATTTTGAAGTTCTTTGTCTTTGTAGCTTTGTAATAGTGATGTCATGGTTATGACTTGTCTTACATCTGTATAACAGTGATAAAAGCAAGCAATTGTAGCGGTAGCATGTGGACAGTATTTGTGGCAATGGAAGTAAATTTTTGAAGAAAGTGGGTCTCACTATTTATTAAATAAATCCAAATATGATTGTTTTTAACTTGATATCCAATGTTGATTGGGTCGTGGTGGTCTAATGGGTAGAGCATTGGACTACTGACCGGAGGGTCCTGGGTTCGATTCCCAGGCAAGGCACTCTGGGCACCTGCAGCTCCACCCTAGCTAGTTGATTTTTCGGGTACCAGATCTTCCTGGGAAACCATAACCGGCACAGGGAAAGGAACTGGCCCCCCTACCCTGATGTGTGAATTCGGGCTTGGTACATGGGTGAGCTCAACCATCACCTACTAAACCGACCTTCGGGTTGATTACTGTGTTTATGGTTTTTTTTATCCAATGTTGAAAGTGCTCAAATTTCTTTCCATCCTTGTTAAGATCATGTATTACATGATAGATCATTAGCCCTAATTAAAATTACTTTTCTGGAATGAACTTGTAAACATTCAATAAATTCTAAACAGCACTCAACAAGAATTATGTAAAAAGTGCAATTTTTTGAGTAAAAATTGAGGGGCCGAGTAGAACATGGCATTAACCAAGATTCAGGCATATATGGTGAGACCCTCCCTATTGTTCAGTGACAAGAGCTTCAGCCAAGTGAAATCACAGATTTCATGTGAACCTTGGGTTGCTTCATGTGATACCTCCAGAAGGATATACATTTCATTGAATGGTAGATTTTTGCTGCCTGGTGAATGGCAAATATGGTAACTGTGGCAATGCTAAGTTTCATCTGTTAATCTTAATGCCACATCCAACTTAATTGGTTCCAAATACAAACAAGAAGAAATTTTCAAAATATATATTCGAAAAAGATTATAGAAAATAATGAATTGAAATGAAGATGGGTGGACCTCTTTGGGTGTGAAAACTGTTTCTTTCCTGTAAGACCCTATAATTTCTACTTTGTGTGAGAAACTGCCTCATTTATCTGAATTCAAAATAATTCAATTTTACTAGAAGGCTGGTTTGATAAGAGATCTACTTAAATTAATAAATATTATAGTACCATGTATGAAATTCAGAGAACAGGATAATAAGATATGGCTAGTTTCATTTTTTAGCCAGCTCTGGTTTCCCAGGGAGATCTGGTTAACTGACAAATTGCACATGTCATAACGGTCCATATCATGTCATAGTGGACATAATCAGTCGATAACGATCTATGAAGACTTATGAATTAAATCGGGTTTTCAAACATGCACATTTGTTATGCTAAAGTTTGTTTTTAATAATCATTGGAGGTTTTGTTTACAGAAACTGACTTAGTCAGCATACAAACTATTTGCTTCCAACATTTATGATAAGTGTCAAAATTCCCCCAGCTATGATTGGAAAGGAAGAAATCAAATGAACATAACATTGGGAGACGTGGTTGTCCAGGAGTAGTGTTGGACTGCTGACTGGAGGGCCTGGGTTCGATTTGAAGTCATGCCTCTAAGGCACCCTCAGTTCCACCCAAGCTGTTTTTTTTTTGGGTACCAGATCTTCATGGGAAACTGTAAATGTCACAGGGCAAGGAACTGACTCCCTTACTCTGATGTGTGAATTTAACATCCCATTGGGCTTAGTATTGAGTGAACTCTACCATGACTAACCAAACAGACCTTAGGGTTGATTACTGTAATTTTTTTGTGCTTTTTATCACAGTGGTGCCTGGAATCAAAGTATTTAGTCGTTTTTCATGGCGTGGCTTGATTATTCTTTTGTTTTTATAATTGATAGATTTATCCCTATTTGCTGTAATCCAATTTTTAACATGAAACATGTAAATAAAGACTTTTCCTATCTATTTGTGCAGTAATGAAATGTTTTAAAGAATATTTAACAGGCAGTCATCCATTTTTTTTAACTGCCTGAAACCAGAAGGAACTGATAAAACAAATGAACAGTAAGGTAGGTAGTTGCCTGTGGTTGAAAAAATGAATTTCAGCTTATTAAATTGAAGTGTGATTCAATGTGTTAAATTATTCAAGCTGGAAAAACAGTAAACAAACATTGAGTTTATTTGCAATAAAGTAACCATAGTGAAGAATGTTATTGAGTGGACATTTGAAATAGTCCTTAAAGACCCACAAACCCAAAGAGCCTTAATCACTCATCCCTCAATGTAGTTGACTTACTTTCATTTGATCTTTATTTCAAATGTTTCTTCAATTTGATGATTGCCAGGTAAAAAGATAAATGTTCTGCAATCCTTCATAGGTTTTTTATCTCTTTTTTCCCCTTAAGTTTCTCAAGGTTCAAATTTTTATCTTCAAACTGGTTAATTCAATTTGAATGGAAAGGTGCTATGAAATATGAAGAGCATTGACAACTTTTGAATTAATCTAGCATTATCCACTCTTACCTTGTCACATTTTTGGTTTTGACAAAAAAGTCCCCAAAAAAATCCCATTAAATTACTATTAAATCCTTCCGTTGGTATAAGATATTATCTAGTTCTGTAATTAGCAGGTACATCTGATCCAATGAATTACTGTTCATAAAGTTTTGATCTACAATTACCAGATTCATAATCCTACTTATGTCAATTCCATAAAAATCAAACCTACCACTAGATTATAATCCTTACTTTCAAAAACCTTGGTATGCTATTTTCATTAATTGCAATATTTTCCTGTTCTTTAACAAAGGTCTAATAATGATAATTATTATATTAATCTACCGGTAAAGTTATGACTGATGATGAAAACCAGATACTAAACAGTAGAGCGACAACTTCCTTGCCTCGCATGAGTAAAAAACCCAACATCCAACATTAAATTAGGCCCCTGTTCCATTTCTGCGTATGTCCTTATTCCATTCTATCTAATATGCCTCTACTATTACTACCCCATCCCCATGAAACTCTCCCACCTATTACTATTTTCAGCACCTTATTGCTAATCAAAAAGGTCTGCATCCACCTTTCCCATCTTATTATTTCCAGCAATCCCCTCTCCTCTCCCATGATTCGAAGAACTTCCTAGTTATGGGTAAATAATATGCAGTCAGTAAATTCATAACAATCTAAATTCCTTATGCCTGTGCAATTAAGCAAATGAATTTTTATTAGTGTTTCAATGTATCCCATTGATAAGTAAACATACATAATTTAAGAATGACGTACTAAGTGATGCGTGCAAAGTTGATTGTAAAGTTAATTTTCTGGTACAATGGAAAGCAAACATGAGTTTTTCACATGGTTGTAGGAGAAATTAAAAGCCATAAATAAAGTAATTAACCCAAAGATCTGTTTGGTAGGTGATGATAGAGTTCACCCAGTAATAAGCCTGATGGCTTTTGAAATTCACACATCAAGGTGGGGGGCCAGTTCCTTTCCCTGTGCCAGTTATTGTTTCCCCAGGAAGATCTGGTACCTGAAAAATCACAGCTTGGGTGGAGCTGCAGTGCCCAGAGTGACTTGCCAAAGAATAGAACCAAGGCTCTCCAGTCAGTAGTCAGTTCAACCCACCTGGACTACCACATCCCATGAGTTAATATTGCCTTCAATTTTTTGTGGATAAAATATTCTGTGAACGCTTTCAAATGGATTTACTATGAATTTGGGTGAAAGCAAAAGAAACTTATTTGGAGATTTAGTAATATTATACCTGAAATATAAGGGATATGCGTTTTGTCAAACAGTTTTGTTTACTGCATTGTTTAAAAGGCATTTACCTTGTTTAGGCGAAACTTTTGTATTCTATAATTTTTAAATTAATAAAAGTTTTGAATATATTCTTGCATTAATGATTCCTGTGTAATTAAAATGAAACTACTATGACTGCAGTAATAAAGAGCATGTGAAAGTGGCAACCAGTGCAGTGGATAGCATTGAATCTATCAACTGCTCCATTGAAACCGTGCTGAGATCAAGTTCTTGAAGAGTTACTGGAAAATGCTATTAATAACTGAAATTAAGTGTTTTGGATTAAAAATAACCTAACTTCTCAACTGGCCGATTTCATTGGAATAAAAAAATGCATAAATTACTGAATATCAACTAGAAGATATTGCAACAGATCAGGGTTGCCACACCATATTAAATTTGATCATTGTCTAAAATTTAATTCCCTAATGTTGAAATAATACCTCGCCAGTATTTAAATACATGAAGTTCCAGCACAATCTATGAGAATGTTAGTAATATATTTTATTTATAATTATGTTAATAAGTTATGTTAATTATACTTTATGTTAATAAGAGTAATCTGAAGGGTGCGTCATATATGGTGGAAGAAGGGACTATTTAGTCTCAACCTCGCCCAATTAAGTCGATAATAAATAAATAAATAAATATATAAACCGTGCCCCAGGTTCGAACGAATCCCATAAAGCAAATACGATATACACAATAAATTTTGTAAGACCATAGAAAATTGAATTTCGAAATTATACGTTGGTGTCTCTAGTGGGAAAAGGATGTACTAGGATGTGCTGGTATTTCAGCAGATACCAATTAGTGAAAGCATGCGCCATCTGTGGGCTAGATCCTCAACCAATCTATTAATTAATTTTTGCTCATTAATTTTCAGAAAATTGTCACCAGAGATTTCGACGGTGGGTTCAGGACGCCGCGGGAGATCAGGAAAACAAATAAATATTGAATATTATTGTGACGAGGGCTGCCATTTTTTCGGGGCCCCGCGGCCCGGCCGGAAAAAATGACAGCCCCCCTTACAATAATATTCAATATTTTATTGTTTTCCTGATCTCCCGAGGCGTCCTGAACCTCCCGTCAAAATCTCTGGTGACTATATTTTGTATATTAGTGAATCGAAAATATTTTGCAAAAAAAAAAAATTCGGCCGCAAAAGAGAATCGAAGTAACATACGCTATACCCATTGTCCACTCCGCAAGCCTCCTCTTATCCCCCGGGACACCGGGTTACTTGTGAAAAACTGGTTCGGAACTTATATTTGTCTTGCAAAACTACGGACTTCGCCGATTTTTGCTCAAAATCAACCCGATGAGCTCGGCAAGGCTCTCACCTGGCGAATCCGAGGCATCTGCCTGCCTCGACGGCTCTCTCGCCTGGCGAGGGGCTCTGGACTTAGAATATTTTTCGCTGGGTGGACTCGGGACTTACATTTATTTTCTCGGGGAGGCTTAGCACCTCACCTTTAGCCTCGCGGCACTCCGAGACGGCTCGTGAGCGGTTGACCGTCGATGGAGCTACTATTTTTTGAACCGTGAGCCGGTTCTTTGAAAACATTCGACACAATGCTTTTTCGCATGCGATAGGCCAATTAAATCTAATTATTGCACTTCGTTCAGTTCAGGTCATTACGTAATTTTTGACCCGTTGCGAGAAAATGTAGCTCATATGTTTATTGTAATCACGAATTACACCTTAAAAACCAAAGAATAATTGTTCAGAGTGCACACAATGTTGCTATGCAGAACAGGATAAAATTAATTCAGAATAATTTGCCATTTTAGGCTACCAACGTAAGGATTTCATATTTTACATGTGCTACACAATATTTTTTATATATAGTAAAGCTGCTGCTTAACTATTTCATGCTGATAATTAATTGCAATAATGCCTCTTTCACGGTTTTTTCACTTTTAAACAATCAATTCGATAACAATTTGTTTCGAATAGATATTTGCAGGAAATAGCGACATTCAATTCAGATCAAACTCTCTAACTTTAGCTTTGTTTTAATTTATAATGTATTGAATAACCCGCATTGACGAATGTGAGTATGGCAGAGGGTGTAAATATATTCAGACTGCCATTATTTTTTGGACATTAGAATATATTTTCAGCACCTGTGCTTTAGGTTAAAATTCAAATCAACATTTTGATGGAGTGTGAACAACAGAAAAGTTTTTTTAAATGAATTCCTGTATTGATCTTTATAATTCTTAAGCAGTATAAAAAAGCAAAATTTCTGAAAGGTTACGAAGAGATTTAAAAATTAGACCACATTCATCGTTTCGTTTCATCTTTATTACTCAAAAATACATTTTTTGAGACAAATTTGTATTAGAAATTGAATCGGTATTCCAAGTATCCTTTTTTAACCAAAACATTTTACTGGAACCCTCATAGCCACTATCCACAAAGTTAATTTTGGAGGAGTTGCTGTCTGTTCAGAGGCCTCATTTAAGGTGACACCCACATGATGTGCACTTCTTTCGATGCTAACGACTCTGTCCAACTTGGCACCAGCAAGGAAATATCTCTGTTCCGTATTTCCTTTGGTGAGAAAGCTTGCTGATCAACCTTGATTCCCATGGATGCTCTTCTCACCTAGCATAAGCATCCAATGGAAAACCTGAAGGAAAACAATTGGAAAATGATTATGAATTTTAAGTTAGTGGTTTTTTAGACTACTATTATGATCATTAAATAAGGAAACAATGTATACATCCAATGTTCTTTATTATTGAAAGACTTGTTTCAACGCTTAGGCATCATCATCAGGTACAAAATTAAAACCAGTTGCTGCTCGTTTATATAGCATTCATGAGGGAGAGTGGAGTGGGTGAGAGAGAGGGTAAAAAAAGGGGGTTAAATCTGGTTGTGATCAGCGTAAATGGGAAGGAGGATAGGGGTGTTAAGCATCAGTGATTGGTGGGTTAGCCGTGGGGTGGGGGGGGAGTGTGGGTTATTGTGTCTTTCGGTGAAGGAAAGGGGTACATCCATGAATGGGGAGTGGTATTCAAACAATAATTCGTTCACCAAATGAGCCGTTTTAAAATTCTTTCTAATTTCAAGCTCCTCCCACTTGTCCATCCTCGTCCCTTTGTCCATCTGGTGTAAGAGTTCTGGGTTGAAATCACTCTCGTGGTTGTTTTCCCACAGTTGTTTAGCGAAGTGCGATTTCTTGAGGTCACCATTCCTAAAAAAGCGTTTATGCTCTTCCTACTATTATGTACTATTATGATGTTTTCAGCAAAAATGTAAATACTTGTGTGTTCAAAAGGGCTAAAGAAATATTTACTGGTTTAAGATTGAAATATTGAGTCCCCTTTAAAAATTAAAAAAGGGAACCTTTCAATTGAAATCTATACATATTACCACATTAAAATATCATAGATATTAAGCTTAAATTAAAATGGAAATTAATTACATACAAATGGTAGTTTTGTGAAAGAGATACAATTCATCCATGACAATTTAATGGAAATTATTTGATTTACAACTGCTGCTACTTCACTTTATTTCAACATTTTATTTGTCTAAAACTAATGGGTAGAACACTTAAATGAATATATCTGTGATAAACAATGATTATGAATGGCTTGCTGAAATGAATGCATTATTAGAGTATCACTCATTAATACCAAGTAAGAAGTTTAAATTTAAAATGCATGAATATATTTGTGCATGTTGATCAAATAATTTTTTCTAAAAGCATTGGTGTTTCAAAGATTTCAAAATATATTTAAATATTGTCACGAATTTAGAAATTATAATATTAAAATAAAATAACAATGGAATCTTTTTCCTTTCAAGAAAATGGCAATGAGGTACAATGGAACATGGAACAACATGTATCAAATAGATTTAATTGAAAATCACATGGGCTAATAATTAAGTTCACAACATGTTTTTACAGACTTCCAGACAGAATTGATGGATTCTTAGTTTTTTCTAAAGGAGCTACGACCACTGCTTAGCCTCCCTTTCCACCCTCCTCACCTGCCCATGTGAACTATATATCCCAAAAAGGTGACCAAATATGCACCAAGGAATGGAAGAAGATTGTGAGAACAAGGATAGAATGGCAGTAGAGAAGTGTGTTTTGGGTGAGTCCAAGGCAGGAGAGGTGGGAAAACAGACAGGGTAAACAAGGAAATTTCTCACCAGTCATCAATCACAACACCTGCCTTGCTTAATATTCTTTAACAGAGGAAAGTAGCACTTATTTAAACAAATTGTGTTGTTATATCATCAATTAAAACAGTTTATAATGCCAGTGGTTAAGCTTATATTGGAACCTTATCAATGGTATGAGATGGGAAAAATCAAATGGGAATGAAATTAAAACTAAGTTAAATAACTAAGCTAACTTAATTAAAGGGAGGGGGGATAAGTTTTTGGGGAATAATTTGAAGTGTGAATTTTTGCAGGGCATATTGACTGGAAATAAAAGTTCAATGAGTGTGATAGAAGGGAGTATGCTGGGTATGTGTGGTAGAAGGAAGCAAGTTTTATTTTAAGGGTTCATCAACAACTAAGGTCATTCTCTAACGCCACTCTCCACTGATTTAAGAAAATAATGCTAATAGGTAAAGTTAAAGATGTTTTAAATTAAAAGACTGAAGGAAGGGAAAGAGTTGATACTTTGGATGAAATTGAAAGTAGGTTTTAAACTTGTGTGGTGGAAGAACTGACACCCAGTAAACATCACAGCTTTAACAGAAGTAACTTAACAGACATACCTGGAGGAAAACCACTAGTAAACATCAAGACCAGAATGTTTCCATCACTGAAGAACATCATTCATAGGAGAAGTATTTTAACCATCTGGTGAAATCACAAATTACTTCATAAGCAGAAGAGAATGAAACAAAAAAATTGCACATACTGTAACTGAAGGAATGAGTGCCCAAATATGTTTATTGTCCACAGACCATACATATGTATGCATAGGAGTCTTCAAACAAAGAAATTTATGAAATACATTTCGGCACTATGAAGGTGCTTAACAAAGAGTACGTATTAAAGTATGTAATACAAACTATACATTACAATTACTTGGTTGGATTGTTTCTCCAGCGTTGGATTGCTTGTCTTTGCATTTCTGGATTCTCCATCCATGTTGGTTGTCTTTAGGTGATGACAGTTTCGCTGGCCTGATTAGCGATTTAATTTATTTCTCAAATGATATTTTATCAAAATGTATTTTAAAAGAAGGAACTAGGCAAAAATTGACAAATTAATAATTCATCCATTTTGGAAAAGTGATACTTATTGAAATGATTGTTCAATACAAAGAAAAGATGAATAAGAGCAACTTTAATATGAAACTTTCATATTTAGAGTAATTTAAATTTTCATTAGCTTTCATAATGATTTATCTCTTAAAGACATTGATAAAGTTCTTGACATAAGTTCTTGTTGTGGGTAAAAACACTTTTGTTAAATTAGGGTGAGGAATTAAAGCTAATTGTGATTTTACTAATATTATTTGGTTTAACTTAACTCATTTAAAAATATATTACACACAAACTAAGCAGGGTGTATGGTAGTTCAATGGGTAGCAGCATGTTGGTTTACTGCCCTGGGAGCCTGGATTTGATTCTGAGTGATGCCTCTTAAGACCATCTGCCCTAAGTCCATGGTGTGGGATTTTTTGGGTACCATATCTTCCTGGGAAACAACAAACAAGCACAAGAAAAGGAACTGACCCCTATTATTACCATGTTGATTAGTGAATGACCATAAACCATAAACACAGCAATCTGTTTAGTAGGTGATGGCAGAGTTCACCCAGTACTAAGCCCGATGTCGTGAGAATATTCACACAGCGTAGAAGGGCCAGCTCCTTTCCCTGTGTTGGTTATGGTTTTTCAGGAAGATCTGGTATCTGAAACATCACATAGCTTGGGTGGAGCTGCAGGTTCCCAGAGAGGCTTGCCCAGGAGTTGAACCCGGGCCCTCTGGTCAGTAGTCCAATTCTCTACCCCTGGACTACTGTGACCCACACGCAAGATATTGACATGAAATAAGTAACTTGTAATACCACTTACACTTTATTTAGAACACGACCTAGAATTTGACGTTGGAAACCATCATCGTCAAGTGATCCTCACAGAAGCCAACTTTGTATACATACCTTCAATAGTGCTAGCTAGATTTGAGCTCATAGCCTCTGTGCTTGGATGACAAGCGCGATACTTATTAGGGTGGCACCGTCGCGTACGAAGGAATAAACTACAAAATTCAGGTTGAATTTTTATCCGCTTAACACGCGATCGAATCTGCAGTTCCTCCCCATTTCGACTCTCATGCCAAGCAAGGAGTAGACCAGCAGGTAATCAGATTATAAATTATGGAGCGTCTACAATGACGAAGAATTGAACGTCGCAAATCGAAATTTCAATGTGCGCAAACAAGAATTGGAAGCTACCGTGCCTGTGATTGCAATCTCAGAATTACCGAGGATCGACAATATTTGTAATTTTAGGAGAGGTGGCCGAAAGCAGAGGCCATTAGCGCCATTAGGGGGGGATGAGGAAGGGTGGAGAGAAACCTGACGTCGGCAGCAGTCAACTCAAAGGCGCCAATGGGTCGGCAGTTTAACGTCCCAAACGACGGACGGTATGCTCATTCAAAGCTATCTCCACAAAGCACCTTCATTGTTGGGATCGAGACATCACTAAAAATACTGGCAGCCTCTAAGATTCCAACTAGGACCCTCTGGGTGGGAAGGCAGTGCGTTACCCACCGCACCATCTCGATCCCCAGTGATGACAATTACGGGACTATCATTAATACATCCCCGGGGCAATAACCAACGACAATTGAGCCATGCTGAAGGTCGGATTTACCGCGTACTTCAACCCTTTGCTCAGTGTATGTATATACGGATGCCAGCAAGAGAAATCACATCTCAAAATAATTTTTGTAGGCTGATTACATACGTACCAACATGCAACCGTCAATTTTGGAAAGTGGCCCTAAAATCTAGATAATCGGAACCTGAAAATTAAAAACTTGATACACTGAACACTTATGAATAAGCCTAATCTACCACTGTATGTTTGCACGTGGGCTTATATTAAATCGCCACTCACCAATGATATAGAGCTGCCCGTGATTTCGTCCGCTTAGTCATTAGCTTTGTGTTCGTAGCTCGACGATATGCCCTCGCGGTTTCCACTAACTGCCGTATAGCGATGAGTCCAGCTGCTTCGACGGCTGGCTCATCCCGCCTCTCAAAGCGAACTGGCAAGACCTAATGCTCATCAAAGAGAAAGGGGGAGACTTTGGGGGGAATGAGGGGGTGGGGAGGCTAGGGGGTTTATTCGCTAGGGGGGAGACTTCGCACAAGAGAGAGTGAAATCGAATTGGGGCGAAGGAAAATGAGGCGGAGGGAATTGCTAGCCCATTTCAATTCCGAAAGTGCGCATTTCGCGTACATTCGCATGGATTTGCAATGGAGCGAACTGGAGTCCTGCAGTTAACCACTTCCTTCCTCGCCGAAAGCTTGAGTGCCGAGTGTACAGCTGCCTCCAAGACCACCAGCCAACAATGCAATTTCGTGCCCCTCCAGAAATTCACGCGCGTCATTAAACGAGCCATCGTGTGAACATTCAGTGAATCCAGACTTGGGTCTCACTATTAGTCCATGACCGTACAAATACATGCTACAACACACATGTAAGTAAATGAGTCTAATGATGATGCTAATGCCTTGGGACCCGGAAAATTATTTTCAAGTTCCGATTAAATTGGCGACAAATTGCTGTTAGGAAAATTTCATTAGGAACTCGGTAAAATAAATGTTGGAAACTACTATTCCTCAGTAGGTAGTATGAACCTGAAAAGTTCCTTAGTTTTCTTCGAGTTGAGGTGACATAAGGGCATGGTACCTTGTATATTACGAGGAGGGTGGGTTGGATGGAGGGATAGAGGAGAGGGGGGGAGGGTCGAGGCACAGGTGAAGCAACATTACCAATCCGGCCTCGGAAGTGCGATGAGCCAACTGCGTCCCATCCGACGGACTGTGCAGTGCACTGGGATATCCTTGGGTAGAATTGCTAATCTCAATCTCTTCGGCCCTGGATTTCGTGAAAACGGGTATCCGCGGTCTATCTACTCCAATTGGCATTTGTCCGTCAATTAGCATTTGTCACTTTAATATATTTTGAAATAAGATTGGAAGTGGGACCTCTTTTTTCCGAAATTCTTACACTTGGTCCTCCAAAGTCATTTCTTTAAAAACCGAGCATTTCGCGCCTGAACATTCCCATGCATAATACAAAGAACGGAATGAAAAAATTATGCCTTGCCGAGAGAGCGCGCGAAACCTACTCCTTACTCATTTTGGCCAAAACTAGTGAGTCAATGGGTATTGAAATTACACAAAACGTTATCGTGATGTTGTTAATACGAACCAACGGGAAAAATTAGAGTCACCTCTCCCTGAGGAGTAGAGATGAGCGACAACAGTGACTCCTCGTAGATCCGCTAATGATAGGAGATCATTCGCTCCAAACTCCGAAACCCGTCTCTTATCTCAATTTAGTAGAAATTGCGATTCGACGAGGCATTCTTCCGCTGTCGGCTGTAAGTAGCTAAGTTTCCGTTGTAAGTCCAGGATTGACTGTAATCCAAGGGGGAATAAAAGGTTTCCAAGAATTTCCACCTTCAATACCATTTGCACCAATTGAATACAGTAGTCACACTGAAAGGACAAAAATTAGAGCAAATGGATTCCTTCACCTATCTCGGAAGTACCATCACATGGGACGGAAGAAGTACTGCAGACATCAAGCGAAGAATAGCTCAATCTAAGAGAGCATTCACAATGAAAAGACAACTGCTGTGTTCAAAGAAGATAGAACGACAGACAAGGAAATAATACGTGAAAACATTTGTATGGAGTGTGGCACTCTATGGATCAGAAACATGGACCATCGGAGAAGTAAGCCAGAAAAGACTAGAAGCCTTCAAAACCTGGTGCTGGAGAAGGATGGTTAAGATCAAATGGACGAATAAAATGAGAAATGAAGAAGTGTTCAGAAGAATAGAAGAACGGACCTTATGGACCATCATAGAGAAAAGAAGAACCAGATGGATTGGCCACACCCTGAGGCACAATGGATTCGTGAAGAATATAATTGAAGGGAAAATAGAGGGAAAAGTCCCTAGAGGAAGGCCAAGGGATAAAAACATGGGATAAATAAATGAGAAAGTTCATTGCAAAAATACCAGGAAGTAACACAATTAGCATCAGATAGGGTAGGATGGAGGGTTGCAGTCGACCAATATTAGGATTGAACGACCAATGATGAATTGATAGTCAACTTAACAGGTAAGCATTAATTCTTCGTGACCACCCCATACTCTTGACTCTGTGTAAAAAAAGTAAGCGCTCACCCTTATTGATTCTTTCTCTTCCGGAGTATCGTCACTTCCTTCGGAGGGCCTTCTAAGAGGAAATTCGAAGTCACGGAGATGGTACCTCAACTTATCGAGAACGCGAGGCTAGCCACGCGCAAACCAGTGGGATATCTGGGCTGAGCAGCATCAAATCTCCAATGATCGTCGCCTAATTTGAATACTGTGGGAAGGACTTCTTCAATCGCACTGAAGTAGCAGGTCATTCATATTTTTAGCGAGCATCTACTCTCTTTACATCTTTCAGCTGTGACTGCGAATGGTGTGGCGGGGCGATGTGGCTGACCCGTTGTCCCCTCAATCTGTTACACATACACGCTATCCAATGATGACATAACTGTTCTTATTGCTATCTCAAAACTCGATATATGGAGGTTGGATACATTCATTTATGCTTATTTCGGCTTGTTAATATTCTTATAAATAATAAAATAGTGAACATAAGTTTGAACATTTCGGGAAATCATTAAAGCATACGGGGAACAGCAACTGCCACTCCAGTAGTTAATTTCAAAATATACAAATTACGTTAATTTCGTAAATTATCAACAGTTTATGTTCACTTACTCCTAACGTTCTTAAAGGCATAATATACCTTCCAGGGAATCCGGATGTTGCGGTAGCTAAGGTGCTTACTTCTCACCGATAGGACCCAGACTCGAATCACGGAGACGACAAATATTTTTCAGTGGTGCCCCGATCCCTACTTGAGGTGCTCTGTGGAGAGCCCTTTGAGTGAATATGCCGTCCATCCGATGGGACGTTAAACTGTGGACTCCTTGACGCCTTTTGTTAAGAGTAGGCTAATGCTGAAGCCGCGGTTTCTCTCCTCCATTCCTCCTTTCCCATCCATCCTCAATGGTGCAAATGACCTTAGTTCTCGGTCGCCTCCTCTAAAAACTACTACTACTTTCCGGTGGAGAGGTAGTAATATTATTGTCAGAGAGAATTAAATGTGACCCTAAATATGTCAAGTTCCTCAGTTGTGGGCCATTAGATTATCAGAAAATTTCTTGCAAGGAGTGTGCCTTCAGTGGTATGAAGGTTCTAATGTGAGAAGGAGAGAAATAGATGTGGGTATCCAGTTGAATGGATGCTGAGAGCAATTACCTCCTGAATTTGTGATCACCTGGCATGTGGGCTATGAGTTGGGGTTACTATTATGCCATTAGCTATCATTTATTTTCAAATCAGCGAAAAACCCAGCTGAAATCCTGAGTTCAAAACTCTGGCCACTCTGAAAAGTGTCTCCTTACATACTGCAAGATACCTAATAGATTTTAGGATACTGCAAAAATTCTTGGGGATAAGATGGTAGGGTAGACGAAATGGAAGTTGATTTAAATGAAAAATAGCAAATAATGATAAAACTATCATGAAGGGTCAATTGGGCTTTGTTTTCTAGAAATATGTTACTAACAAACCAATGGTTCAGCTTTAAATCTCTGTGTAATTGGCTGATATGTCATGCCATAATTACATGTACATACGAGCACGTACTCACAGAAAATAAATAAATAATAAATATTAATATAAAAATATTACAGTAATAGTAAGCATTTTTAGTGAAATATTTTTTTTATTTAATACATACGTAATAACAAATTTTTTACAGTCAATGAATTTAACAGCCTCAACAAAGAAGCAACTTTCATTGCAAAAACGGTCTTGATTAACTGATTGTTGTTCACCTTTGATATATTAGCTGAACATACTTGATCTTATTGCACAACATCAATACAAAATTCATAAATGCCAGTAAATATAAAGTACAACTTTTGTGAATTGATTTTCAGTGTGGCATTGAGCAAAACAACAAGTAGGTATTCTGTAATTTCACATTCCATGCTGGCTACCAGGTTTTCAGTATTATTTTTCAATCAGACGATTTCAAAATGGCACCATGCCTGAAGTGACATAATGGGCAAATATTTAATTTGATTTATGCAGTCAAAAAATAATATTCCGTTTCATGAATCAGAGTGAAGGTAAGACTGATAAAATAGATACTGGAATATCTCATTAAGAAATACACCAAACAGTAGTTCTCCAAGAAACTATAAATAAAATATATGAAAAATTATAAAGTTATACCTAATAACATTATTCATGGACATTTTATTATTGTAATGATCTGAGGTTATAAATCTTGAATAATAAAATCCTTCAAATAGGTATCATGATTTCAAACATTTCATGTAAGCATTTTAAATATTTTAAAAATTCACTAAAAAGTTATGCTGTAGTATATTCAGCATGTTGTCAACACATAAATGAAACATGTATCAATATTCATGGTTCTTGAAAGTAACAAAGATGTCTTGAGCAAGATTGTATTGCCACCACCACATGCAATATGAAACTAATGCATCATTGGTATATTGTGAAAAAATATTTTCCTTTGGTCATTTTCTCTTGTGTAAATTTTGAGTCATTAGTAGTTTGCATTTTAAAGAATCGATAACCTCATACTTTATCATTCATTGCTAAATTTCTTATTTTTGGCTATCTATGAGGCAAAGAGTCATTGATAGGGCATAAGTTAATAAAATTAAGGAGAGTTGAAATAAATTAAGCACCTTTGAAAGTGGCTGCTTGTAGCTGATGTTTGTCTTGAAATATTAATCTAGTTCAAGGTAATATGTGACTCGTTGATAAATGAAACATCAAAACATATACACCTGAGGTAATAATGATATCAAATGGATAAACATTACCGCTCTTTCCATACAAGAGAAAAGGCTATCCAGAAGAATAAAAAAAATCGCATATACTACTATTAAATGTGATAGCACTTATTCTTTTCATAACTAGTATCACATGATCATGCACTCATGTTAGATTACTCCAAACATTTTTCCCAATGCTTCATCACTGTCTGTCATTGGCATCATCTCTTGAATATTAGGATGAGGTTTACCCACCAAATTACAATAGGATGGATTAGGTAACCTCTTGTTCCAGTAACAGTCATGTTGTAACAACAGCAACAACAAAACATTTAATAAACAGTGCGACTGATGAGTACACATCAGCCACATATCCACACATATTTTATTCAGCTTTGACACTTGTGGTCATCTTGTTGACAAACTTCACTCGGGTTATCGGCACTGCTGCTGACAAGAGTCTGACCACCCTTCTTCACATATCACTTGCACGAAGCCAAACCTGGTATGGAAATGATTGCACACCATCACAAACTCTTGATTATGGGTTTAGGTTCCTGTCTCTTGACACCACACCAATGGCACATTTGTATTTATTTCCTGCAGTACCACCATAGGAAATCACTTTTGTAACATTTGCAACACAGAATTCCTTGAGCCTATTCTGATGATTACAAATGGCTATTGATGACTTAAGAAAGACCACAAACAGCTGTAAATACAATGAGAGAGGCCATTAATGAAGATTTCTTGGCTATTTACAGTCACATGACTCTCTCATGACTCACAGAAATGTTTCAGTAGGCTCCTGTCCATACAGGACTTCAGGAAACACTATCCTCGCTTCGCTTTGAGAACTAAAAGACTGATGGAAAGGAACAACACAATCCAGATTATCGTAGAAATGAAGCCATTGTAGACATCTGGCTCTGTGATACCCCACCCTCTTGTGAGCATACTCCGAAGTGATGTGGTCGCCATAGTTAGAGGCAGACCCAAGCTGATGAATCTTAACACACACGGCATTCCTTCTACTGGCCAAATCACGCCTGTAAAGGATTAAATGGAATTTGAAATTTTTTCACATAGTTAAATATTTGATAATTTATTGCAAAAATTACAGTATTAAAATTTGAGAAGCACCCACAATGCATTATAGCTTGACGCCACTTGTAAAATCAATAATAGCCAATCTCAAAGATTTGATTGGGTTGAAATATGTTGCATTTGTCAACACTTTTCAATTATGAAAGAAAATTAGGACACTTTGGAGTACCCGTAAGCGCTAGTTTTTTTAACCCCTGCCCATGTAACCCCTGCAAATAATTTTTAATTTGCTATTTGGGAAATTTCTGCCATTAAATGCAGCACTCCATGCCAAAATTATAATTTACTATGTGAAATTGGTGCCAAATGAATTTCAGTTGGTTCCAGTTTTCACAAGATATTCACAATAATAACATTGTCCAAGATATCATTTCTTATAAGATTTTTACCAAAAAGTAAAAAAGAAAATATATTTAAGCGTGAACCTTTTTGGCAGTGCATTTTATTGTGAAAATATCAAGTTATCATACAAATGTTACCAATACTATCTCATTGAACCTACTGTCAAACCAATATAAGGAAGCAATTAGATTAAACTGGAATTTAAAATTCACTGCTGAGATACTTCAGTTTAAAGAACTGATGCTAATAGTAGAGAATCTAGAAAATCAAGGAAGTAGAGACATTTTTTTGAAATAGTTAAAAAAAATGGTAAACACACCAATAACTCAAATTTCAATACTTACCACTAAGAAGTAAGGTAGGATAGAAACTACCAAGTGCTAACTGGATAGCATTTCTTTCCAATTCGCATATCGCAGATATAACAAATCCTAAAACATAAGAAATAATTGAAAAGTTAGAATTGTTGTAATAGCATATTATATTTATTTATCATTAAATAAGATTCATAAAAGATAAGTTAACTTACCAAAGCACATTCCACAAAGCCCTTGCAAGATAGTCAGTGTAATAACCCATCCCACATCACCCTTACACTGAACACCAAATACAAGGATCATGAAAATGAGAACAAGAGCAGTTTGTCCACACATAACAACAAACTGAGTCACAACATGTGAGAAGAGAATTTCAAATGGTGTTACACCTGTAAAGAGAAATGGAAACTTCATAATAACTAACATAATAAGAAAACTTGTCTATTTAAAACTCTAAGGATGAAATAGTTAAAATCTCTTCAATACACAGTGTTATTGAGTAGGTATTTACAGGTATGACCATGACACAAAATTCAATGATTCAGTAAATGATATACATATCTTATTAGTGTGAATAAGGGCAGTAATTAGCTATGTTGAAATATTTCCACAGTTAAGAAGAATGGAGACAGTACTCAGTATTACCCATCTCACTGCCACACGAGAATAAAATAAGTCTACTCTAAAAATTCAAAGTATCATGGGAAACATCACCACAGTAACTTTAATGGAGTGAAACACTAATGTGTACTAAAATGCATCTTTCAATGTGTAAAAATCATTTACCCACTCTTTATAAGCCATGGCAACTAAATTCAATATTATAATTCAATAGGTGATTACAACATGGTTCTTATGATTTATAGAAATCAAGCAGATATTAGGGTGAATAAAGTTTAAGTAAGATAAACAACTCACCAGCCACCCAACTCCTGTCAAGTAACCCTTCCATTCTCTCAATGATCAATGCTGATGAAGTCAGAGCAACAGCTAAGAAGAAAACAATCCTGAAAATGGGGAATTTTAAGTATTAGCATCAATACATAAATCCCATTAATAAACTATAAATATGGGATTGAAAAAACTCTTTTAGCCATGGTCCTCACTCATCCACCCTCATGAGAAAATTGCAAAATAATTATATTCTACATCTGTGTCTTACTCTACAACCTGCCACAAGAGCATGCTGCAAGGGTGTGACAAGATGAAAGAAATTGAAGCTATGGATTATAAAACTACTGATTAATATTTCCTATATTCACCATACAAGAAGTATATATAAAGATTAAGTAAGTAAAAATATGAAAAATGTCCAGTTAGTTGAAAAAAATATAACTTTCACTCTCAAATAAAAGTCAGATATGGTATCATTTTCTTCTAATATGTTTAACTGTTCTCTAGAATACCAAATAACCAAAAGAAGGGAGTTTTTTTTTCTAAACACCTACCAATAAAAATTATGAAAAAAATCTCTAAGTATATATTAGATGTACTTCCAACATATGTTATATTATTTTCTACATAGCTCATATATAATAAGGCTGAAGTTACATATTAATTACATGCATCTAAAAACAAATGGATCTAAAAATGCATTTAAAAACAATTTATAAAATATAGGAGTTATATTTTATGGCATAAACTTAAGTGCTTATATTATACAAATAGTAATCATAGGATGTGGAACTATTGCATGGGTCAATATGTTGACTGAAATAAAACAGGGAAATACGAATAGGGGGACAATAATGATAAATATACAATATTGCATAGTCTCAAGTTCATTATCATGCATAGTATTTTTTAAATGAATGTGCTCAAAATATTGTGGCTTTGGGGAATGTGAAATTCATGTGGATGTGGATGCCATTATAATCCAACTTCTAATTGAAAAATGTTGTTTTTGTTGACAAATTTATAATTATTCCACAGAAATTATGATGCTTTATAAATTTAAAAAAGTAAAGTTAGCATATACGTCGATATTGGTAAATACCCATAATAAATAATAAACCATTTAAATTAAACAAAAATAAAATGTATTTTTCCTAAACATTCATAGCTTCAAATTTGACAACTTACGTGAGTATCACTCCAGGAGCCACAAAATCAGTGAAGCTAGGCTCATTGGAGCCATAAATTGGATCCTTAAACTAAAATAAAAAGAAAGGTTTGTGATTAGAAATGTCAAGGGTTATTTTATATCCATTTCAGAGCATGAGAAAAATAACTAAGGCTAATAGTGTTTGACCTCTATACTCTAAATATGCATCAAATTATTCTTACCTGGATAGGTATGTCAGCTAGCTTTGGGTTTTGGTCACAGTCTTCAAGCAAATCTTGTGCAAAGTCACGATAAGATAATTGAAGGTCTCGATTCAGAGTTAAACCAATTTGTTGATCTAAAAGGATATGAAAAAAACATGAAAAAAATAAGAAAATATTTCACTGGGCAAATCACTTTAATTAAAAGAGTACTTTTAAAAGGAATATTTTGTTTTCTAATTGGTAGTAAATTTCAGAACACCAATGATCATATTTTACATATGGGCACTCTAATAATTGACACTCCACTAAATAGAACATAAAAAGAAATTAAAAATTTAACTGTTTACTCAATTCTCGCTGGTTTACCAATACATCTGTTTGAAACTTCATCAATTGATATTATGTTTGTATACTTGGTGCATTACCCAGGAATGAATACTTACTAGACATATCTAGCCATACTCGGATTTCACTTTGGTCAAGGGTCTCTTCATCAGCATCTCTGCCTAAAGCCATTCTAGCCACTAAAGCATCTGTGAAATTTTCCGTGAAGTAGAGAGCCCCCCAGGCTTCACCTAACCGAACTGCTTCTAAAGCAGTTTCTGGATCAGGATAACTAACCTGGAAATATTGAAAATTGAGAATTAATATGTTTATGCACAGAAGCACAACCACAATGTGGCAAAACTGTTACTGGATCTTTAAATGACAGATTGAGGTTTTTGAGTGCTATTATGACTGCAGTCGTGACCATAAAGTTTCAGTTTGAAAGGCTATAGTTACTATTTTGGCAAAAATATTATAATGAAACAATAACCAGTGTTGCTATTATTTCATATTTCATGGTCACATTTTCATTAAAAGTTGCAATCCTTGACAGTATACCTGCTATGCTTCTTTTTCTGAGATGTCACATTTTCCTGGATCTGTCTATGTATGATGCAAAAATGACAACACAAGTATACTAGCAAACTTAATCTTTTTCAAATTTGTTAAATTTTCAAATTTATGGGCAGAGAACAATCATACCTACAGCAGAAAGCCTCAAAATAAATTTTCAGGATATATTGATGCAGAAAACTAATTCTATTTTAAGATTATATTAATTTATTTGATTTATTGACAAGGATCTAACCCAAATTTGAAAGAATGTTTTCACAATGTTAAGTTCTTAACAAGCTATTTAAAACTGGATTAATTACAAAAAATAAATGGAGAATGCCAATCTTTGAGCATATCCTTTACTGGCATTTTGTAATGGATAATATATTGTTTGATATATACATTCTCCATTTATTTTTCGTAATTAATTCAGTTTTCATTTCAAGTTCAAAGAACAAATATATTTTAGCATTTTTACTTACTTTTACTAATGTAGTATTTTTCAGATGTTGAAGATAACGACAGCTGAGTAACGAGAATGAACATCCAGATGTTGCCTCACATACTTGATCAGTGCTGTTTAATTCATGATTTACAACTGCCAAACGAAGTCCAGTTGGGTCTCTTCCAATTGCCAGGCAGAAGAGAATCACTTGCATCACAGGAAGGGCAAAGATGAACAACATCACACTGAAATTTAGAAAAAAATTTATTGAAATAAAATAATACAGAATTAAGTGACAACAACAGTGGAAGTTGGTTCTTGGATGCTCAATAACTAGTAATTTCTCATTGTAAACCAAAAAATCAACTTAGATACTTCAATATAGACAATTTCCAAATTCATTGTGGGATCATTGGCATCACTGCTGACAAATAGGAGCCATTGCACCACTTGACTTCCTCTACATGAGGAAAGGAAAATACCAGCATTATTACTTCTAACTTGAAGGTACCAGCAGGATGGCTGGAGTAACTCATAACCAAGAAATAACACATTGCGCAAGCCATCCTCTAGGCTGAGGGTTTCACTCACAGCTCTTTACACTGTGCTCAAGAGAGAAAATGATGTGAGAACTAGCTTCGTTTATGCTTGGCCAAGTTATTAGATGAGAGTGATGCTTCCGGTAAGCTTAACCACAAAAGTTAAATGTGTGATGTTTAAATGGTTTTTGAAACCAGTGGACCCATTATTGAGAGAGCTCTTTTCTCTCTTGCAACTAGAGCATTCAGATAAGATGAAACATCAAATTTCTTCCTTAAGCAGTTTTGCTGATAAATATATATCACATATATTTTGAACTATTTTTAAACATAGATATGCTAAATGCTTTAGTGACAGGTTTTCTGTAAAGCACTGTCATTTTAATATAATGGCATATTTTTTAATATTTTGCCAATTTTTCCATGTTCAGTTATGACTTAAAAGTATATATCTATAAGAAAACTCCTTCATGCTTTGATTTATATTTCAATCTTGTGATACAAATGAATATTTACAACATTAACTCCAGTTTAATTTTAAGCAATATAAAACAAGTTCAAATAAGAAAACAGCAGACAGCTTTTTCTTTAAGATGGGCAATGCTGGTTTTCCCAAATGTCATGATTTTGTGTCCAAACTGAGATAACTCATGTGGTAGAGAGTCTGGAAAACCTAATGAAAGACTAAGATTGAGACCCCAGTCAATTGCCCTTGGCTTATTGGAATTCAAGGAGGTATACCCAGAGATGTGAGGAATAAAAAATTGGGAAGGATTTACTCAATCAACATTTACTCACCCAACATTCCTCCACATCCGAAGAAAATTCTTTTGAAGAAGGGCTCGAATTTTACCACGAGATGTTATTTTAAAGCAGTCTGCACAGTCATCACAGCCATCACAGTTTAAATCAGGATCTGGAGGTGGTGCAGATATAGAACTTGACTTTGGTTTTCCATTCATCTGTAAAATATAAGGATATATCCCATTCTGGGCATCAACAGTGGACTCAAGGTTTTCAAATGATCATACTGAAATTAAAACTTCTAAGGTCAAAATGGTCTTTATAATACCCTTTAACTCATAAACATCTTTTTCCATAATACTTTTATCAGTAGGATATTAGCTATGGCAGTAATAGTTTAGATGTTATTTCTTAAACTTGATAATATATGCATACATGGGGATGCTACAGAGGTGATAGTTAGGAATACATATTTGTTATTTTATCAATGATTTTAAGCATGAAAAATTGTCAGTTAAGGATAAGATTAGGATCCCTCTCTGAAAAATGTGTATACCATGAAACAAACAAAGCTTTTTGGAAAATTTTTTAACAATTTATCATGGTATCTTGAAATTCAATATGAAAATCTGTCAGGAGAGTGGGGCTGATATTAACAGGTGATCTACTCAATGTTCCCTGTCCTAGCCAAATATTTGTAAGTGCCTTATTCTTTGTCTTGCTTTTACCATATTCTTTCAAAATTGTGTTCCATTGATGAATAAGGTACCTGTAATAACTGACATGTTTCAAGTGAACTAAATACGTCATCATTCAGAATCATTCAATTAAACCCAAAACTTCTTGAGTACTAGTGTATCACAATAGTAAATGATTGACTTTTGTACTTGAACAGCATAGCATGAATACAACAGGGGAACACACGAATTAATCCATGCCCACAGCATTACATTTTTCATTGAAAGTAATTTTTTAGGTGAAATAAATTAATTCTAATTAGTTTTTACTCCTTTAAAATGTAAATGGCATTATATGCTACAAATATGTAAAGTTAGAATAATTTACTATCAATACAGGGATTAGGGTACTAGTGATGAATGTGACAAGATTTCCAAAACATATCAGCATCTATGTGAGTCTCCTTTAAAGTGTTCTCCATCTTTAACCAAATTTGCATGGCAACACAGATATGAGTAAGATTAACTGGTTCTATGGCAACACATAGACCATCCAAAAAGATGTAAAATTACACTTTATTCTCGCTCCTTCAACTCAGTCAACAGCCGACCACTAGAATCAAGTCTGATAGCATTCCAAAGAAAATATCTTATAACTCTGCCAGCTTATTCATATCAGTACAGAAAACATACCTCATACATGCCCACACCATTGGATCCATCTTGGTTCAACACATCTTTTTTCTGTTGGAAGTTCAGCCCCACGACACCACTTTCTTCCGTCACGTACACTGGCTCATCTTTACGGCCCCAATGTAGGGAGGCCTGGAAGTCATTGGGACACCAATTTGAGTAAGCAAGTAAATTATATGAATAGAGTATGTAAAGTATGTTCATAGCTGTCGTGGTATAACATTTATTTGCTCACAATTCAACGGTGAATGATTTCAAAGTCAATCCAGCCTAACACAAATCAGTTTCATCAAAGGCTTTCAAACTTCATAATACCAAATGAAAATATAGATTTTACACAATGCAAATTCAAATGTGTGCATGTAACCAATATCCATTAACATATGTGGTTTATGTACTCATACACATGGTTTGTGAGAAAGCAAATGGAAAATCATTACTTACCAAAGAGATATTGTTGGAAACATTTAGCTCTGTTAGGTTTGCACTGCTGTTTGAACCCTGTTTCCTACTGAGCTTCAGGAAAACTTCTTCCAAGGATTGGCATTGGTACATGGAAAGTAGAACCTGTGGGGATTCTTCAGCAAGCAAACCTCCACTTCGCATGAGGCCAATCTAGAAATATATTAAATTTATAACAAAATAAGTTGAGTGAAACACACCAGGCAGCACATAAATTATATTGGTGACATGACAAAAATTTATAATCACTTACCCTGCGTATTTTAAAGTATCACTAAAATAAAAAAAGTCCAATCTCTCCTATTTGGTTCTCATTGTGCTAAAGACATGTACCATGTATCATGCCATGTACTTTGCAACCTTAGCTTTTACATAGATAAATAAATAGAGTAATTAATAACACAGGCCAACAGTAAGACCAATGCTATTGTATCGTATTCTTCTTTCATTTTAGTTGAATGAGTGATTGGTATTGCACCAAACCTGTTACCATTGTGAAGAAGTACACATTTTAAACTACGCTTGGAGCTATCAATAAACAAACGCCAATCACTAGCATCATATTGTGATAGTAGTCCCATTTTTTCCAAAAGACCCTTAACGTCTAAACAAAATGTAAGATTGTCTTCTTGAGTAAAGAAGGGTAGCATATCCTTTTCCCTTGTGCGATAAAAACTTATTTTTGTACTGGGTTGCAGTAAATTCTTTTCATGCAGTCTTGATGCTAGTAGTTCGGATACCTTATGAACTAATTTCGCCATCTTTTACCAAAGTCGATACAAACGATTTTTGTTTTTTTAATCTCATTGGCCTACAATATAGAAATATACATAAAACTTATTGACAGTTTATTGAAAATAAAAGGAACACCGCAGAGTGGTTATAAATTAGTATACTTATAGATTTATTTAACTTTGAAAATTATTTTCCGGAATATATCAAATATTAAAACAACTAATCGTAAGATGTGCCATATCTAAAAAAGTAGAGCTGTTAAATAAAAACGGATTTCATATTTGGATTCAGCTCTACAAATATAGTTAAAATCATCACAAAGATTTCCGGCACCAAAAAAAAAAAATTTTTTTGTAGGCCTGTGTAATAGTTATTATTAGAACCTAAAATAAAACATTAAGAATATGCAAATCATGAACTTAGATGCATTTGCTTGACTTCCTTTGGTCCCATACTTCTTTCAATCGTTTATAATTATAATTATTACATTTTTGATATTTATTCGATGGACTGGCATTGATTCATTGACAAGTAATATTATTGCATTCATTTTGTGTCGTAAATTGATATAATACCATGAATAAATTTGATTGGTCATTTCATATAACAGTTTTCTCCCGCAATGCTATAACTTAAAAAGAAAAATAGTCTCTAACTACATAAATTTATACTCGTAATAAAATATCTTTCCCACCGCTTACCACTGCGACACGGTTTTTATCGAGTGTGGTTTACACCTTGCTTCAACTGCCACGACGGGTCAATATACTTAAGCTCTCCTACTGACCGTCATCTACAAGTGCTTAGCAACCACATGATTTTTGGCTCAAGGCTATGTACGCCTCTCAACTTAGCATTTAATGGCATACATTGTCGAGTTTCTTTGCGCTCGGTCCGTAGAGCTGAAGTAAAGGAGTAAAAAGCTTTGGGTTCATTTTGTACCTATCACGTGCAACGACGGCGTTGAGAGATTTGAACGCGCAGTAAGAAAAGCATGCGTTCGCAATAATAACCAAATATGTCGAAATTCGAAAGGATATTTTATAATGTTTTCCCATTCACTCCGCTTCGTTTCACTGCTGGGAGAAAGCGCTTTTAATTGAGTCACTCCTGTTATAGCAGAAAATCGTACAAAAAAGTCTATGTTAAAACCAGTGTTGAACTATTTGACTACTGGACTGAAAACATGAGAAATACCTGGATGGCTTACTTCGTGGACGTAGATGCTTCACCTATTGGAGGATTGCGCAGATAATACAATTCGATTAGTTCACACTTCGGGGAGGAAGTCAACAGTATTTCTCATTTTGGGAAGAATGGCATCACGCCGAATAAAAATGTGATACTATGACACACACGTAAAACTATTAAACTAGGACCTGCCCAAGTTAACTATCCACTTATATTCATGCAACGCCATAATATTAGACGTGCTGCTTAAAGCAAAAGAAGGAACTGCAGTAATAATAATAATAAAACTTTAAAACATAATTCATAAAAATCTATGTCGATAATACGAGTACCAAAACGAAATTCCTCAATACAAGTACCTCGTACCAAGTAGCTCCGTACCTATGTTGTGTAGGTACGGAGATATTAACACGCAGGAGAATATCCTCATATCATGCATATCGATAGGTTAAGAGGAGCAAGGCCTCACATTTATCCTAGAAAATAGTCGAATATGGCAGTTACTATTTTGCATCACAACCTTGTACGGATATGAATGCGTTCAAGGATTCTCTATGATTATTCAAATGCTCAAGTTTTCAGAGTCTTTGTTGGTGTTTTTCATCCTTAGTTTCTTCAATATACGGAATATTTTTCAGCACTAAATCCTCCATTCTTTGAATCGCCTGATGTTCACTAGGAGACAAATATGCTCTTAGGGAGGATGTTACGGCTTAGCCTCATGGGCAACGCAATTGCTACTAACCAAGATCTACAAGGCCCGACTTTCACCTAGTAAATTGAGTCTCATAAAGGTATTAGATCCTGGGAAACTAGAGCGACAAGATGATTAGCTTCTAAGTTACCGGGATTCTGATGCCTAAAAGATATTTTTAATAATTATTGTCCTATATCCATAACACTAGAAAAAGCAGCTGACATTTTCCATTATTCGACGCTAATTACACCAGCGGTAATAAAACGTGCCATGTTTATTTCTATTCGATCCAAAAAGAGAATTTGTAAAGAATTTATGGAGGCGTTTTCACCAATAAAAATTTAAAATATTAAAAAATTCGCTGGCAATGGATATGTAGAGCCATTAGAAAATGTATACAACCTATCCCATTGCATATTCATTTGATTCAATTTGGCATGTTGTGTCACGAACTGAAAGACAGAATGACGTGATAATACATTAAAGATAAACCATATCGAAATAATATATTTTAATAAATCCATTTTATCTGTGGCGGCACTTTTTCATGAAAATTTGTACCCGCAATCCCCTGTCTATTTACGTGGCGAAGCAAAATTATCAACAGCAGTTTTGAAATTGTATTGCTCATATTTTTCTTGACCTTTCAAAAATTAGCGCTTAAGGTTTCTTTTGCTGATACATCTCTTTCCATGCGTAACTTTTTTTTAAGTGTATTGCGACATTCATACCACTCCATATTGAACGATTCATTTTGGCATTCTCACGAGAGAACCCAAGGAAAATAAGTATATTGTAAATATCAAGTGCCTAGACAACTGAAGTGGGATGAATAAAATAGTCTTGCGGCCATCGCCATAAATATAGAGGAACGGAGTAACGCGGAAGATTCAGCGAAACAAACTAAACAGAAAAAAATCACTGTTGTCAAGAGCGGAGAAATCTCTCTATGCTTGCGGGAAAATGCAGAGGATAGTGCAGTGAAAAATCCGAGGATTCATGGGACTGTGACACATTTTTTTTGGCGGACTGCCCGTTTGGAAGACTGAGGTACTCAGTCACCCATTTCCCGCACATCGCGGCGGTTGGGAAGCTTCTAGTACATCGCAGGTAAAGAGTGAAAGTGACAATATTCATTTCCATTTTTCAATCATGGGGCGCACTACCCTGGGAGCTTCTTGCCTTGGATTCTGGCGCATATGCTTCTCGAAAGCATTGACAAGAAGAACGCAACAAGGGTGTGCCCGAATATGGCCGATCGAATATTCGACCGCTTAGATGGAGACTAGTCGACTCAACTCCGAGTACATATCCTTTCACTCAAATTTACGACAGAGTGGCCGGTGCTTCCGCTATGATAATTGCTACTAAATTATACGCCAAGGATTCGGAAATAGTTTTGAGAGGGAATCATTTAGGAGGGTGATGCTTCTTCCGGTGAAAAAGAGACTCGGAATCGTATTCCGACCCGCTGGATATTTATGAACGGTCTTGACCGTAACTAATTGCGGATCATGGTGGTCTCGGATTCGTCCCGCGTCCACCGCGGCATCGCACGCTTTCCATTCGAAGGAACATTTTTCCCTCCCGCAGATCCTCGAAGCACTCCGTTGCGGTCCATCTCTCCTCGGAGTCGCGCGAATGACACTCCGTCCTCGCGAGGTGCCGAAGAGTAAGGACCCCATACCCACCCCGATCGGCATCCGAGAGCCACCGAGAGTATAACACGGGAGTGCGAAATGAGGGGGGAGGAGGCCATACTTGTGAGGGCAAAGAGGAAAGAGGGGAGAGAGCGAGGGAGGGAGGAGAGGAGGTTGAGGAAGTTCGCTTATCGTGGAGAAAGTGGAAAACTGGGCACGGCTCGTGAGGGTGGGGGTAAGGTGGGCTTGCTGGCTGGTTGAGCAAGAACTCGGCGGTACTCCTCCCCCTCCCTCCCACGTCGGTGAGGCAGGAATCTGTCCCCCACCAATCCTGTATCCTTACACGCCCCTCCTCCCGAACTACCCGAGTTGGTTGAAGGAAGGAAGATGGGGAGGGAGGTCTTCTCACAATCGGTCGGGGCCCGTGGGCGCCGGAAAAGCCAACCATTGGGAAATAGCGAATGGACACGGAGCACCTCGGAGATCGCGAAGCGACCGCTTCGGAGGGTCTCTTCGGATTTTCCGGGGAAAAAATGGAGGAAATAAGATTTTCGATGTCGTTGACTTTTGCTGTTGTTTTTTGACATTTCACGATGCTGGGGAGCTCCCCGAAGGCTTAAGCTAAGACGTCACGAAGTAAGACTCGTGGATGGAATAGCGCTTTTCTTTATCAGGATAGATTTAAATCAGATCATTATATCAGAAGGAAAAGGTCAGATTCCCAGAAATTGTGAGAAATTTACCACTGATCAGTTTAGGAGCATTGCACAAGCTTCATTGGGAAGAAGGTGGTGATTATTTATATCTATGACCCGATCGTTTAGCAATTGAGTCCGGCGTTTCAATTATCAATTTCGTATTCTTATACGAAGGTCAATAATTGAAGGATTGTTGCTGGGTGGGCAATCAGATGGGGAATTACTGTCAACTTTCCAAAGTTAAATTAAACATGGTCGTAGACTCTAATAACACTTAATACTTATAATAAATTCTGCTACTCTTATATCATGAAACAGCTCTTATGGAAAAATATGCATTGATGTTATTGCATTACATTTGGTTCAACATAAATTTAAAATATCGATCTTTTTAGAGAAACCGTGAAGTGTTTTTAAGCGGGGAAAACAAAGCGTCCGTGAATTAAGACTGCCGTCAATAAGCGCACCAACTTTCTAATCAGTTAGAATAATTTAGTTTAAAATTAATTTAAAGAAACCTTAGTTCTGAATTTACGAAGATGCCATAAGAAAAGGATTTTACTCGGTTGTTCCTCAGACAAAGAGTCTTGTCGCCCAAAGTGCCGCAGTGACTGTGTACTTCTGTTGGTGGTCTTGAAGAATGTGATTTCAAACTATTTTCTTCAGGAATATCTTCAAATCCACGAAGCAAAGCAGTATGCAGTATTATAAAATAGCAGACACTCCGTTGTTCCCTTGCAGTATTCCAGGAAAGCGTGCCAAGAGTACCTATATTTGTTAAATAACTTCAGGGGACGAAATAAATTTCCCTCATGACTGCCCAATTGTTTCTTTGACCCTATTCCCTCACGGCTGCATCCCGTAATTTGGGAACGATCCACTGCAACATTCACCTCCAATCAAAGTTCAATTCATCCGCCATTTACGAGTCCCACTACGTTCTGAAGAAATTACGACCTCCGGCGACTTCAACGCTCGAAATTCAATTTTGATGCATTAATCACAAAAGTTTGCAGCAATTTATAAAGGAATTTAACACCATGACCACATACTCGGGAAGAAGTAAGAAACACGAGATAGTGAGCGATTGAATGTAATTGCAGATTAATTTATAATGGAAATTCAAGTTTCACTAATTTAATTCGGGTTATTATTTCCAACAGCTTAGTTTTAAAAGAGGAAGAAAGTATTTCTGAATTACGAAGTTCCGTAGAATTGTCAGTAAGTAACCAGGGTCAACACACGAAACGCAACTACTACTTTCCTAATAGTGGAAGTATTTATTTGGAAGTGTCTAAGGAAATCAATAATATAATAAGTAAAGCAACGAAGGTCTTTTAATAAGATAAAAGTTATAAACATGATTAATTTAACTAATTTATACTGGCACAGTCTTTCATTGATCACAAACAAATACACACAATGGGCTCCAAATAATGCATGGGACTAGTTGAAAAATCACCCTCCTTAACTTTTTACTGAACGAGGTAAGTAGGTAGTTCGTAAGAGTTGATTTGGCACAATAAATAGGGCCACAACTAATAATGATTAACAAAACATGAACATTTTTAATCATTCATTCATTTTGTTGGAGAAGTATAGAGGAGTGTTTAATGTAAATATGCAGACATTACACATACACCGTATTCATTCAACATAAATTTTACATTAGGAAAAAAATTCTTGTAGAGGACTGCGGATGGCATATTCGGTGATTTCCGATTGAAAGGCAAAAATAATTGAAGCGCACCTGCTGGAAGATCGTTATCGGGTGGGCGGTTAAATACACGGATGAATAGGGAACACAAAACGGAAAACTTGCGTCTCCTTGCCGTCCCCGTTGGAGTGCTTTACGTCGTCACCACTGGCGCAAGTGGAGGCGATTTTAGGGTCAAGGGGATGTAAAGGGCTAGGTTCTCGACTTTGGATGGAGTGAGCAGTGGACTAAGTTGGTGCTTCTGATTATAAATAAATCGTGTGGACTGTAATGGCGACTGAGAGGAAAAATGCACACTGGATGGTTAGGGGACAAGGCAACAAAGCGCACCTTGGAGTAAAAATCACTTGAACTCGGTTTGAGTCTTGTCAATATTGAATTTTAAAAACTTAGTACTAACTAGTTATGAAACTGAATAACGATGCAATTGAAAAAAATGTATCACTAAAATTTAAAGTCAGATAGGAACGTATTAATGTCTGAAAAACCTTCGTTGCTGAATCAGTGTTTTGGTTTATATAATTTGTTATTAACCATTTAAAGTAATGTGTAATTCTTATATGTGAAGGAAGTCTTACATACTGTCTAGCTGATTAATTCCAGGGATATAATTAATTGCTAAAGTAACTCGTAATTTATTGAACTAAACGAGGATACCAATTTAATGCAACCTTGTGATAATGTTCCTAAGGTATAGACCTAGTGTCAGAATATTTTCTCATGAGACATTCATTATGTGACGTGCTCACGTTACTAAATCACATTCTGTCACGGAGGGAAGGATCGTGGGGTTTCAAATTCTTAAGTAGGCCACGAAGGAAAGTTTCTAAATCGCAATTCCGTGGAATATCGCCAACCAAAATTTAATGTAGTCAATGCTTGAATGGTTTAGGATTGATTATCTCCATCTATTTGCATTTATTAAACTTGTTTTTCTATAATTTCATTTTTTTAAATTAAATCAAAATATTTTAATCGTTTTATATTTCTCAAACTCATATTGTTAATGGTGGAGAGTTTCTTGGAAATTGAAAACATAATTTGGTAACAGAGATCTAGTGGGATATAATGAATAATAACTGTTTGCTGAACATTATATACATAAATATATATAATTTTTTATAATATATATGTATTACATATATAGCAACTATTTTTTAATATATATAATGAATTATAACTGTTGTTTGTGTCACTGAGGTAGTAAAAATCTGAAGGAAATGATATCTGGAATGAAGAGGGAGCAGGTCTTGGACGGGAAAAGCTAGTAGCCATCATTTTCCAATTCAGAATTTATGAGAGGCTAGCGCATAGAAAATGCGTCTAAGGGAACAAAATTTTTCATTTTAAAACATCGAAAAATATTTGTAAATGTAGAGAAATATATCAGAATATGACATATCATTTCTGATGATCCATTCACGGGCAATACATGTTTCAAGTTTTTCACTAACAACAATAATTGAATGATCGAATGGAAGTATCCTGCCGAATATTAAGTTATTGACGTTGAATTTCCGGTACCCTGAAGTTAGAATTGAAAATTGGAACTGGTTCCACAAATGTTTGACGCGTACCTCAAAACCAAAAGTCTTAATTGGTATTCATTCCCTCAAGAACCATTTAACCGTCGGAAAAACTTTCGAGTTCAATACCCCTTTGTTCGGATGAGACACTGACACCATCTGCATTCCATCACAGAGTTACCAAAGTTATCTTTCAGCTGTTCCCGGAGTTCATTTTCCCCAGTACATCTATCGCAAAGACAATATAGTTTTCAAGGGAAAATTCTCAAGCTGTGTCGCCACTCCGAGAAATGCTAATTTTCAATCCGGGGTTTACGAAATTAATCATTGTGCTTTCGATTCCCTTCCTCCATCAAATATGCTCTGTTATCTTCCTAAAGGTGATTGAGTGAAATGAATTGTTGCTCAGCCCTTTCGAATTTACCTTAATGAATTTCTCCTTTGATCTCCACGCGCAAACCCGTCTCTTGAAACCCTGGGAACTGGTGCCATTGAGGCCCTACTCGATTCCAACTTCCTCGCGAGGGGGAAAAGCGCAATGTCGTCATGCAATTTCCTGACGTCAATCTGGACAAGAGTGGAGGAAGGTGTGTGAGTGGAGCTCAATCATTGGCGGCGGGAGAGACCCGGGAGCCTCCCCTACGCTCTCCTCTCCATTCGGTAGGAAGGATTTCGCGTTTTTATGAGAGCAAGGCCTTCGCCTCTCTCGCCCCACCCTCTGAGACGCCTTCGTCCTTCTGCCCTCCGTTCACCCCCCGTATTCCTCCCTCCATAGGGGAGGAGGATGGGAGGGGAGGCGGAGGACTCTTTTCGAGGGTAAAAAGGAAAAACGTAAGGCGCGCGGAGCACGTGCAACATATATCCTTATTCCTCCCCTATGGTGGCACTGCGGGAGGTGGGAGCCAAAGGTCAGCCTCGATTCCGCCCCCTTCCTCGCCGCACTCCTTGGTCGTCACTTTCCCTCCTTCGATAATGCCCCCGGAGGAGTGGCAAGGAGACTGATGCCCCGTTTACACTACTGACGTACCGATCGCCGTCGCACCCAACGAACGCAAGAGGAAAGCGTCGTGTGAACGCCAAGTTCTTGTCAGCGTGACTTGTAGTTCCACACGCTGTCAACTTACGATGGTAAGCACCAGTAGCGCGGTGGAAACCGGAAAAAGGACGAGTGAACTGAATCACGATACTTGACAACGCCTTAAAAATTGGAATGGTTGTTCCCTGCTAATGGGATTTTATCAAATTTCTACAGTGAAGATGGAACATCCAGAATTATAACCACCATTTAAGTTATAAAAACTTCGTTTTGTACCAAGATTCAGGGTTTCCGGTGTGATGTGAGGGAATGAGTTCATATTAAAAGAGATTTGAACTCTTTTCCATAATATAAAAAGTTATCACAAAAGAGGCATGTTTCAAATCCGAGTTTCAACTCATATGAGTCATCTTCAGGTGCAATACGCACCATGTCTCACCAATATATGTTTCGTAGGTGTCCAAACTGGTTCAGTGGTTGAGAAATTTTTTATGGAATGAGGTAACTTGCCTCTTATAATGTTAATAGTAGTCTGGTACAAATGTTATGAATTATTTTGGTCATCTTCCAGGATAATTTTTCTTCTTTTCAAGTCTTCTTCACTCACGAGCACTAGCAAATGAGTTTAATCAGCTTTGACTATAGTTCCCACGTAAAGTTAAAATTACATTTTTATAATCTTTTGACAGCTGTTTACTTTACATGCATGATTGCAAAATGTTGCATTTCCAATAGTATGAGATCTGGTTATAACCAGTGCACTTTCAGCTTATGAAACTTGAAGTTTTCTGGCACAATTGCAACGCAATATATATGATGCATTGCTCTTGTTATACGTATCTCTATCACAGATGTAGACTCAACGATTATATATTTATTTATTCAGGTTATTGCTTCACTATTGTACTAATGTGCATTTATATCGTGTTCTTTTGTTGTAGCGTTAGCCTGTACGAAAACATTACTGTTGTTATAATCATCAAAAGTACAAACCTGCAATTGTAGAAACGAATTCGAAAATGCCTTTCACAATTGTAAAGTTTCCTTGCCATTTACTTTGAAGAATTATTTTAAAAGAAAAATAAACATAATTTAAAGTATTGACCGTACTTCAGGTGCGAAATTGGTAACGTAGTTTTCATTTGCCCATGACAGACTTGTTAAAGGGTAACACTGAGCTACGATGCAAAAGGAAATGTGAACGAACCTTGCACGTTCGCGTTGGTTCGTTCGTCAGGAGCGTAAAACTGGACAAGACTGGATGCAGACGGTTGGAATCTTATATTTTTTACGCAGTCAAGTTTCACACTTTTTTTCTTAATGTGACGGAGGGGGGGAGGGTGGACCTGGGACAGGCTTGAGATCCCGGTAAAGTCTTCGAGTGACAACGGGTTTCCCATGGAACGAAACATCAAGAGTCTTGAGCAATGGCACCATTGTACGAGAAGTGACTCGAACTCTTGGCCTTTGGCTTAACCCGTACCACCAAGGCAGGCCGAAAGTGGAAAAGGAAAGAAATACCTTCGCAAGTGGTTGCCAACATGTAATAAGTTTCGAGATATCCTTCGCCACAGTGAGGTCTTGCACCCGTTGCCTCCGACGTAATCTCTCTCATTGGTTGTTGTTGATTAAGATGTTTTCAGATTTGTTCACGCTTACGGGACTGTCCATATCAGGGGCTCGCCCTGAGACAGAAACCAACATACGGCCGATGATAAGTGAACCCACATTCCAGCCCTGGTTTGGATCCTAATTCCTAGTGTGTAATCATAAAATTTTAATAGTGTGTGTATTAATTCGCCGTAAAGATTGCCGGCCGAAATCCGGAGTCGATTCTGTGTCGATGTCCGACACTACAGACGAGTGACAACTTGAGTAACTTACATATGAAGAGGGTGAATATAACTCATCGCCGATATAGAACGGACACCCACCATCGTAGGACTGACGCTTTAAAACCCTTTATATAAAAAGTAGGAATACTGACTACAGTCAGCAAGCGGGAATAAAGTTAGCCGTGCTGGTTACTTAGGTGACAAGAATAAGTATCACGAAACCCCAAACCACGAGGTGGTTTCCAGGTTGCTAATGTCTGTTTAATTTATTTTTTCCGTTGAAAGTACCATTAAACATTAAAATTTAGGCCATAAATGAACATACGAACTGTTTCGAAAACTATTTAAAAAAAGGCTAACGTCAGTAACACACTAAATCGCCCATGGGCTCAAATCTAATTCTCGTTAGAATAACTTGTCAACATCTTCGTTTTCGGTACCAGATGTAAACATTTTCCCTTTTAGACCCTTCCGGTGACTTTTTTGGTTTGCCATGAGGCATAGTCAACAGATGCGACGCAACTATAACATATCCAAATACTGGAATATTCATCTTCGTTTGAAACATCTGGCGGCTTGTGGCCCGTTTAGACTCCTCCACTAATCTGGACAGATTCACCTCGACTCTTTAATTCAAGATATAAACCACGACGTGAATCACACCAAAAAGGTGTTCACGACTTACCGTGTGAGCTTGCCTCGCCTCCTCAATGTAATGAGTCGTGATGATCACAGTCTTGTTTCCATCCTTGGTTATTTGTACCAAATGGTTCCAAATACTGAAAAGAAAAATATGACATAAGTTAACCTAACCCATCAGCGACTATGCTTTTAGTGTCTGGAATTAAATGCAGTTTGACTCATTTTATGATCTACTCTGAGAGAAATACCACGGATGATGAGAAAACCTACTGCAATTAAATAATTCAGCAATTAATGGATAAAGTTTACCTGTGATAATATGAAAATAAGCTCAAAGTACTCATGTAATCATCTGGCCTCAGAATATCTGATGAATATAGTTGGGTCTTAAAATAAAATGATTTGGGTAACAAAAATATCATTGATTAATTCAACTGAGTTGAAAGAATTTAGTTCTTGTATTAATTTAATACATTAGTATGCGGTATTCCACAGCAATACTTTTTTCGGAGAGCGAACCTTTCGTGTCACAAAGTTAAAGAGTTGAAGAAACAAGGTTTATACGGATAAGAGGAAGCACTTTACATTTTATTAGACAAATCGTAAGGAGAAATTAACAGCTTGGTGACCCAGCCTCACCTTTGCCGGAGCAGCGGGTCCACCCCCACAGTGGGCTCGTCCAGGATGAGCAGCTCGGGGTCGTGCATCAAAGCCACGGCGAACGACACTCGCCGCTGCTGACCTCCGCTGCGAAAGCAAGGGGGAGAAACAAAGGGAGTCAATACTTGCGCGCGATCTACTTTCACCGTCTCCGCAGGTATACAGAAAAAGGAGATGGAGAGAGCGATCGGGGACGGAGTGAAAGAGATGGGTCAGAAGGGGGTGACCTCGGATGCGACCCTGTCGCCCCGTTTGAATCTTTTCCGCGTTTCACGAGTTCGTGTGAAGTGCGATCGACGACCCTTGGTGCCATCGATTGCTCCTCCCGTCAACCTGCCGGAATCGGTAGTCGAGAGGGAGAGAGATATTTGATTCGTCTATCACACCTCCGTTCAAATCCCTGAGATTCAAACCAACGTGCTACATGCCTCACCGTGGAGAGAGCTTTGAGTAGTTGTCTTTCTTTTACCTGGACCGTAACAATTCCGTCGTTTTGTCCCAAATATTATTCTACCGTTGGCCGTTTTCCTTGTGTCCAAAATAACCTGATTTTATTTAACTTTTAAAATACACGATGTCGTCGAGACCGTTTCAATGCGAAATTTATAATTAATTTCCGATTTCATGCTGTTATAACTTTTTCATTGAGCCAATTACTTCGTGATGTCACGGTCTAATCATTGTATGGTTCGTGTTATTTAATCCCATGATGTATGATTTATGAAAACGACATCCACGGCGGAGCGAAAACCGTTTTTGCGGTATTTCATCATAGAGACACTCCTCAAAGGAGTACGAATTGGACGCGCCCCTAGGAAATTTGAATTACATCGGATCTTCTTTTAGCATTTATGCCAAGTCTCTGAGTTGGAGGAAAAAAATCGTACAGCATGAGTAATGCAGGTAGATTTAACAAAAAAACTACGTTAAATTGAATATTCAATACTTCAAAGTATTGTGTCAGTATTGCGTCAGAATTTTGCGAAACTCATCGCGTGATTGTTTCAAAGGCGGGTCTACATCCTATTATTCGCTCGATTCACAAAGTCGGAAGAAGGTTTCAAGGACATGCAGATGATTCTAATTTGCGAGGTAAACTAAGGAGATGAAGGGAATTAACTGAACCGCTAACCCAATATAATGGTAATACTGCAAAAGCTCTTGAAGCTATAATTCGTGAGAGTTAATGCATACATGCTAAAAGTTTTTGCGCCTAGATTGTTTTTGGAACACTACATATTCAATTACCAAAGAAACGTATTCCGAGAACTACTATCAACATTTTATTACTTTCTATTCCCGAGACTTCAGTTTGAAAGTGTGTAACGGTGAGGTTTAAAAATCATTACGCCAATAAAAGTCCTATCATCCCTTCTCCTTGGGGAAAGAAAATCCTATTTTAATTCTCCCCAACGAAAACATTACTCCACATTACATTCTAACTAGATAGTTGAAATATATGTTTTTGATTGAAAATACGATTGAAAAGGTGCACTCAATCTGTTTAAAGCTAAAAATCCTAGTAGTTTTAAGTCTAGTTTTTTTAATTTAACGAAAATGTAACATTTAGCATACTGAATTTAGAATTTAAATTTAACAAAGGAATATTTTTTTAGCCTGTAGTGACAGAAAATCACGGAGTACTCGATTCGTTGGGAAAGTTCACCTGAGGTTCTTGACGAGTCGATTTTGGCTGGGCAGGTCGAGGAAGTTGAGCAGGAACTGCAGACGCTCGTTGATTTCGGAGGTGCACATGCCGAAGATCCACCCGAAATACATCATTGTCTCTTTGATGGAGAACTCGCCGAAGAGTGCTATCTCCTGAAAACACAAAATGAAAAAAACATCCTGGAATCAGGTCGTGCTTTGAGGTAGCACACAAAACACAAGTAATAATCGTGGAAGTAGTCAAAACAGACTTTTAGAACACGAATCCACCGACGTGAATTTGTGCCTCTCACGTCATACAGTAACTTCTCTCGAGCCCAAATTCCCGCATTATTTTATTTCGGTGGTGTATTTTCGTCATCGGGAATGACCGAACGGTATATTTTCTTTTATTTCAGGAAATTTATTCAGTCCTTCGTACACCTGATATCCTTATCAGTCTTCTCACGACAACAGTTTACTCTGGGGCCGAATTAAAACTTACGTAATAACACCACAGTCTGAGGTAAGACACGAACCCATCCGTCTGAGGAGTGAGTTGACCACCTTATGCAAGTTAGGATGGCCTTAAAACATGTAATAGCAACATTTAATAAGGCTAACTTTATATGTAAAACAAAAATATGCATTTAGAAGCGTGGTTTTAAAGTATTGATCAGAGGTTTCGGGCTCAAATCCGGATGGTACCTCAAAACACCATCCTCTTCGCCCGGACTGTGTGTTGATTTTTCGGGTACTAGTTTCTCCTGGGAAACCGAGGGCGTCACGGGGAAAGGAAATGCCTCTCCCATCCAGGACGTGAGACCTTGTCGTAGGGTTTGGCAAGAAATGAGCTCCACCATTTCAAATCAAATCAACCTTCGAGTTGATTGCTGTGATTTTATTACGCTTTGGAAATCTGGCAATTCGACTTTACTACAAATAGCCACGGCCAAGAGACAAGTACATAGGGAAAATTAAGAAGGACGTAAACAGGGAACCTATCAGAGGGTGAGGGGATTAACACTAAATTGGGAAGAATGGAGAGCTGCAGTAAACCAATCTTAGGATTGAAATACTGATGATGACAAACAAAGATTGGAAATCTCGAATATTTTTTTCAAAGGATCAGATCCATTAATCTTTTCTAAGATTCGTTCTAATATTATGTCTAATGCTAATTTGCCTCAACCCAATTCCGCGATAGACATCACGCGAATTCTAGTCCACAAGGAACTACTTCACTCTGAACTGGAATGACAACATGTCTCGTCGCCACGCCAGTTCGTTTTATCGACGTACGATTACAGAATACTAATTACTTTCTGGCTTCACCTTTACGAAACGAATGTGACATATCGATACAGCGTACCTTGTGTTGCTCAAGATAAATAAATACAAATGCTCCTGAAGAATAAAGAAAGAGAATAGAGTCATCAGTTTTGATATCCCCATCGAGGACAGTCATGTCATCCTGCACAACCTAGGCTCTGCGAGGATAAATGTCTTCTTTCCTCCATTTATGATAACCCAAGAATAGTAATACAATAGAATAAGGTGATATAAATCCGTCATGGCAGACGGTGAAGCTGAAATGACAAAGACCGATAGTAACAAAATACTAATCAGTTTAAACTTGAATCAATGAGGTAAGGAAACGTATTTACCATAAATTAATCGTAGAAATCGAATAAGGGAAATTAATGTCTATCTAAGGCACATGAAAAGCCTCCCGAGTCAAAAACCTAGAAAATTACAATTATTCATTTGAAAACGACGGTAGGATGACCTCGATTCATATTTTAATGCTGAGAAGGCATTAATTTGCATTATCGAGGAAAAAAATGGCGAAATAACTATGAACTGGTGAGGTAAGATGAAGTCCAACAGTAAAAAAAAGATACTGCTGCCTTGGTTAATTCTTACACTAAAAGATCATTTTTTATACCTTTAGAATAACTTTCATGTTGAGAAATTTTCTCATGCCTGTGAGATCATATGAGCTTTGGGTAGAGAGGATGGAATGGAATATTGTCTGAAACATTTTACGAAACCTTCACCGAGGTTCAACAGATTTTAAAAGACTGAATTGAATAGTGGGGTTTGAGCGGCTAAGTCGAAGTACTCCTGCTTGTAAAAGTAAGAGAGTAAAAATTAGAGCTTTTGGAACAATTAATGCAACTGGCTAATGGTTTATAAATTAAAGTGGGAATAGAGTTGACAAAACTTGACAGACGAGGGATCCAATTGCTTGGACTCTCGTAAAGAAAACAATAGCGAAGAATTTAATACGCACCGTAAAACCGAGTAGCTCAGAAACCTTGTGGAAATAGGAAATGCATTGATTGAAGTCCTTGAGATGTCAATATAGGAAGAACGGAAAAAATAAATTGGATAAAGAGAAGAAAAATGGAATTATTGTTGGATACAGTTGAAAAAGGTAGGAATCTGAAGCGGAAATCAAAAGTAGACAGTGAAAATGAGTGTAGGAGATGTTGAGAGCTATTCTTGCATTGGACTAGAGTTATAATGTTGATGTTTTCTAGAGAAGAAGCATGGAAGGGGAGAAACGGAGAAAATAATTTGGAATTGTCAGTGAAATCTTATATGTAATTTCTTCATTCAACAAATACCATTGGGAAAAAAGTCTCCATACTTTTCAGAGGTTTCGCATCATCCTACAAGTGTGTGTAACACGCTTATGGGACTGCCCAAGATTCACCCCTACAAGGCATAACAGAAAAGTGCATCTCATCCAGAGCAATGCGATTCTTGTACGGTGCTCGAGGTATGACCGTAAACTATAGGCTTTCACTTGAACTTAGACTTTGCTACGCAGGCCTTAATTACGGAATTCAACAGAATAGGACTAAGGGCTAACTGTTTCGTGAAGAATCGTTATTAATAAGCAGAAAGCGGCACACTGCAATCGGAAGGCCTTGGGAGAGATTGAAAACACGAAGATAGGTAGCAGACGCGACTTAAACTTTTAGAAAAGTACAAATCATCCGAACTTGACGCCGACCCGGAAGGAGAAGGTCGGATTGCACTTGCAGGGGAGACCATGGGGATCATTTGAGGGTAATTGGCTACAGAATCCATCGGTAGAAGTTATTTTCCCCCCCTCACCATTCGAGACCAAAACAGTTGAAAATATACATTTACGGAAATGAAGTAAAAAATTGCTCTAACCGATGAAGATCTAAAACCCCCGGCCACACTCTTGTGGCGGCTTGCATGGTAAGATGTAGGTTCAGAAATACGCACCACACATCAACTTGAGATTGAATGCTCTAAATATAAGACCTTGTTCATGTATCTTAAACTCGTAGTTCCTCACCAGTTTCACCAATTTTGCAAGATGTACTATTGAGTTGATTCCAACCATTAAGAAAACAGAGAGAAAAGCGAGTCTTTCCCTATCTAGTACTTAGGACGTGGCGATCTTTAATGGCATTTCCAGTAATTTTAGAACTAGCCATCGTTCGCGTGATTTTATTTGAGATGCAAACGAAAAGGAAATTATTAATCGGTGAAAAGTAACTTTTCAAACTCTTAAGTTGATTTTATTGCGTTAATTTCGTTAATTTGCGTTAATTACGTTGAATATGTACGCTTACTCCACCCTGCTCTTCCGTACGATGACTGAGCAGGACCCGGAGAAAGAAAACAGCTCCACTGGAGAACTGATTCCGCCAATTTCAAAAGCATTTAATATTACACTAGGGACGTAACCGCGTGGAAAAAAATCTCGAAAATAATGGCTAAGCACCATGAATGACTTGTCAACTCTTGACACCGCAAAAAGGTCGTGAGTGTGTCCCAATGGAATCGCTCCCGTCTCTCGTCCTCGAGCAGGAATGATTCTCTTGTGTTCAAAGCGACGTGGTTTTTTCGTGGTCTCAGAACTTCGAGAGTTTCTCAACAAGTTCGCAGGTCATTGTTGCGCACAGACCCTCGGTTGGTTTGCGAAATGACAAATGACACTCACGTTGCATAATGCGTCGATTGCATGATCTTCGATAACGCAGCTAATTGGCTAAAAACTGAACGGGAACCGAAAGTGACACAATAAAGTAATAAAATTCCTTCGATAGATTCTTGGATGGCTCTGTTTTGTCTTGAAGGACTGTAAAAAGTATTCAGAAATACTAAAAAAACCGACAATTTTTATAGACTGCAGAATTGGTTAAGATAGAGTCTAGCGTCAATTTAAGGCTGTCTTCACTTTAAAGGACATTGAAGCATTTATTCAGCCATAGATCCTACGATTTGTTTAGAAAGGCAAATATGTTTATTTGGATAGCGTTATTTCTCTCCCCTGTTTTAGATTTATCTCAGCAAAACTTTATCCAATGAAAATTCTTCTCAAACATATTCAAATTTTTAAAAGACTAAAAAAATTAATGTCAAAGGCTTCATGGACAAGAACTGATTGTGCCGTTGGCCAATACAGGCACAAATCAATAGACACTGTGTGTACCTACACCTTAAACCTTATGCTATTGGTTCTGATCCCAATATAAAACCCAAAATTTGGCTTGATTGGTGTAGGTGACAAAGTTACACTCGTCCAAAGCCGTACCACGCTCGAAATCCACATATATGGGATGGAAAGAGGCAATGTATTTCTCAGACTAATGAACGTGAAGCACAAATCATTCCGAAATTATGCCAACTTACCAATGAAAGAGAGTTTACCAATTAAAATACATCAAATTCCCCATCTGTTTTTCTGTCTCCATAAGCTGGCTTAGGACTAAATATACATGTTTTTATAAGGATACGTATTTAATATATTTATACGTATTTATATACGTATTTTTCATGACACGCATTTTTCCATCCATGAAAGTGGATGTAGTTCTCCATCAACAATATTCGTCCTGTCCTTTTATGCTTTCATACAACAAGAATATCTCCGGGTGGAGACTACTGGGAGGGAAACATCAGTCAAGTTGGATTTTTCCAGCGAAGAATAGAAGCCTTTGAAACATGGTGCTGGAGGAGAATGCTGAAGATTAAATGGACTGACAAAGTAAGAAACGAGGAAGTATATAGAAGAGCAGAAGAGGATGGAACCATATGGAGAACTCTACGGCAAAGAAGAAATAGATGGATTGAACACACATTGAGGCACAATGGATTGATTAGGAATATAATAGAAGGAAAAATAGAAGGAAAGATCACACGTGGAAGACCAAGAGACATGTACATAGGACAAATTAAGAAGGACGTAAAACAGAAAAGGTATCAGGGATTGAGGGAATTGACATTAAATAGAGGCGAATGGAGGGCTGCAATCAACCAATCCTAGGATTGAAAATACTGATGATGATGATGACAACAAGAATAGCTGCTCGTAAAATTATAAGAAATTTCTCATTTCAAAACTCTCATATTCAGAGTCATTTGAGGATTTCCTTTTCGTTTTCTTAGTTCTCTAAGATATGAAACCAGCTCTGGAGTTATTTAATAGATTTTACTACCGTTGCGATTGGTATCCTAGCCGCAAGAGAGTCTAGACTGCCACAAAAATGTTGGCCCTCTACATTCACCACGGTGAAATGCGATCCGAAGTAAGGAAGTGAATAAACCCAGTGAACCCTTCCCAGGTCTCCCGCCAACTCACCTGGGGCATGTAGCCAACCCGCTTGCCCGGCACGCCGCTGCCCTTGCCCCCCGGCCGGCCTCCCAGGACGTATATTTCGCCCATGTTCAGCTTACGGCGACCCACGATGCAGCTCAGAAGTGTCGTCTTGCCGCACCCGCTGGCCCCCAGCAATCCATAACTGGAAAAGGAAAGAAACAAATGATTTAACAACGTGGCTGACAGCTAGAATGGAAATGAACGAAAGGTTATGTGAGTGAAAGTAAAAAAAAGGCAGTTCATGAAATACACGCTGGAAATTGAAACGCAGGCAAATCTTGGTTTAAAATTAGTATCATTAAGAGTTAAGACAATCATCACTTAAAAGGTCGCATACCACTGGCGCCCGAGACAAATAGATTTCACTTAATTAATTAATGGATTCAATGGATAACTGATATTAGCAGTTTATATTGCATATTTAGGAAACGAATAGTCACATTTAGATAATAATACGTTAGATTAATGGGGTGTAAAACAATGTATTATTCAACCAATATTTTTCATCATCAATGACGATTTGGTAGACTACATGGCTCAATTATATGCCCGAGTCTCTTATCGTTCTTGCATTGTACAAATTGTGAATTAATGTTGTCAGTTTTTACGTTATTTTGTTTCTATTTATAAGTGCAATACAGACACACACACACTTTGTAGTCCTCGGTAGCATAGTGGCCGGTATTCCCGTCTGCCACGCGGGAGATTTTCCTAGGTGGATTGTCCTCCACCTAGGACGTGGGTAAAGTACGTGAAATATTTTTCAAAAATTATACTCTTACCAAACCGTATTTATTTTGATGCAGTCCACCATCTCATTTTACGTGATGGTTTTGTACTGAAACCAAAATACAATCGGAGTGATTCATTTTAACGATTAGCGGAGTATTTTATTCGTTTCCTTCATCATAAAAAATGCTGTCAGATAACACCTGAGCAACACAGCTGTTTAAAATAATAAAAACAACTATATTTCAATTCAATTAATTTCAGTTCATTTGTAATTCACGCCACAATACACGGAATCCACTCTCATCTGGAAACAGAGTGAACGTGAGACTTTGCTCAATAACACTTGATAACTGTTTATTATTGGGGGTCATGCAACCGTCGTTCAACTTTCTCCTGGGAAGAATTACGTCAATGAGTAAGCTCACAAGTTGAAAATAATTATTGTTAGGCGAACATAATAGTAAACACTAGACAATAATGAAAGCACTAGTTTTTAGGCACACAAATTACTGCCACCTTGCCTCGGCCTTAGCAGCCGACTTTACTTCTACGAATTGCAATCCAGCAAGTTATTTCGAGACCTTACTCAATGGCCTTCAGTTTCTTTAATCAGCAAAGCAAATCTGAAATTATATCGTCATGCCCATTCGCATGCGACGTATGCACAGCATAGCCACAAGATAAATCGTCAGATTGGAGCGTTCCCCTTCCGTGATGCAAGCTGTAAAGGCTGCGTGTGCCGATGTTATGCGGAAATAAGTCAGAGAAATATTCCCAAGGTGAATTCCTGTCTTGGGCAGATCCAGAAGACTTATCATGTGGACCTCCGGGGAAATATCACTAATTTATTTGCGACCACTGCCCTTCCTTGAGACTGGAAGTTAAAGAGGAGTGGAGACCAATTGTGTATAAGTATTGCAAGATATTTAGAAAACGTCCATTAGAGACAATTACACTGAAATTTCTATGAAGATATATCTCTGAACGTCGTGAAAAAATGACACACATTATTTAGATTGAATCTATTATGACATTCCAGTTAATGTTAAATCGAGTAAATATAACACACGTGAAATGATCGACTCTAATTTAGCTAAACAGCTAATACGAAAGGCCATTTAAAGCAGTAAATTTAACGCCTTCTGTAAAAAACATTATCTGCTGCTGCATGCATTACCTACTCATTTTCCACCTAACTCTACCTTACTTGAGCGTTACAAACTCCGCGGTTCGCCTTGGGTTGCTGTTTGTTATAGTGTATTGAATGATTAAACAGATGAAAACAGATCCACAGATAGAAATAGCACATTAAAAAAAATTATTAATGCAAAAATTTCAGGTGGTATGAACAATTTGGAGCATGTTCAGATCGCCTGCGGCAAAGATTGATTGATTGGCAAACATTGAAATTTTGCTCCCATCTGAACAAGTAGCTATCGTCACTGAGGCCTATCCAACGCGACAGGAGTTACATGGAGAGTCTGTTCTTCCTTATATAACAACTAGAATAAAGTTTTAAACATTAAACTATGGGAGAAAATCTACTTACAGGAAAGTCGGACCCAGAGTTTCAGTCACTGCTATTACATATGCACTATTAAAATTATTGAAAATTTCATTGGGGACCAACTACGAGACGTTGGTAACAGAAACATTGCAATCAAGACGTGCTTGTGCGCAGTGGGTTCCGCGAAATGGAGATTTTCTGGTGAAAATCAAATTTAAGTGTGCTCTTAATCCTCCCTATAGTCCAGACACTCCTCACTGTGACTTTTTACAGTTCCCTAATGTGAATGAACACCGTGGAAAATCGTTTTTCATCATCAGACTCGGGAGTGGGCGAACTGAGCATGTTTCAACTTGCAACGGCTGCTGCTGACGCAATACTGGAGTCAAATCAAAGAAATTGCACAACTATTTGTTGCACATATACTAAAATGTTTGTACGGTTAATTATGCAAATGAAAGAATTTTTATGATCACTCTTTATCGAATATTCTTTGTGCATAGGATGCGTGTTGAATATACCAGGAGAGAAAGTGCGTTATATAGTGTCAATATGAGAATGTGTTGATATGAACAAATTCACTAGGTAGTGTCAATGAGGGAATATGTTGATATACCGTCTCACCAGGCTTGTCATATCTTAATTTTTATTATGGTTTCCTCTTTGAAGTAATTTTGGAACTTTTGTTGTTCTGTTGCTAAATGAAAAGCATGTTTGTCTTTACGGAATGAAAGATGAATGGAGGTCAGAGAATCACTGAATCATAGCGTAGTTTAGTGCCTTCCAGTGACCTCTGTTCCAGGAGAAAATCATCCTATTGATATCTGAGAATCAAGTGAGACAGCTGTTTTGTTTGTGTATTTGTCGTCTTTGGATAGCCACCACTAAACGAACACTGTTTAATAATCGTCGATGTACTAATACATCGATAGAAATGCTTCATATGGATAGTAATTTAAAATACCGACCTTAAAAACCTATATTTTGAATCGCGGAGTGAACATGAATTCGCCGTCAACAAAAGATATTTTTTTTCGTCAATAGCGCAATGAGATGACAAACATATTCCAATGATAATTCTTCAAAATCAAAAGACAATCATCTGTGAAAAAATATGTGCGACCGAAACAATAATAATAAACTGCTGACGACTGGACATCAAAAGGCTTACCTACACAGGTTATCAAGGATCCCTATTAAGATAAACTGCTGAGTAAGGATAGGACACGAATTTCATGTCAGCATTATGACTTGGGAGTGTTAATAAACAAATATATGCGAGAAATCCTTGGGCTAGCTTCCGGTGTTCAACAGAAAAACTGCCGATTTTGTATTTGAACAAAAGGGTCTTTGACGCATTCTACACGCTACTTCATCCACTCTCTAGATTTACTTTAATAATGACTGGAATCTATTCGAAGGAAGACTTCAACTAAATGTTTTTATCTGTGGGGGAGAGTCAATACATACTAATTACATCTACCAATTACCAACGAAAAATAAGCAAACGCCCCCTCAACTGTTGCTAGCACCTCCTATCTAGACCGGTGGGAAACATCCCATTTCATTCACTCTGGTATATTATATAAATAGCAGAGTTTCGAGAATAAAGTTCAATTTATTGTGTCAACGAATCAAATTACAATAAATTTCTACGATTTACAGGAATTCTCCCATCATTCAACGGTCATCAATTATACTATTTTATGAAATTTTCAATACTTTTTGAGTTTTCCCATGCCACTTCTACTGGGGACCATATTGCATCGTATTTTATCGCGAACATTGCGGCAAACTGTTTGCAATGCAACTGTTGACCTATTCGGAGAACTTTGAGGCACGGAGCATCCGTAATCTGGTTGAAGATGCCGACTGAGTCTAGTTTCCCAGCGGCCCGACTTTTTCCATTCTCTCCCGAAAGCTCTCGGTAGGTTTTTCAGTCTGACAGATGCGACGACCTGTGGGATTCAATGCCAACGGGGGAACGGGAGGAAGAGGTCGAGAACTTGGTCTAGGACTGCAGACGGATCTGCGAGTTGGAGGGAGCTCAAATTTTTCACGGCATGGCTTTTCTCAGGAACCCAGAGCACGGCGACCACCGCTGGAGAGACAGGGCTTTGACAGTCTGCCTCATTCGTCGCAGTCCAAACAAGCTGCCACCCGTTTAACGATTCTATCCATCTCCATAGCACCCCCACCCCCGACGACTTCCCTCCCCCCATTCCGAGGACCACTTCTCATTCTCTGCACTTCCATTTTGGTCACTCAGAATGGTGGACCATGGCCTTGCTGAATCACCAAATTTTGGGAAACACGGCATCCATTCATTCAATCACTCCAGTTCTTCGTCCTAAACACTTAACAGACAACAATATTTTATTCCCGAAATCTTTCCAAATATATCGTGTTTTGCACCCAAAGATGAAATGTCTCACATGAAATTATTAACTTTCTCCCGCGTGTATTTTGCCGTTTGCCCCACATTAATGAATGAGACTAGAGGGACTAGAGAATGAAGTAGGAGAAATACGAATGCCCAGCAAAATTTTTGATTAACAGCGTTATTTGATGAAAACAACGTTCCACGAAGGGAAGATGATTACTCTCCGAGGGAATTAAGTATTTCTCGGGCGTCGAACTCTTTTCGTGTGTTCCCTTCACTGCTGTTGAGAATTGTCACCGACACTCACTGGAGTCGAAATTACCATCTTCACCGAGATTTGTGTTGACGACTCACCAAGTGAACCCGCGACGCTCGGGTGGGGCATGAAAGTGACCATCCCCTCGCTAATGGTGGGCGCCGAAAGGTGGCGCCTGGCTCTCCCCCCTTGATTCGTCCCCCTCTCGGTAATAATCACCCTCAAAACACTCCTCGGGAGGACAGCGATGCCAAATTCGAAACTTTACATGTGTGTCAGGATCGCACGGCCGCGGCCTTCTCCGTCGCCGACCGTTTCCTTCAACTCCCCCACCCACCCTTTCGATGTCATCCTCTCTCCTCCTACCTACGCCCACCCCCGCTCTCCTCTCCCGTCAAACGACCCCCTCCCCCGCCGCTCCAAAACGGACGTGGCATTCCGAGGTGATTCGCCGTCTGACGACACGGCACACAACACACTTGAGTAGGCAAGCCGACCACCAGGCGCAGAGCCTTCGAGGGAGCGTGTAGACGCCTAGGCGTCTCGGGGTCGAGGCAGACACCCGAAGCCCTGCGGTCGGTCACAAGACAAAGGAGACGACTTAAAGTTGACTCTGCCCTCCTCTACATCTCCGCACTAACCCATCCCTCACCCACACCCAAGTCTTCCGACGGTGGCATAACGGAAGGAGGAGGAGGCTATGGAAATACTTCTTATAATGTATTACGACAATCTCTCGCCACCTGTGAATAATTTTTCACGCGATCCCATGGAAAAAAAGAGATGCGACCGTTTGCTAGCTCCATTGTTTTTGGTAATGCTATAAAAAATCTAGACCGTGACAAGAACGAATTTCGGGAGGCTCGATGGGAGGGGAGGGGACTGATTCATATGGATACACTGGCTGGGTGAGTGTTGCGTGATGATCGTCGGTGTGGTAAGATGCTGAGTTTGGGTGAATGCGTAACAGATCCGTGCGCAACAGGGAACTGTTACAGCGTCTCCCATCTCTTAGGCGACGAAGAAACGAGGCGATGGCATTTATCAGATGGTTATATCGCTCAAATAGACGGAAAACTATTCAAATATTGGTTGCGCATGGCGGAAAATAAGAATCATCGTTATATCCACTTAAATATTTCATTTTAAGCAAGCCATAACATCATATATCATCAGCATTAAAACTTAAATGAATAAGACGATGTTGTTGTCTACTCAAATAACATAATGAAACAACTCCTCGGTTCGATGCATCTTAAATCATTATATTTTAGTGACGTAGTTATCAAAATAAGCCTTTGAAGTGGAGGCCCCTAGTTTTATTTCTTTTATTTTTAACATGGGGCAATGCCATAATGAGTAACCTAAAACGGCTAATTATTTACTTTAATGCCGTCCGCACGTGACAAAAACGAAAATAAAAAAAAACTGAGATTACTTTCATCAATGTAGTATGCTTAGTCTAATTAAATAAGTTACGGCATATTTCAGCGATGAACGCACAAGACCACTGTCCTATTTATTATCCTTCAACCTCCGCCAATATTTAATGCGTGCTGAGGAAATGTGGCAAGTCAACAATTCGTCTTGTTTTTAAAGGCAGTTTAAAAAAAAACCCGAAACTTTATTCCAGTTGAAGGCCATCCGATAAAATGCCCAGAGAGAGTGGGCAAATGACCGGAGGTAGCCACACGACCGCCTACACAAGATCCTTGAGTGGGCTTCCGTACAATTAAAATCGCGGATTCAGCAGTCATTTCATTCAAGCGCGTCTTTTTGAGTGGACATCCAAACGAGGACATACGGATGAAACCTTGAAATAAGGTCGCGAATTATTCTGATTTATTTTTAATCTCCTGAAAGCCATTGTGAATTCTCTTCTGAAAGACGTTGCTCCATAAGGACTTATGTGATTATGATCATTGCCTTTCAACATTTCCCATGAATATTTTGCTTGCTGGAGGTATTCCCAGTTCTAGAAGGCGAGGACACAGGTACTCTATTCGAGCCGTTCACTTCCTTATGGGCAAATATTTACGCCAAGACAGAAGTGCATGGGGGCAGTCAATTTCGCGCAACTTCATTAAGCTGACTAGAATATCACACACTAAATTACAAAGGATGTCTTCACAAGTCGACATGGGAAACCAATTAGCATTTCTCCGTAAGGACGGGTAGGGAATCCTGAGAAAAACAAAAGAAAGGAAAAATCTGGAGCGTGGAGAAATTTAAAGCAGCAATTTTGTAACCCACTATCGCTCCACATAATATTACTCACCCATTGTTCGGTCTAATGCTCTTATATAATATGGCCAGCCTTGACTTCATTGTGTCATGCTCAGACTCGTAACTATGAAGATTCTGAATTATCTGAAGAAAATCCAAGAAACGAAAGCTGGCAGGTTTAATTTTTTTCGTTGGACGTATCTTCTCTAAAAGCTTTCTTACCCATGCTCTATCGCCGAAAAAAAATATTTTTCTTCCTTTTCAACGCGATTAATGGCGCAACGTGCGTACGTATTACAAGGTTTGCATAAAAAGTATCAGTACCAATTTTTTCCTGACGTATGCGAGAAGTCCTGAATTCAGACCGACGGTTAAGTGTGCCCATGATCGCAGATCTTATTGGCATTGATGAGATGACAGTGCTCACCATTATCACTGAAATTCGTCAATGAAAAATATTTGCACTAAACTCGTCTCGAAGATCTTGACGGACGACTAAGAGCAGAGTCGAGTGTCTGCTTGCGTAGACCTGCAACGACATTGAGACGATTCCCAAACCCCCTTACAGTCCCGACTTGGCACCAGCAGACTATTTCCTATTCCCAAAAGTGAAATCCTTCCTCAAAGGACACCGCCGGACCCTAAGTGACGTCAAAGAATCTTGTACACGTACCCTCAAGGACCTTCCAGAATCCGCCTACCAGGGAACCTTCGAGTCGTGGTAAAGCCGCTGACAAGAGTGTGTCGACGCTCAAGGGATGTACTTTGAAGAATTTCGAGGTATTGAAGCAATAAATCTATTAATTAATGAATAAATGTGAAATAAATCTATTTTTCCTAGACCTTTCCCGATCCCTTTTATACAAACCCACTCTAAGCCAAATAAAAGCATAGTTTGCACAAAAGTCCTTCATTTCTACTCTCAATATGCCGCTTGAAGCAAGTTGTCTAGTGACGAGGCTTCTTCTCATGCCTTCTCCTTTGTCTAATACCCCGCCTGTTGGGATTCACGCATGTCTCATCCATACAGAAAAAATCAGCAGTGAGGAGTTAAAAATAAAATTGCCTCAAAATTTTAAATGAATAATCACAGACAAAATTTTAATGACTTTTGATAAGGACTCAACTTGATAAAAATAAAAAAAAAATTTGATGAAAAATAAGTTTTGGTACTTTTCCAATTTCAGAAGTATTGTTTCCATTTTCACCAGTTTATCTTCAAAAGTTCACCTAAAATGCTTACTAATCGATACATGCCATTGCTTTTGGTCATTTCAAGGAGAATTTTTCTGTCTTAAGGTCTCAAATAAGATAACGGGAAGAGACGTTCTCCCACCGGAACTAGAGTCGCTCTTTGGGAGTTATATTTCAAAATCTCAGCAAATATGCAATTACTTAAAGCGTGGTTTTACAACCATTACATCAGTAAATATATTCACACCTTATAAGCGAAAAATTAAAAAAATATTAACTACGCACATCGTGAGCATATTTTGTGAGTGTGTGTGTGCGTAACGTATAAACCTGGTGGTTCGGCTTTTAACAAAGAGTCTCAGGTTTATATCCAGATTATGCCACAGTTAGCCCCCACTTAGAAACCAATTTGTGGGATACTCTGGAGTCCACAAGATGAGTTCTAACCTCACCTGTTAAACCGACATTCAGGAGTAATTTGGGTTATATCGTTCACAAATTTCGTCTTGTAGCGTGTACAGTATTTTGAGATTCTATCAAAAAGGGAGCTGCTACGAATCCTCCCCAAAAGATTAATAAGGAAAATGTCTACAATTTCATTGCAAACTGTGTTACAATAGACTGAGCGAATGGAAAAATAAACCATCTCTTTTGTCATAAATAGCGAGGGTCACGGTAAGAGCACACTCAGCGTGGAAATAGTTCCATGACATTTGGATGAATCAAAGCGGAAAAGCCGTTTTGAAACGGAATGCCTTCTCGAGAAAGTGATTTCCGTCACGTCTTTGCAACACATAATCCATACACCGCGTAAGGGACCCAGATATTTTCCCCTACCGAATGTGTGAGGAGTCTGATATTTTAACGACACCTCTCAGTGACTTCTGTGAAGTGCCTTCATCCTTTTAAATCATATACTTTCGATTTTGATCTATTTTATAAAATATTTCTGTTATTAATGATGTCGAAAGCCATTGCACATTACGCGTTCTTCCTTGGTGGATTTCGATAATCCATGAGGCAGTTTCATTTCTTAAGCAAGTCCAATTATGACTTTGCAGTTCCTTATATTATTGCACGTAAACAAGAGTTCGGTTGAAGTGAATTTTAGACCAAACACATACTGTGACAGAAATCGAGGCTCTCTCACTTTCATATACTGATACGTTTACAGAGAAATTAACGCTTAAACGTGACGTCATCCTGTAATAAGAGAAAGATGTAATGTGCGTCCTAGGGGCAATCTTGGCTATCCTAGTGGAAATCTTCTAGATTTATCTCCACGCTTGCCGAACCTCGTGACTCACGCCGGAAGCTTCCAACTACTACATTTTCCCTACAAATCGCTAAGAAGTGAAAGTAATGATTACGCAATTTCGCTTTGCATTGGTGACGGGCAAAATATAGGATGCGAGTACCTACTGAAATCGTCGAATGTATTTGACACAATTATTTGAGGAAGTTGAGACGGGTTTAATGCAGAGGCTAAAACTTTACTGCTCATCACTCCGACTTTTTTGCAACCGAAAAAAGTGAGTCAATGTATAATTCGTTCTTTCTATAGAACTAAGCTCAACTATTATCGACCGTGGCTGTCAGTAAAAATACTCCAGTTCCTCAGAAATGTTTCCATGTTTCACATTAAAGCCCCCAATCCCTCAAAGAACAGCCATCAGTTATTGAACGAGGACACTTTCATGTAACGAGGACACACTATCATGAAAAATCATGGATCAAGAGAGCGCAAAAGTTTTTGCCTTCGAAAACACCGATCTCTACACGTTCAAGTTAAGAAAGGAGTAAGGAGAGCAGCAGCAGGGAGCAACCTTACTTGGAAATCCAGCTTTCGCCAAAGGTTCTCGGCGTACACATGGTATGTTTTCTGTTGGAAATCCCTCCTTACCCACTCCAATTTCGGTCCATGGTACGGGAGATGCTGATTCCGCACGTGTTCGTCAAATATTTCGAGAGGCACCTTACTTTTTCATCGATATTTTTTATGGGGAAAAATTTGGTGGAGTTAGCCAAAATCGCTTAAGAGCCCAGTTGAAAATATTGTTTTGAGTTTTCGGAGACATTTTACAAATTTCGAGAAAGCTAACCTTTTTCTTATCGATTAGTATTATTTTTTTTTCAATAACCAGTCAGCATTTATCATCAAAATCAGTGTCTAAGCGTCCGACAGGAGGTTTTTTTTCGATCTGTCATCCATTTTGTCTGCTATTTTGATTTCTTTACACCTCTCACTCACTCTCTCTCTCTCTCTCCCACTCTTTCCCTCTTCGAGTATAGACAGTCGTGGATTCCCCGTCGGAGTGCAAAATATCCAGCAGCTTTCACTTCCTTCGGCTATTCCGCCAGCTGAGCGGTTGACTCCCGTTCTGTTCCGAGGTGGACTCCAAAGAGGCCCGGCCGCCTCGCTTTGTTTTTGCGACAATGCGGTCACACCCTGCCAACTCATACAGGTGATTTTCACGATGTCGGCACAGTATCGCATTTTAAAGGAATAGAGATCAAATTTCGTCAGCGGCTTACGTTTTGATATTTCGATTGGATAAAAGTGAAAACTAATTGAACAAAAAAGGAGATTAAAATATTAGCTTAGAAGCGGCACTTTCGTCATGACAGCCAATCAATGAATCCTCTAATTATGATCGTAAACGTGATAAAATATTTTCCAAATCATGGCCTGTGATACGTGGACACGTGTTAAGTTTTGCACCTCAATTACCACCATTAGAAAGTTTGGTGTGAGCAAGGTGCAAGAATTAGGAGTTTCTACAAGTTAGCCCAAGCATTTCATATGGTGCCCATTGTGCCAGTTTAAAGGCACGTCAGTCAATATCAATGGCAAAAAATAGATATGGAAAAAGATGACGAGAGACCATGCGAAGGATTAGACATTCAATCGGCACCCTTTAGCCTTAAATCTTCCAATTAAAGTTTCCATTTTTTAAAATCATCTCACGGTTATCTTTTACTATCTTCTGACTTCTATTCAGGATTCCAGTGAGCATATAAATACTGAAAAATAGTATTTATAAAAAATAGTATCAAAAAAATAAAATAATAATTTTTAATAATAAACGGAAGCTCCCGAAAAACTTTTAATTGAATTTGTCCTAAGCTGGTCGACATGATTTTTTCTCATTCAAAATAAACTTAAAAACATTCCAATTAAGCATGATTTCTTCCAACAACTAAACGTAGTTGGGCCATGGCTAAGTACCTGGGTCGAGTATAGTGCAAGCGGAATAGGTAATGCCTTCTGTGTGGTGTAAATTAAGAATCGCTGACGCATGCGAGAACGGTCACCCAAATATCCTCCTGATTTGACGCCAGCGGCCGTGCGAACGGCTAATGATTACTGAAAGGAACTTATTCTATTACACATTCGAGCCGGTCTGATTTGTACTAAACCCGACGCTAACAAGAAAGAAATGATCAAATGGTAAGTTATAAAGTACTATGAGTGTATATACTTTGTTACATACACTAAGAGTGCAGAAAATATCCTCAATTATGGCCGTAGGTAACATTTACGTAAACAATATTAGCAAACTATTTGGTGTTTTTATCCCTCTCTGATTATATTTTATTGACGAAACCGTCGTGATTCAAAAAGCACTACACTTCCTCAGAGACACGATGGACACAATTTATATTTCCCTAACTATTGTCGAGGTTTACGAAACTTTTTGTAGAACGACTGAGGCCTTCCATGAAGGCAATTTCCGAAATCAAAAGGGTAACAAGCTTTGCGAACCCATTTTACACACAGCACGAGGCGGGGAAAGCGTGGGGGGAGGCGGCGCGGCGGGTGGGGACGTGAGTACTTACTAGTAGAAGGGATGAGGGGTTCGCGAGTGCGAGGGAAGAGAATGGAAGTGGAGGAGTGAGAGAGAGGGAGAGGAAGGGAGGAGCGAGGTGTGCTGGCGAAGCCATGCCAAGGGGAGAGAGGATCTATTTTTTGAAGAACCTCGTGGATGACGGACCGAAATGTTCTCCACGTAATAGCAGACCGGCCTGGGATTAGAAAGGGCTTTCGTAACCCATGGACTGCAAATTGCCGCTTACGAGAGACGTCCATTTCACGAGGGAGCCCTGTGGGTGATGGGATTGCGATCCCCTGTGCCCACGCTATTGGTCTCATGGCTGGCGAATAAAGCGTTTCCCATCGCCACTGTCCTATCCACAGACTTCCGCGTTGATCGAAGACCACTGTGCCGATTTGGGGGGGGGGGCTATAGCGTCTCAAAAGAAGGGAGAAATGAGGAAAGTAACAGATAAAAAAGGAATGATCTCTATCGATATTTACTCGATATTTTTAGACACAATATATTATTCTTCAGACGATGGCACATTTATTTTGGTTTGGAAGTCAAAATAGAGAGGCCATTATTAACGCCAAAAGCCCGTTTGTTCCGTCTGTTTATTCAGAATTTTCCTTGATGCACCTTAGTCCCTCCCCAGTCACTCACTTATGTTTTTGTTTCATACAGGGTTCGTCCGGAAAATAAGTGTCTTGACAAATAAGTCTTTTTTGACAAAAGGGGAGTCGTCCACTACGAATTTGTACCTGAACGACAAACTGTAAATGCTGCATTTTACGTCCAAGTGCTCGACAGGCTTCGAAAACGAGTCGCCCGCGTCCGGCCAGCGATCAAAAACATCTGGCGGCTGCATCACGGCAATGCGCCGTCTCACACCGCGCTTGTCGTGTCGGACTTCTTGGCCAAGCACGGCGTGGCAACGCTGCCGCACCCGCCCTACAGCCCGGACTTGGCACCACCGGACTTCTTTCTGTTCCCGAAGATAAAGAGGAGTTTGAAAGGAACGCGATACGGGACTTTGGACGCCGTCAAAGAGGCCGTGACGACGTGTCTTCGAGAGGTTCCCGATAATGCCTTCGCGGGAGCGTTCCAGGAATGGGAACGCCGCTGGAACAAGTGCATCGACTCACAAGGGTCCTATTTTGAGGAATATTAGCTTAAGATATGTAAAAGTGTAATAATTTTTTTTTTCTGAGCTCAGTACATTTATTTTCCGGACGAACCCTGTAGTTTCCGTCTCACTGTAGGGAATCCATCCAAGCTTTAGATCAATGACACGGACAAGGGAATGACAGCACCAATGAGCAAGAAAGTGAAAAGCTTCCAATAAAAAGATTGATGGAACCAAAATAAATGCTCTAAATACGCCGAGCGCGGAAGTCTATTGTCTTTCTTCGTCTGTGGCTATTTCTGCCCAGCACTCGCTACCGGAATCCTCCTCCGACTCGATGACTGTCTCTGGTGGGGTGAGTGGTGAGGGCGGGGAGGAAAGAGCCCATTGAGTAAGCTCGCGAGAAACTCGCTCATGCGGCAACCGTAACGATTTTACGTAACACTCCCGGCGTTGCACCACGGTTACACCTCCGTACACCGATTTGGCATTCCGCTTTGGAAGCGGGACTCCTTCCGGCGCGTCGGAATTACTTGCGACGGCGACACGCTATGCCTCTTCATCCGTGCCCGGAGGAGGAGGCGGAGAGCAAGGGGGGTGAGATGTTTGGAGGGGGTCGCGGGGAAAGGAAGAAGTTCCACGCCGGGTGGGGGTGGATTCATCCACCCTAGAATTTGCGTCCCCGTGTGATCAAATTATTCAATAGGGCTTCCAATCAAGGGAGAGCCGAATCAAAAAATCGATTAGGCCCATATGAACTTTCTCTTTTCATGGAGCAGAATATTAAAAAAAAACGTTTTGATAAAATATTTCTTATAATTATTTTTATATTCCACAAATATACACATTATATTTATTGCAAGTATAATAATTATAAATTATTTTTGAGGCATCCTTTTTATGATTGACTCCATGAGTTTTATAAAATTCACATAGGGCATAACGTTGGATTCTAACAGATGCTTTATATTGTAAAAAGTTTCATGCGGTTATAAAAAAAATTAATTTAATTTTTAAAGTTTGGTACCTTCTTTCACATTCCTAACTTAATATTACAGGATTTTCTCTGAAATATGTCTTATCTCGCCTATTTTGTCTTGCAGTAGAATACTGGTTGTAATAGTGTCTGTGTCACCCGAGGCAAACGTGGATTCCGCCGCCACCCCACGTTCAGTACGGGAAAACAGGTACGGGCACAAGTATCAGAATCGTACAGTATGCGGTAAATAAAAATATTTCCCATCCTGGGAACCTCTTCCCCCGCGGCGTCCGGGGAAGACGGTCTAGTTTGTCCCGCCCCCTCCTAGACGAGAGACTGATGATGGAGATTACTCTGTTTTCTCCCAGAGAATAACGAGAAAGTTTCAGTTTAATCTTTAGCCAACGGAATCTTTATGAAACAACTTCATTGGAAAGAAGATAAACGTAAAGGATGACGATAAAGAAAGTTCATCCACGAAGTAGTAACAATTTTCATTGACAAAGGACAGAGAAATAGTTGGCTCTTTTCTTAGGCCTATAAAATATGAAATGGTTTTGAAAGGAGAGTGCAATCAGCTATTAGTACGAAATGTCCCGTTTTCACAATATGACTAAGTTCGTGGAAATCGACTATTTCAATCGACCTACATGGACAGCAACGAATAATCGAAGCAAAAAACGCCCCATAGCTATTTTTCTTTTCCATTGTCCGTGGTAATGGATGGCGTTGCGCAATTGAGAGGAACGTAAGCATTTTCGCTTTCGCTTGTAGCGGTAACCGGCAGCGGAGAAGAAATGCATTTTGTGGCAACCGGGTAGTGCTTAAGCGTGTTTGCGTTCTTCTGTGTCCATGTATTCCTAAACTGGAGCACGTGGTGGGCCAATACTAACAGCCAATGGCCATTACTGATTACATCAATGTGGTCTTGAAGTGATATTGCACTAAAAAGCTTAAGTAGAAGATCACAAACTGCAAATTTCACGAAATTAAAATTGATTATATTAATAGTTTAGCTGGTAGAATATATTTTGAAGGACTTCAGAGTAATAATATACATACACACACGTATATATACATATATATACACACACACATACTCGTATATATACATATGTATACACACAAATATACATATATTTACAGTGAGTCGTGGTAGTCCAGGGTTAGATTACTTAGCGGAGGGTCCCGGGTTCAATTCCCAGGAAAGGCAACTGGCCGGGCCGGGCACCTGCAGCTCCACCCAAGCTAGGTGATTTTTCAGGTACCAGATCTTCCTGGGAACTGGCCCCCCTACCCTGATGTGTGAATATTGACACGTCAGGCCGTCGGGCTTAGTACTGGGTGAACTCTACCATCTATATTTGCAGTGACAAAGGAGCTTTTATGGGCTCCCTCTTACATCGTTCTGTGGTTACACTTTCGTCCAGGGATAGGGGATGAAAATGAGTCAAGAGACGAGGGCTCCATTTATCTGGAGGACATCATCGTTTGGAGAATAATCAATCAACAAAATCAATCTCCAAGATTTTTTCTGATGGTGAGCGATTCCTGCCAGTTGGAAAGGAGAAAATAAACGAGATTATGCTGATACTGCATAGGAAAAAGTATTACCAATTACGGAAAATATGGGGAATGCTAAAATTCCTTCATTTTCCATCGGGAAGATGTATGATGACTGATCCGAAGACATGCGCAAAAGGGTTTAACGTTGGTAGAAACCATCGTTAACCCCTTGGTTGGTTTCTACCAACGTTAACGTAACGCCACCCGGGTAGAGGTGGAGGGGCGATCGAAAGCCGAGCTGTGCTGGCGCAGAATGCTGCCCGAGCAAAGTTTGTTGAGATTGCTCAAATGAATTTTGGTTACCTAACGCACATACCCACGGCAAACGGAACTGTATTTCGCAAAAAGACGTCACGTGTAAGGATGCCGTCTTCCAAGTGGTGTGTCTCTAGTAGGAGGGCGATGTTTTAGTGTCGATGGCGATTTCGTCTCGGGTGGCGACAACCCTCTAACAACGTATAAAAAAATATGGAAAAGATTCAAAAACTGAACCAATATTGGTTTCTCTCCATTGGCATTGAGAGTCATTAGGGACTAATATTATATACTCTTTCTCCGCGAAGGGCAATCCCTTTAAAGAAATTGTATTGCGACTGCACGAGTCAATGTGACACCCATTCAAGTGTAGTTCGTAAACAGTGATGATGTGAATCTAGAGTTTTTAAGCTCTCTGGCGCAATTATTAATTTTTGAAAGGTGCTCTAAAATTTATTTTAAGGGTAGTTCCTATGGCCCAATTTTTTAAACCCAGCGAATTAGATTTTAGGTGTTTTTTCTCACAAAAAATCAATATTATTGAAAGGAAGACGGGGAGGTGTTTTCCATTACCAATGTTATAACTTTTACATGATTGCGCACATGATATCAATTTTTGTTAGAACGACATGTACGAGTATTTCTGGACCATTAATCCATAAATCCTCTGGAGATAGTCCTCCACTTCCATAAGAGTATTTATAAAATCTTGGATTTTCCATCTTCCAGTAAATTGATCTGAAATTCAGCAGGAGGAGACCCTGGTTAATCATCGTCATTTGACAAGACCGCACTTAAGATCATTAATGTTAAAAAATATCAATAGCATATTATTACTGAAAAATCGATGATATCTGCTGCAATCGTCATGGAAATGCGTATAGTTAATGGGTAAGGGGTGGTTTTACGATTGCTAAAGCGAAAATCAGCATAATTCAAAGAAATGTTACATAATTGGTGTCCATAACGTTACTTCCACATCCACTGGCATCCATCAACATCCTCCCACCCATATTCGTTGACAACGACATGAAACATCTTCGAAATTGTGACATATATTTGTCAAATACCCATATTTATGAAACTTAGATATGAAAATACTCCAGCACGGATAGGTTCCTTCATATTCCCACGACATTTTCCCAAGGAATTAGTACCTAAATAGCGTACCTAGACTTTATTATCTGAATACCGGCACCTTTCATTATCAACCTACATGGTGTTAGAGTTGAACAGCTAATGAAGGCTTAAACTCCAAATACTGGTCCAGGGGTATCGATACACAGGATTCATTCCACATGTACAGTTACCAAGGCAACGGAATATAGAACTCGTATTCTACGTAAAAGTGCCAAGTTAACGGAACCCATTTTTATTTTTATAGGTACCAGCCAGACCTTGTAGCTATTTTAAACGATTTACGCTACTTTCACCAAAGTAGGTGCCGAAGTAGTGATAACTGTTTTTATTACGTTAGGGTCCAAATCCGTTCGGTAACATTCGATATGAAACAACATGCCTATATCCTTCGCTAAGTCATCATCGCGATCACTAAAAACACACAGAGGTACCATCGACATCAATTTCATATCGAGATTATACCTCAAAATTTCAATATTCAGGTGACTTAATCGTGCGTCCGTGAGAGCCGAGAGCTTTTCAACGAGTGGGCTGCTGAGAACACAAAACCGAGACGGACAAAACATTTCGGTGTGAGTCGCCCTTTACGCAATTCAAGATCAAGATTCCCATGAGGTAGGGAACACAATGGAACACTACTCTCGAGTTGGGAGGGAGAAGGGGCGGGGGGGGGGGAGCGGAGCACCCGATGGCGGAAGTAAACAAGCTCTCAGAGCCCCCGTACGCGGAAACGTAGCGCCACAAACCGCCCACACTCTCCGGCATTTCTCCGCCGATAGGAATCTGGGGCAGTGATGCAGTGACCAGAGGAGCGGGGCACCACTTCCTCGCCGGTTGAGATGAAACGAGCGCGATATAACGCGCCTCCCCCCTCCCCCTTCCCCGCCCTTGGTCTCGCCGAAACCTCGGGTGGGCGGAGTGGCCGGTCCTTTCCGCACCCTTGGTGAAATGTGGACTCCTCAATTCCCCTAGATCATCGCCTCCCACTCTCCGCGTCCCGAATCCAATTTCCACGCATCGCCTCTGGGGATCTCCTCATATTCCGCGAGCGTGATTTCCGTATTATTCAAGATTCGCAGATGGCATCACTCTCACCCTCTCCCGGCGACCACCTTACTTTCTTCCTTCCACTTTCCACGCTCGGTGGAAAATCAATCATAGCACCTTTCACCGCGCGGTAAGGCACAGCCCGGCTTATCTCTATGGCACCATTCTAATTTTATGGGCGATGATTTACATAGAACACAGAAGAAAAATTTCATAAACTCGTAATTGAACGTGTTCTTGACTCAGTTATAATGTCGATCGTGAGGTTGCTACATCAATCAATCCAAGGATTTCTTCGTAAAAACTTTCCAAAATATCCTAGACTCTTACGTCACTTTAAAAAGTGTTTGCTTCTTGTAATGATGAATTCCATCACTTGATTATCGAAATCTTAAAAAGCAGCAAAGAAACCGCGACGTTCACCAGGTGATGAAGTTCTCACAGGTGTGAGATCTGAAAGAGGAAAATCTCCGAAACGTAAATGAAACGTTTTATTATATCTTTCTTTCCCAATTTTCAGGAACTAAAAGAAGTTCTTAATCTTAAAATCGTATCACTTCCATTATCTTTGTATTATTATACGACGGTATCTATGAATCTATATTATTCATGACTTCTTTGGAAGTAGACTGAGTTGAGATTAAATACGAAATCCCTCAAATTTTCTCTCCAACTAAGCAATTTCTTCCAGCTTTCTAACTGTAATTGAATGTTAACAGTTATCCTTCAGACAGGCAAACCGGGAATATTTGGCTACCTTAATTAGTGCTGCATGAATGCACAGAAACGTAAGTATTTTTCCTGGTCCAACGAGGTATTTGCTGAACATGCCTACTTATTTTATTTCCATCATATTAAATTAAATTTGATGAGTATTACATTGAAAAAATTTCCTTTAACAATATCTACTATTAGCATCATACACTACAGTATATTTATCAGGCATTGCTTAAGGCAAAAACTGACATTCTTACTATATTTTGTAGTATTTTGGGTGTCTAATCTTAAATTCAGCGACTAGGAACTCGGCATGTATTTATAATCGGCGGGGGCATTATTTATATGCAATTTGTTCATAATTATATCAGTTTGAATTAAATTAACAAGCGTAATAAATTATTTTTGTTACTGTCTACCACATTTTCTCTCCCCCAGGGGCAACAACAGTCGATGGTGATTTGACTTGTGCGTTTCGGTGGTTCCTTGAGTGAACTAACTCATTTGACCCAGCAGTGATTCTATCATTGCTGCGTGATCGAGGGTAGGAATCGGATGAATGGAGATATATACTCTGAACCTTATTGTGGCTGGTACAAAGCCATTGCAAGCTAACTAACCATTAAATTAGGGACTGCGCGAGGATATGTGTGTATGTATGTGTGTATATATATGTATATTTTAATATATGTATATATATATGTTTGTGTGTGCATATATATATATGTGAATATGTATATATGTATATATTTTTTCTTACAGGTTCCCCCCACCTTTCCTCACCTAAGCCCCAACCCCGTCAACCCTTACCCTTCCCTCATGGTGCTACACACCCTGCCACACACCTTTTTGGTGGCTCGCAGGGTATTTATGCAGATGTAGATGTAAATGAATCATTATTACTGTGGCCTCAAAAAGGACATGACATTCATGCTTGCTGCTCTCTTTCCAAGCAACTTCCTACTGAAATAGAAGTTATGTGAATTTGTAACCCAGAATGAGTTTCGGCCAAGAGTTAGAACGGCACCATTGAGTCAAGAAAAACCATTGAGAAAGTTAGAAATCATTTCATCATTCCCGCGTTGATGTGAAAATTAAATTATGAAAATTAAAGAAAACATTTTCTATCATGGCCGCAAAACTAAAGAAATGACGACTCACGCATAAAAATGATGGCATTATTTTCAATAATGTATCTCTATCGGGTTCAAGACCCTAGTTTAAAAGGAAACATGAAGGAGATCAATTTACTAAAACTACCCCTGAAACAATAAATACTTCCGTTGGCGTATCTGCATTAGTTGGATTGAAAACAAAGAGATTAAATCTAGTACATCTATATAACTATCTTATGAAAGGGACACATGCCTCGAACCTCGAACTCAAACCACGTGGTATATTGGAGGGAAACGGAATGGTACTTTTATATTCCTGCTATCAGGTCAATATTTTACTCAACCGCACATGAGTACCTATGTCTATGGTAATTTTTTCCTTGATGTTTCTTTCCCTCCCGCGAGAAAAATCCAGACTCGCATTCTTACGACAACCTTCCTCAGTCCCTACTCTTTTATTTATAACTGCACAAGTATTACCCATCGAATCAGATAAAAAAACCTGTGAGAACAATAATCCGACCACTGTAACCAACTCGGAAGTTGGTTTGATAGCTGAAGAAGCCCACTAAATACGTACTAAGGCCTATGGTATGCAAAAATTCACATATCGATTCAGGAGGCACATTCCTTTCCCTCTGCCGCCTGTGATTTCCCACGAAGATATCTGCTACCCGAAAAATTTCACGACTTGGGTTAACTTGAGGATGCTCAGCGTCACACAGATTTGGGTCCGGGCCCTACGGTCAGTATTCCGGAACTGGAATACCACTCCCACCAAATACTAAATAATAACATGTATTATTTTAGATAACCAATTTGATATCAACAAAAAATAATCTAAAATGCAATGATAACCATATCAAAAAATAATTATATGCACCCAAAGTTCACCCTCGAAAGCTACGAAATCATGTCGAGGAGGATCAACTATGGGGACAGGGGTAATCGGTAAAAAGTCCAATTACACTGATTCCACTTCCATTTTTCGTATCCAAGGCTCTCTGCCAATTTAGTTATGTAAAGTCTTCCGTTTAGAACTTACATTCATTTTTTTTCGCACCCACACGCCTTTCGGTAAATTTCTGACGTCCATTGGAATCATGAGGGGTCTTGGGAAAAGTTCTGACAGAAAAACAACATTTTCAAAACATGATGGGATCAGTTCACAACGAAATGAAAAAAACACTCGAGTATTTCATTGTTAGCGAAGTCTTTGTAAATAATTTGTTATCCTGAGAACGTACATGCACTCTAAAGTGAAACACTTCCCGGTTATTAACATGAGTACAAAAGCTAGATTTGTTGTCAAAATTACCTTGTGGAGTGACTCAATGGCAAAAAAGCGTCCATAACTTTAAAGCTTTAGGTGAATTAACCTGAATCGCTTCCTTTCCACAAAAATATAGCGAGCGTTATATTAACTACACTTGCAGCTTTAATGAACAGAATAGTGTTGTCAATGTGAGAAAAATGAGAGTGGATCGCATTTTACTAGGATGATTCCATACTAATTGGATTGCATTTTATCTAACTAGTCATTCTCTCAATTGATAGAATGGTTCCTCTCGACACGGTGAGATATATTATAGGGTCACTTCGAAAGTATGACAGTTGAGGAGATGGGCGAGAGCATTAAAGAGGACAACATTACGCGAATGACTAATGAATGGCCATTTTACGTTATGAACACGTTTTGGAGGGGACGAACAGCATTCTGTTGGACCCGAAAGAGACTTCAAATTGATACTATTTGTAAGAATACTTTGATATGAAGTAAGTCAGTTCGGTTAATCATTCTCGATCACGGTATTTATGGAAATTCGACATGAGCAGAAATTTCTAGTCGGCAATACGTATTTGCGCTGGTATAAATTAAAATAATAGTATCATAAACACTCTTAAACTTCCCACCTCATGGATAATTTCTCTTGCAATTTCGGCGCCGTTTTCAAAAGCTGGAGCTGTATTAATTCTAAAAAATATATTCAGAAGCTGAAGATCTCACGTTGTTTGACATTAAGTGTACGCATTGAAGTAATCGCTGTTTCAGTTAGATTTGCCGGAAAACGATGAGCATAAACTATGCTAGGGGGGATAGAGAAACGTGAACTTGATCATCATTAATAATAACCTTATAGAATAAATTTGATTAGCCATTCACTCGATTCCCCAATTTTATAGTTTCCACGTATTCCAGATTTTACTGTTTTTTATGCTATCACGTCTCGCAGATCACTATTTATTAATACCCAAACTTTTTTGAAAAACTGCCTGTGTGGTTTCACGTAATTCGTTTTCCTCGACGAGGAGCTTCGCAACGGATATCTCCCATGAGTTCATCCTTTGCAATCTCTACTCGTGCTTTCACCTTCTGGCGTGACCCAAGCGAAAGGGGTTTGGTGTCGTTCGGGAGGGAGGGTGGTGTGAGCCGTAGCTCTCGCGAGTTCCTCCCTCCTCGGAGGACGAAGAGGGTGGAGAACAAGCAGCGAGACCACCCTCGTGAGGGGTGGTCGTGTGAGCCGAGCGTATCACTTTCCCATCTTTCTCTTTTTGTTCTTCGATCCACGAGATTCCTCGCTCTGGGGATGGCTTCGCGGCATTACGCAAATGAGGACGGAGAGGGAACATAATGTTCTGAGGGAGGGGGGCGTGGTTTGCGACGGAAGGACGACCGGTGGGGGAGGGGGCGGAGAGAGAACGAAAGTGGTGGGCACGTGGTTTCGGCAATGGTCCATTAACAAAAGGAACGGGTACGCCCCTTTACTGTTCGTTCCGTTGGGACGCGTAACTCAACACAATAGGGGCAGTCCGCAGACTCTCGAAATTCTCAAGTGCTTTTTTGCGGACTTGTGGCGTTGTTTTCAGGATTAGTGGGTGACTTCACAAAAGTTTGATGGATTTACTCCACAGTTCCATTGAAATTATGCTCATTTAAGTTTTTTATAAAGCGATTTTTAGTGTAAAACGTTCCCAATTATGAAACCACGCAGTAACAAATTGGGTTGCTAAATAATTTTCAGTGTAATGTTCAGGGAAAAATCGTGCGGCAGTATATAAACACGTCACCACACCCGAGACTGCCACATTCGCAAAGCTTTTACTTTCAGAAAATATAAAATGTTGTGTCGATTGAACTTTGAAGGCATTAGATGATTCGTACTAGGAATCCGGAGATAATCAAGACGGAATTGGTCGCTCACCCCTCTGAAGATGGTTTCTGAGGAAATACGGTGGAATAAAAATTGAAATCACCGTTATGGTAAGGTAAATTAATAATGACATGTATAAAATCTTCGGCAGGCATAATGGTGAGATCATCGTCAATTCTCAATTAAAATTTCGTTTCATTTGATTAGTCGTTTTGTTATTACAAAGCAGCAGAATGGCGCCAGCTACCTCTGCGCTTGATATTGTGGCACTTTTCATTCTAATTCCAAAACCACACCCAGTAAAAATATTTTAAAATGTTCGCTTGTTATTAAAATCGGTACAAATTTGCCTACGCAATGTCACATTAGTGTGCTTAGACCGAGTGTCCCACGAGAAAATTTTCGGATATGGAATCTCGAATTCGTCAAACAGTCGTGCTATATACATAAGACTATATTATTCATGCACGAATATTTTCATCGCATTTGATACGACGCGAATCAGTTCATGCTGAAGTCTCAAGTTATACTGGATCTCATCCACAGTGCAGTAATAAGGTACACCCGTTAGTGGGCAGCATATCTTAGAAAGGTGGTGATGCTAGAAAGAAACACGAACTCGAAAGATGGTCAGCAGAGGGAATGTGGGTCACATTCTCCATCTTCAGTACATTTCTGCACTTCCACTCCCTTCCTTCCCCACACTCTTCGTCCCAACTCGTTCCCGTCCGCCTTGTGAACCTGTTCCTCCAGTCACTTTCGCTCTCTTGAAAGGCGGGGGAACGTTTTCACGGACGGACCATTGGCGTAGGGTGCGTGTCGACCGTCACAAATGGGGCAGGTCGCGACTCGATTTTATTAATACCACTCTCCCCAATGGACACATCAAATACTTGTTTACTCTATCCCACAGTACCGTAACAACCATCACTCTGTTACTGGCATGTATGTAAACTTGCCCTATACTAGGCCACAAACGCCCCTGAACAACTAAATATCCATTCTACAAGTTTTCTATTGTAAATAATAGTTGACTCAGAGTAGGTAAGACAGTGTAATATTGGCTTCATATTGGAATAGGTACTACGATTTCCATGTTACATAACGCCATTAAGAAAGCCAGTCAAGGAAAACCGCAAACGAAAACGTACTTACGAACAAGGAGATTGAACTAGCGACCTTTCGAGTTTGAAGGAAACGCGACATCCATCACACAAACTGCGCCGGAAAGGATCTATATTATTTTGGAGAAGTTTTCTCGGGTCTTCAACCGGGTCAGGGGTTCCATCTCTCAATTGGTCATCAGGGAACCCCTGACCCGGTTGAAGATCCGAGAAAACTTCACCAAGCTCATGCGCCGGGAAAGCACCAGATCTTGCTCTATATTATGACTGCACAACGAGCGATCAAATCATCCATACAACAGATTTCATGGCAAGTTGGCGATTTAATAAAATTGGTTGCCCGCGTTGCTTCGCACTTTGAACGACATCGGGTAGTACGTTGGCGCGACGGAGCAGTCCCCCGCGATGTAAGCATTACACCTTTCGCTTCACTAATTTTAGGACCGTGCATATTACTCCTCCCGCCTCCCCAATACTTTTCTTACGTGCTTTATCCTCCCCCTCCATAAGTGGGACACTCGGCTATAGCGAGACGAGTACATTTGAGCCCCCCGTGGGCCATGGCCTTCACGTTCTGCAGAGAAAAATTTGTTTCCCCGAAGTCCTTCCGGAAAAATTATTGCCACTTCAAGGGCTCTTCTAGCACCGGCGCATTTCTCGATCAAGTCGGTTCCAACTGAGAAAGTGCAAACTCGTTTATTTGGATGAAACACGGGATCATTCTTGACTGATAAAAAAATATTTAAATTAAAATATTCACACTTTCCCCGCCAGATCGAAAGATGTTTTAGGGGACACTAGTGAGGATCAAGCCATGTGAAAGAGGACGGTTGACAACAACTCTGTAAATAGTGTAAACGTTCTCGTATCCTTTGAAATTCAAAACAACGCCACCTGCGGTTCGCGATTCGTTTCCGTTGTTGATCTCTTCTTCTTAATCATAATCTGGCGGGCTCATATCAGAGTGGAAATCTTTAAGTTCGGCACTTTTGGCACGCAAACAGGGTTTGAGCCCTCCACTTGCACAGATTTTTCCTTGAACCTTTTCTCGCACAATTAATGGCAGCGTTGAGAGTCTTAGCTTCCGATTTCATACGCAAAAAAACGAACTTTTCATGATAATTTATTGATTAATTTAATGTTTTTCCGACCGGAAAACTTGTAGGAACTCAAAGGTATATAAACCTGGAATATTCCACGATTTTTGAATTCACAACTTCATGGTAACATTAGGGAATTTATCATGCGAATTCTGCGGGCATTTTGTTTACAGCAGTTCCTTTCACAACTCATAATGTCCACATTAATGAATGCACGTATACTTCCTACAAACTATGCGTAACTTCTGATCACCCCAAGTGCAGACTGGACGGACAATAACCTTTGATTCTGGGTAGGTTTAACAGGTCAGTCACCGGACGAATCGGTTCTGACGACGCAGTACTATACACTTTCGTCTCGGTGGATGTTCCAAGATAATTTCATTAAAGCTATGCCGGCAAAGGCAAACGCTGCGCAAAGATTAAATCAATGCATTTCACTACGCTTTAATGTTTTGTCAGTGTCTTTGTATAGGTTGAAAGTGAATTATTTAAGTGCCGAGCAGAGAGGATTGGCGGGAGATCCCCGATCAAGTTTGCGAAACGAGTACAGAGAAAATCTTAAATGGTGAGCATAAACTTCGATGGGGACGAATCGATGGGACACCATCCGCAATTTATGAACCTCATAAGAAGTATGAATGGGGAAGGGGTTTCTTCTGCATGTTTAATCTTTTGACCTATAAGCCTTCCCAAGGTTTATGAAAATGTCTTCCACATGACACAACGCCATTGCCTTCTGGGACAAAATCAAAGGTGACATGTGTAGAAACAACAAGATGGTATTCTCAAAGGTACTCTTCAAGGTTAGGATTCAGTTTTCGTAGTTCTTCGCTATATCCAGGGCGCTTTAATTTTAGAGTCAGAGCGAAGAATATATGCCATCCAGAGGCCTGCTCACTTAATCGTAATGGGATCCCTATTAATTGACCCACTCGACAAAATTCTGGTCGAGTTAATTATGGACGAGTAAGGACACACAAGGATAGCTCAATGCAAACAAAGCTAAGCGTCGAATCTAGTTATGATTTCCAAATTTTCCGTTTCCAATTACTAAATTCGCGAAGACAAAACATCCATTCCCGTTGTGCAAGCTTCGAAAAATATCCCGAATCATTATAAAAACCTCAGCTTAAAATTTTATAGCCAACAGTTATACCGTGATTGGTAACAGATTCATAAGTAACCTTCACAGTCATCTTTACACCGTAACGAAGACATTTCATGTGATTAATTTCTTCATTTAATCTTTTTAAACGTAATAGCAGAAAAGAAGTAAAACTCTAGAGGGAACTGAAAATCTGACACTTTCTGGCAATAGCACACAGAGAATACATATGGTAACTAAATTATTTAACTTCAACATGCATAAATTCACCAGTAACGTTCGTATTTCTTCATACTTTTACCTACTGGTTCATAATAAACGTATCTTTGAGTAGATAATATCTATCTAATGTAAACGGCACAAGCAGAGAACCTTCAAACGCGAAAACATGAAGAATGAAAAAGATGAAGCTTCGGATATTTATTTTGCCACAGGGCTGTATAAAGGCAGATGTTTCGGGCAATGTTTACTCTGTCACTCAGCCACACCTTCGCTTTTCAAAACAAAAATTCGGGTTTTCGGAGAGATTTGGCATCAGCGCGCAAGTGAAAGAAAGGCTTTGTGAGTTTTCCACCTCTCGAATTCCAATGTCATAAATCGTACGTAAGACGCGAATAAAATTCGAATAGCAAAAAGCTTTTAGTGCGAGCTGTAAAATTATGGGGTTGGAGACTAGGATGAGAGGTCCCTAAAGATAAAAAAACAATAGTAATGTTTGCTATTATTGCTCATGTCGCAATAATTCGACCAATGGGACACGATGCTTATTCCGACCGAATTCTAAAACGACGCGCGTTGTCTCTCACGACAGAATTGACGACGTCTCTTACGAAACACCTAATTAATCGCCCGATTCATTCGACGAAGAGCGACGAAAGAGAGATCGCTCGGAAGTAAAACTTTCCTTCTCAATATGACTCGTGACTTTGGTCCACAAGGGGGAGACGAGTTTTTATTTTCGCAACTGAAGAAAAGAGGGACAGGCGGCTGGGATTGGACTTCATATGGTTGATATTTATCTTCCTAAATCAAATTTTTTGAGGAGTTTTAAGCGTGCGCACAACCTTAAGAAGCTTAAAGTCTATTCCGGGAAACAACAGCTACGTACATCGAGAGGAAAATATCTCTCCGAAAAGACAAAACTCGTGGGCAAGTCGCGCAAAGTCGAAGGTCAGCGAATTGAGGCGATATACAATTGCTCTATGAAAACGTTTCGAAGAGCTGACGCCCTCATTGCATAATTAGGTTCATTCACATCATTAAATCTTGCTGCTCATTGCTATAATTGAATATTGTTCTTACTACAGCAGATGCCGTCTAACGCCAATTCTTCGGAGCAATAACATCTCGTGATTTATTTTATGCTTACCGAAATATTCCCGAGTTGCTTCGTGATCAGCCTGGCGAGATATATTTAGTGATTGGATAGATGTATTGCTTGCTCCCTTCTCACTGAACCCTTTGCAGCATGCGTGGGCATTCGAGGAAGGAGGGCCAGTTCCGCTGTCAACTACGGTTTCCTAGAGTGATGGTGTCCATAGAGTTACCTAACTACAACTTTCTGACAAAATTTTTTTGGAAAAGAATGAATTTCCCGGACAATCCTTGACCCCATACAATTGTTGATGTAAAAAAATTATCCGAATTCGAACCAGGTACCAATTCTATGTTCAGTCTTAAAACTCAATGGGATTTGAACGATTTGTTTAAAGACTGACAGCTCCAAAGCCAAATTTTAAATTTGAAATAATTTTTAATTTTTGTAATAGTTTTCGTGTTTTCATATCCCTACCTTTTCATTATTCACACAATATTGCCCAGGATTCTAAGTTTATGATGGAGGAAAAGCTGAAATCGGACAGAACTTGCCTAATTGGAACACCCTAGAGGACAGAACTTCTAGGATATCAGTAGTCAGTAATTATTCCTTCTAGTTAAATTTTTCTTTGCACCTTAACTGTCACTACAGAATAAATTTCAACTCTCTTATAAGGATATAAGGATTATAGAATGTCGGGGTTATCCTAATTTAATTAGAAGAGTTTGTTATAACCATTTAAAATTAATTTTTTTTTCGTCGAATGAATTTGCAATACAAGAATATTTAAGCTGTACCCTCAGACGATGTGTCAAACTCACTGCACAGTGGAGATTATTAAATTATATTTTTAGTTATAAAACGGATTGCTATTTATTTTAAGGTAATCGGGAAAGAATACACAAACTTCAATTACTGAGCAAATAAAGAAGAAAGTTTAGCATCTCGGTTGTAGAAAAGTTAAATTATACGAGCATTTGCAACGGAAAATTCAAATATTAACAGAACTGTAGGCGGTTTTGAACTTATTTCCAAATATTTAATCATGAAAATTACTATTCGAGTAAGGAAACTGCACGTGAGAGCAGAGTTAACTCGTTCAATGAACCAATTGGCTTGGCTTACACGTTTTCCAGCGTTTTAGATCAAAATCCACCTTGGATCTATTTTTTGCTTTAGCATAAATGTATAAGTCCGAGGGAATGTGAAACTAAACGGGCACATTAGGTAACGAGGAGACCACTTCTCAAGGCATATCATAATTCCTTCAGGTGAATTATATGTGTTTTGAGAATACCGATTTCCCTTATTGTACAATTTTAAGATACGTGTAGGAAATCTCTGCTTGCCAGAAACACCTGAAGCGGTCTTAAATTGCGAGATTAGTTGAGGACCTTTCACGAAAAAGGAGGGCAATTTTGGAATTTTATAGAAATGTTTTCAGGGATCCCAGCAATCAAAAATGAGAGAACGTCAGATCACTTATAATAAAAAGTAAACCATGACGAGGGCAAAATTTTGAACGCTGTAATTGCTGAATTGTGGAAACTTTAGTGATCTTGTGCACGTCTCAGATCCGTTACTAGCTGGAGATATGGATCACCAACAAAACCTCTATTTGGGATGTGGGGGAAATACCAAAACATCGACTTGGAATTGCAACGGAAACACACAATTAGTTGCCCTCTGAACACCTTTAGACAATTTTCCCTAAGATTTACGCTTGGTGATCAGTAAAGACTGAAAGTTTGTGGAACCTGAAAAATATTAATCTGAGAACTTTGCTCTTAAATGGTACTTCAAATGTTGCACTAAAAAAATAAGAGCTGATTACGTTTTGGGAAAACTCCGCACTCCGGAATCGGCACTTAATTGATGACCAGTTAGGACGAAATCAGTTGACAAGTCAAGATATGGAATATCATTAAACTTATAAATTGTAGACCAAATATTTTCATGAAACTATATCCATGAAATTTTTTCCTAATATAAGTTGTTTGGAAAAATATTTATGTTGTTTTTATTGGTCGACATACTGCCGTTGGGCATCTTCTTGAGGGAATTAAAAAAAAGCAGTTTTGAAGGAGAGAAACCATCTACGACTTTACCATCTCGTTATTACGAAAAGAGAAATCTAAGCAGAGGCAATTGAAATTAGCCAGCAGGAAGAGATGATATCAATGGACTATATTAGTGATTATTTTCCAGAGAGGAGGATACCTATATTTGCCAAGCATCAAGAATTAATCAACGTTATTGAATCGTTATGAACACCCTAATTACTATAATAACGTATAATTCATCCAACCGACAAAGGTTTGTTAGCCTTAAAGCGCATGAAATGTACACATTCAGGTTAAGGAAGGTGCAGTTCCTTCCACATGACACCATTCGCTTTTTCCATCAAGTCATAGTAACCATGTAATCTTGTCGTCTGGCTTTTTAGGTGGGACTGTCCATTGGTAACGCCCGGAATTCGAACCGAAGCCGCCTCTGATGATGAATTTTAGTTTAAGAACAGTGGTGAAACACAATTATGGTGAAATAACGTGCTGGAATAGACTCAGATTCATTCTCGGAAAGAGTATATCAGAAAAGACGAGCGCTCGAGTCACTCACATTGTTCCCTTGGCGACTGTCATGTTGAGGTTGCTCAGGACGACATTCGGATTCTTCTTCGAGCCGTAGTGCTTGAAGGCGGATCGGACGCACACCGCTTGCTGCCTCCTGTTCCACACCGTGGACAGCTGAGTCTGCAGGGACCGGTCTCCAGCGGGCACGGCCACGGTAGTCATGGCCGTCGGCGTCATTCCCGGAGGTCCCTCGTCTGGTGGCGCTCCATCTCCTGGGACCACCGTCTCCGGGTGGTGGACGTATCCCAGGTTGCTAACTCCATTCTGGTGCAGGTGGCCATTGCGGAGGTGATGGTGGTTCATACCATCCCCCATTGTTGTTTCGCTGGAAGAGACAGAAGCAAATGGAAACGGTCCGTTAGTCAAACAATGACGCAGAGAAATTTGCAGGGTTAAACACACTATCCAAGTTCAAAGAATTTGCGGGAAACCCCGCAACGGTAAGTTTCAAACAACTTTGAAAAAACTATTTAAAAATGTGCCTCATTTAAAGAGCCTTTAGGTATTGACAATGGTAAAGGACGCCTCGGTGGCTTCATCGCTAGCCCAGGACAATATACGATTTCGAATCTAGTCTAGACAAATGGTTATTCCACTGTGAAATCTATCGTACGCTAAAAATCATTTTTAAAACGATTTTTTACCTTTTTGAAGAGTCCTGTTCCTCGGAAAATTTCAGAATCTAATAATACAGTGAATACACTTAATTAGAGCTCTCTTAAAATATCAAAAAGTAACCGAACCCTGTATCTGATTCAAATAACTATAATTGCACCTTTCGAATTTCTGGAATTGAAACTCTATGATGTTGTTAGTAAGGTGTATATAAATCGTTACCGTTTTGACTTCAAGTGACTACTGGAAATACAATAGTACCGATACGTATTTTCTAGGAATGTTTCGAGCAAATATATTCCAAGAATGATTGACAATTTAGATTCGATACATCTTTATACAGATTTATATTAGACATATTTATAGTTTTAAGAAAGGTATATACGTTCTAGCTGACTTTTAGTTGCCATTAAAATATATAAAACTGAATGCAGCAAATAGGAAGAAACATATTCATTGCGAAATTTTAAGGAACTTCTACGAATGTTCATGATGCAATGCATCAGCACATAAAGGAGTTAACTGAATAAGTTCAACGGAATAGGTTCAAATTGAAAGTTAAAAAAATGTTCATCAATATTAATTAAAAATTACAACAGAGAAATACAACGTTTATAGAGTTAGACATTCATTCACCAAGAGCAAACTATGAAGGACAAACCATAGTAGTACAAACTACTTAAGTCTGAAAAAGCCTGAAACATATATTTATAAAAAGATTTTTTTAAACAGCAATATTATTCAGAATATGCAAATATTTATCCCTATGGTCAGATGTTGTGCTGTACTCGTATAAAACTAATTTCGAATTAAAATAGACGATTCTTCTTGAGTCATCTGGTAAGGGAAGCACTTATAAAACTGCAGAATATGCTATCAAAAGATATGATAGCCTTACTAGGTTGTCAGAGAAGAACACAAGAAAAGATGAGTTCAAAGTATTTTGTTTTTGAGCAGCAGAACAACATATAATTTACAGAACTTGCTTTTTAGACATAGATCTGTTTATCTAATAATGGTATCGGCAAGAATTATTTTAAAGATTTTCTGGCAAAAATATTCATGAAAAATATACAAATAGAATCAAAAATAAAAACAAATTTCAAATTGAATTACTAACGTAATCCCAGAAGAAATAAATCTTTTTGAATGGGTTATCGTCGTATAATGACATAAAAAATAAGATGGGTAATCTAAAAACGTTCTTAATGCAAATGAAAGTATCCAACTAAGTGAAATATAGCTATGAATGCTGTATAGTAATATACAGAGTGGCATATTTATAGATATGGTATAGTAAAGTGACGTAGGAAACTGTTAACCATGTGGAATGCTAAATATAAATAATAGAGGTATGTAATGTGACGTTTGAAATAAGTTAATATCATATTTGACCGTGCATTTATTTAGAGATATTACCTTGTAACTATTACGTATTTTGGGTCATTTATACTTATATTGATCCTTGTAGCGTAATGAAAAACTAGTTCAACTGGGATATGAAAAATATATTACCTACATCTACCATCTGCGTATACAGAGTGCAATGAGGTCAAAGGGAAAAATGGATGTGACGTGCGGAAATAAAATGAATATGGAATCAGGTTAAAACATGATGACTGGTAATGTTACATATTATTTGAACCAAACTACACACAGTCTACTGCTCATTTTCTTTTCTTTGATAGAAAAACAACAAAAAGCTTCTCATGGGGTTGAAAACATTTTCAAGTATTGCCAAAAGTATTGCAGTACCTTCGAGTTACATAGTCATTAATAACTATTAGTGTTGCATGCTCACATGGAAAAAATAAAATCCGCTGTCTAGCTATTTTTAGTCTATTTTCTAGTCTAAAATTTTAATCCCGGAGATGTATTCAAAAACCGATGTCAAAAGATTAATTTTAATCTACGCCATAATAAAAAATTAGTGTTTGTCCCCATAATCGTCCCCAAACTGAGAATATTATTCTGGAAAAATGATGAACATTTTAAGGATTCTGATTGTAATACTTTATTTAAATTTTCCATCGCAAAGAATTCCATGTTGCCAATCGGAATTCCATATGGTAACATTTGAACGGGTATGACTCGGAACGCAAACGCCACGATTTAGACCGAATGAAGCGGCTAGCAGCTGAATCTCATTGCGGGCATTTTTAGTCGATGGATCACTTTGGTTGTCCCGTTGTCAATTCTAATCGCTGACGCACGAGCAGTTGCTTCGTCCGCCGTTATTCAAATATTTTTGCTAATTGCAGGAAATCTCTGTGCTTTTAATTGCGTGATAGACAACCTCGAATTGTCGGGTCGGCATGAGAGTTACGAGGAAGTAAAGGCTTCTACATTCAGCTTTATTTAAAGTAAAACTGTATTCACTCACCATAGCCATTACATGTATAAACAAATACGTGTGAAAAATTTTTTGTATACTCTTGATGCATACTTGTATTTAATTATAGTAAAATAATAAAAAAGAATAAACATAAACACAACTCACTTCGACATTTCAGTGATCACAGCCACCTTTATCAGGGTTAAGGAGTCACTTTATTAGTATTTTGTGTCATATTTTTTTACTATAATTAAATGCAACTGTACATCAAGAATAAGTGAACGCCATAAAGGTGTTATCTAAACATTATATACACGGTATGGAAAAAAGGACCGAGAAATTTTTTCCTGACGTGACTGTACGCAGGGTCGGTGGTGAAGAGTCTGACCTTCAATACACGCCAAGTGCCAATCGCCAGTGAATGCTAGTTCAGGCTAGATCGTGTTTTTAGTGGACTCCTGTCGAGTAACTCAGTTCAAGCGCAAAATGCAGCGAACGATTGAGCAGATGTACACCATCAAATTTTGTCTTGGACTGGCGAAATTGGGTATGGAGACGTTGAGCATGATTTTAGACTATTTCAATTATAAAATAATGTCACAAAACTGCAGTTTTTAAGTAGCAAAAGCTCATTAAAGATGGCCGAGAGAGTGTGGAGGACGAGCCCCGCGCTGGACGGCCGTCGACCTCAAGAACCTAAGAAAACGTGCAACGTTTGCATGAAGTGCTGAATTCATACAATCGGTAAGTGTGGTCACGATTTCAAATAATATTGGCATTGATAAGATGACAGTGCACACCATTATCACTGAAAATTTGGCAATGCAAAAGATCTGCGCTAAACTCATCCCGAAGGTCTTAAGCGCGTGACGCTCCAAGATAAACAACTACCGGACGAAAAACGGCATCGTGACTATTCCCTAACCCCCTTACAGTGTCATTTGGCACCAGCAGACTATTTCCTATTCCCAAAAGTGTAATTCTGCCTCAGAGGACACCAAAATGGGACTAAATACATTTATAAATAATGTTCACAAAAGTTAATATAAGGTTAATTACAGATGTGATGACAGTACCAAGCACTAAAAACTCTCAGTATTTTGTTTTTATAATAGTTCGGTGGCACAACCACCATTTCCAACGGATTAAGTTCAACGGATTTTTCCACAGATTTCAAGACTAATTCTTCTTCATTCCGTTGAAAAAGGTGGTTGCGCCACAGAGATATTAAAAAACAAAATTGTGAGTGCCATTTTGCAAATCTAGTGAGGATAGCAATAACATCAAACAAGAACACAATGTCCAAGCTGACGATTCCTTTTCTTGTTTTCCCATGTGTTCCAAGTCTTTAGTGAAGATCCTGATGCCACGCCTACCCAAAAGCGTTCTTCAGGAATGGGCTGAAGAACATGGGGACGTGGCCTTCACCACGTTGAGTTATGTTTTCGCAAGAAAGGGCGCCGTCAAAAAGAAAAAAAAATATTGCAACAACACCTCCATCCCTTCCGGAAGCCTTACATTTGCTCGACGGTTATCACTTAAAATCCACATCTCCTTCCTTCGAGGAATACCGAGTTTTTCGACAATAGAGAAATGCAAAAAAAGATCTAAAGTCTTGCTTGTGTATCCATAGCTGTCCTTTAAAGGGGGAGAGGCCAGAGACGGCGAAGTGACGGCATGGAGGAAGTGGTAACTTTAAGGGGATTCAGACCAGAGAAGAGGCTTTTCTGCTATCTTCGTTTGTAATTTTTAAGGGTCCGCTGTTGAGGGAAACGAATATTCATGCAGAGATCCTATGCAACAGGATATGTTAATGTTCACCTTAATCTCTTTTTATTGTTATTTCTTTAAATTAAATTTGATTTTTAGTTTTATGCTATCATCAACTTTACGCAGCCGGACGCCATAAATGAACTCATGAAGTCTGATATAGATACGTAAGGTAGCTTTGATATCACCTTTAGCAACAGATTTAATCATGAGAAATGATCATATGTTGTGGTCGTTAAAAAAATAAAGCGTGAATTTCAACCTAATTCAGAAATTCATACGAATAGGCGTTAGCGTGGGCAATACCAAGAGGGAATGGATGACAGTAATGTGTGCTAAAGGAGCATTGAATGGGCGTCACGAGAAGAATCCTTGCTCACGAATTGTTATACTATATACACACAGCCAGTTTATAGAATGAGGTCTAGTATTGTGTCAACAGCTTTGACGAGTAAGCCTTCATTTTATTACTCGTCGTCTCAATATTCGAGTGCAATCGAATATTGAAATTATACCTCGCATCGCCTAAAAGTAAAATATTTCAGTGAAAGTAACAGAGCCAGTAAGTTCAGACTAACTTTGCCATTTGTGTCCACACATTAATTTCTAATTAAGATGTTATTTCGAAAGTAAACATCGGGCTACTAATGAGTCTCCTGGGAGAGGAATTTATAAGTACTGACGCACTAATGTGCATCGTCTCAAGGTTAAAATTCGCGTACGAAATCAACAAGATAACACGATGACTGAATTCTGAAGAATTTGGTCGAATTTATTTTCAGTATCATCAAAGTTTTTCATTGTAACCCACAATATATTTATTCTCTTCGCCCTAGCAAAACGATATGGTACAACCATAGTATCGTCTGCTCTCACTAATTGGATCATTCTAATTCTTAAATAAAAGGAAGAAGATTTGTTAATTAACTCCTACCACGTTATATATATAATGTATATATGTGTATGTATACATATATATATATATATATATATATATATATATATATACAAGTATCTTTGAACTTGACGCTCTCTGGCAACGCACAAACCCACGGATACAAAACATTCAACCCACAGGAAGAATAAAGAAAGGACACTCACAGTATGTACCTGTATTGACGTTTCGACGGCTCAACCGTCGTCATCAGAATGCTTCTGATTCGTCATCAGAACATCCTGATGACGAATCAGAAGCATTCTGATGACGAATCGGAAGCATTCTGAAGACGACGGTCGAGCCGTCGAAACGTGTACAAAATTATCATATAGAGGTTCATAGTGATGCTTTAAACATTACATGAACCAATGGAATCAGATTCAGCACCTGTATATCCACCAGTCTCATTATCAATGGCAATGGCATAAGATATGTAATCACAATCATAATGCATCGTGCAAGTGAAAATCTTCGACGTTAACTTGTTATTGACTCAGAGCTAGAAAGTTGGACGCGAGCGTGTGAACTAGATGCGGAAGTTTATATGGCAAGCCCTCTCACGTAGAGGTTTATGCCGATGGCTGACTGCCGAAGGGGTCGAGGAGGCTGACGAGCGCGGTGAAACGGCGAAGGAAGCTCTTGCTAGTGGGAACGGGGAATTAGGGAATTTACGGCTGAGCAGACAAAAGAATGAAAGGCCTGCCCCAGGGTGGAGAAGTGGATGAAGATGCGGCAAAAGAATCTTCGGATAGATTTCCTTTCAGTCTAAAAGTAAACAGTCAAGTCAGCGCGAAGCCGTGGGCCGAAATTATTATTCATAACTAATTTTTGGAAATCTCATACTGCAAATAGTATCAATATTGGATCTGCATATATACCTCGTCATAACCACGTATGAAACATCAAGTCATATAGGCGGAATTCCCGAAAACATTTCTAATGATTTAAGAATGTCACAACGGAAACCAAACAGCTTAGTTTTTTCAAAATGGTTGATCGAATCAAAATTCATTTTTCTTTTGAGGGAAGATTAAATAGAATGAAACAGTATGCCGAAGAGGAAGGAGGGGGGATTTGAAATATCCTTTCTTTTGACCTCCTGACGCAATTCATGGAGGGCTCAATAAGAGATTTCATTTTATTCTTCCCGGCCGCATACCATCGAGAGGGTGTGGATGATGAGACTCCGGCGTTGAAGTCTCTTCTCGTGAATAAGTAAACAAGCGCGCCTCTTAGGAGTTCAATTAGTGCAAGTGTGGTGAAAGGTCTGCACAACGAATAGGTTGGGATGTGGTGGCATATTTATGGAAAACTTATCGTCGCAATCACGGGACGACGTGCACAGGTCCCTAATCCATCGACTGGCATTAATCAACTAACTTTCATGACAACGAAACATTGCGACAGGTTCTCCAGTCAATCGATAGGTCCATTCATGAAGCGAGGTCTCTTTTCCATAAGCGCTCTGCTCACGTTAAACCCTCCAACTGGAGTACGAAGAGTATGAATCAACTTCCGCTGATTTTTCTACACCATTCAAGAACTACTTCAAACAATAAGGCCATAGTGAATGATAAAATCTAAACAGATGTAGGATATTAGTCAATGGAGTTTCACTAAAGGTGCCAGGGCAGTAGCTTCCGGTGATGACAGCATTACGATTCTCAGTGGAATTCATGATACTTCAACCTGAAGCAATGCGATCCTGAGCACATGAAGTGAAAACCGAATCAGTACATATCATTTTCCTGTTCTAGCAGGTAACAAACTTTCAAGGTGTAGCGAAATTTTGCAAAAATCAAACCAGAACCGTCTTATCAGGGCGTATACGCCATGTTGATAAAAAGGAAACAGTGGAAAGAAACCGTGGAAGGCATAAGTGAAATGTTAGCTGTTCAGCATTTATTTGAAAAATTACTGAGAAATGAAAATATATAAGGAATATCTGTACGATTGTGATAAAAAATACTCAATTTGGTCTTTAAAAGTTATCTTAGATCTTTATATGAAACCCTTTGAATATACGATTTTAAGTCTTTCTTTTAATTTCGGATCAAGTCAGACGACTATACGGATATTAAAATGTATACCCAATTTGATTTGCTTGCGGGTTCATAAAAGCCACAAGGTTTAAAAATTCTGACGGTTTTATCGGGCAGGCAAACTTTAATAAATGTATGTGATGATATAATCAGATGGCACACATATGATTTCTTGATCTTTCCCCGTCACCACCAACAAACTAACAGCTGGAGAATATCAATTTAATCCACTCATTTCAATTTGTAATTACGGTCACCGCTATATCGGCCCTCCTGCCAAGCATCTCGGCCGCTGACAACTCCTTTCTCTGACCGAATTCTGAAGTGAAGGCTCTCGGACAACTCGATTCTGTTCGCTCTCGCCCTCGAGAGAGCAGCCACCCAACGGGCGCCGCTTTGCCTCTCGAGCTAAGCTCGAGCCCCGAGGCCTTAAGCACATACCCATAATCTCGGGGGGAAAAAGATCGAGACGACGATTGTGGGAAGAACGGGGGAGAAATATTCCGTGGGATCAATCGTTTTCAAATTCGACACCCGGAGAAACCTTTCGTAATGTGATGGAACAAGATTGTTCGGGTATGCTTTCCAAGGGACGACTCTAACCGTTGCTGCGAGTGCTTGAAGTTCATAATGCTTAACAGCGTTCCATACAAGGTTGACGAAATGAGCTTAAAACATGGCTCGTAGTGAAGTGTTAACATTTCGTTAGAAACAATTAATGGTGTTTAAGTCAACGCATAGAATTACTGGTTAAGCCCCACGCTAAACAGATCGCCTACAGAAGGATTTTTCTTTGAGTTTACGTTATGGATGTATTGGCGTAGAACATGAGTGGAAAGGGAAAAAGAGAGGCACAATTCTTACCATTGACGAATGTCAAGAAACTGCGAGAGATATCGTAGCAGTAACTTTTAACGGAGTAATCCGCTAAATTTGCGTTTCAATGCGAAAATTTCAGAATGTAAAAATCATTCGCGTGGACCGTGAATCGAACCCGGATCCCTTGATGTCCGAGAGATTTAAGCAGTTAAGCTATCGAGGTGACCTATTACATTCCATGATTTTTGGGAGCTTTAAAGGAACAAGATGTGACGATGGTTGCATTAAGAGGCATAAGTCTTTATTTGTTGGGTTGATAGTCATATATTTTGAAAGTATTGAACCTTCGAGCTCCAAATACTAATTTTAGACTACGGCAGGGAAATTGACAGATTGCTGAGATACTGTATAACAGTTACAATTTTGCCATGAGGGGAAAGAAAGCGGCACTTAGAATTGTAAGCAAGCGTAATGTTAGAATGGACAAGGGAATGCCTAGAGAAAAAAATCAATGGCAAGCATAGGTTCTCCCACTTTATACAATGCAAATCAATTATAAAACAAATGATTCATTTTCTTTTCATTAAATTCCTATATTGAAATGATTGTAATAGTGGAAATAATAATTGTAATACTTTTTATTTAAATAAGATGCTCCATTGACCCTTTTCCAGAGGATACGGAAACGAGAAGAGGGCTGCTTGAGTTTAATGAATCACATACACGCTGAGATATGTAACGAAAAAGTGATGAAAAGGAAATGTTTTTTAAAAGGAAATTAAAATTATAATGCACATCTCGTGTAACTAAATGGAAAGAGGAGGAACTAGAATGAAGGAATTCCCCGTTCTTCATGGAAAATTTTGTTTATCAATAACTCGCAAGGAACGTAATTAACGGGCAATTCATAAGATGAGGAATTTTACTGACGACTTCCGTATCTAAGGGGAGAATAATTGCCATAGTTCGTCGTCCACGTTGACTTAACCTGTAGAATGGACGAACTAATCTCCCTTTTTTCATGAGTGAGAGGTTTTTTGGACAAGTAAACGTTCTCCTCCCATTCTTCTCATATTTCCCTAAGGCATTAAAAATGTAGAAACACAGCCGTAACTTAATATCCTTTGATCGAAAAGAAAAAAGTAGGGATACATTTTTCCATTGTCTCGCGTTAACCTCGTCCTTTACTACCTTCCACGAACTGGTCCTTAATAAGAAAGTAAAGGAGGTGAGCTCAAATGGAAATAGAGCATTTGCAATTTCCACGTTTTGCAAATAAGGCTATTCAGTGCACTGAGAGGAAAATATAAATCTCACGAAAATCCTATATTTAATGAGAGATAGAGAATTTAATGACTGGAAAAACTTTTTCCTGGTATAACGAGTCCTTTGAATTCAGGAAATTAATTGTTTCCACGAGATTCAAAATACGAAATGTGCCGATTCTTGTAGGCACCATTCACATTTACAAGAAATTTTGCGACTCAAGTACACGGGATAAATTTCACGAATGGGGAATTTGTTTAATAAAATTTTGTGCAATTTTTTATACATTATAAATCTGGACGACGGCATGGTTGTACATAGACCATTTGCTCCACCATAAAATTAACTGTGAAACACTCTGTGGATTAAACTAAAAAGAAAATATATAACTATACCCGTATAAACTCAAGCATCCCCTGATGATTTTCATTCTTTAGGATGGTTAAAATGGTGTAGAGAAGGTACGTTACTAGAAGGAAAGGAACTCAGGAATGAGATATTGTGGAAAATGGTTGTAGAAGAACACAAAAAGATTTTCCGTTGTAATTTTTATTTCCTTCAGTCGGACGAACTCCGTTAAAGTTACTGTTACAGTTTCTTAAGATTTCCCTCATTTAAGTCTGCTCTTACTCGCTCACGCTTGCACACTACTTATAGTCTGCGTTGATGTCAGAACATTGATATTTATTGTGATAAATTCTATTTAATTCTCATAGTTTTCAATCCAATCAGATCATATCAGCACTTTAGAAGGTTTTTTAATGCGCGCAAATTTCCCTTCAGCAATCCGTTCACTGCCGTTAAGTTTATGCAAATTTTTTATTTTTGTTTTATCATTCATAAACATTTATGGTGAAAGCATATTATGTAACGAGGAAACAAAAATGTGCACAAGTAAATAATATAAATCCCTGTTAATAATTGTTTGAAGAGCACTCATACTTTCTTTTGTTTCTTTGCGTTGGGATAATTTTTTTTACAGAAAGCTTAGGCCACAATAAAAAAATACAAAATTCGAATCTTAAAACAAAGGCATATGCTGACTTAATGTATTTCTTGGAATAATGAACTTCCAAAAAAATTCAGAAAGCTCTTAAATTCCCCACTCCTGTAAAATTTTGAGAATTTGAGTGGAAAGAGATCAAGCAAATATTTTTTCTTAAGAACTCTCTCCTCTCATTTACCGTGAAATTTACCCGCTAGTATTGATATTGCCACAGAGGAATGCAGAATGAAAAAAACAGTGACCATGTTTGCTTTTTACAAAGGGCAACGCCCTCACCCCTTTCAGAGGCAGGTTTTGCTGTTGATCTAAATGACGAGAATGAACGAGGGGAGAAAGGACTATTTTAAAGCGGATATCCAGCCCTTACGCGCGAGTCACTCTAGAAAAATAAATCTTGTACAGTTTACTTTCATTACTTGATATCTCTAATAAAACTTGAATTTATTGATAAACGAGGCTCATAGAAGACCTGAATACCACTAAGTTCATATTACGTCTCCCAAAGCCGTGAAATGTGTAAATCTGTTTACTCCCAGTACTGATTAATATTCCGACTGGACTTGCAAAAGTCTACGAGAAGAATAATGAACGTAATGCAAATTTACCGCATATATTTTGGCACATGGGAATATTCACTGAACTTCAACCTTATGTATTTCATGTCAATAACCTTTGTCGACCGATAGGCTTCGGAGTAAAGTAGAATGGGCGGACCTTACTGCAATGCAGGGCGCACTCAAAAGAAAAGCCACAGCTAAGCACAAGAGGAACACCGGACGCCGCATCCAAGGACGGTGGCCATTTAAGGGGGGAGGTGGAGGGCAGAAGAACGTGCCGATGAACGAGAGAGCGTGCAGGAGTGATTGGAAAACATTGGGCTGGGAGACAGTTCCCATCGTTGACTGCTGTTGTGCTGACTGGATAAGGGAGCCGATCGCGCAGGAAGCCAGAGTAGGAACACGGGTGAGGACATCTTATGAAGAAAGACAAATGTGCACCCATGTGAGGGGAGGGAGAGAAGCACGTGTGCCCCGGGGTGATAGTAATTAACATGCGTAGTGGAGATCGCATTGGTGTGATGGTTGGCTTTCTTCCAAGTATTGGACCCAGATTCAAATTCCCAATGATGACAGATATTAAAGATTTATTTTGATATCCAACTGACTGCCGAGTTGAGTAATATTCAAGTACTGCACTCCATTATTTGGATGGGACATTCAACTGTGAACCCTTAGGTGCCTTGACTAAGCAGTGGGATAACTCCTTTTCAAACCCCACCCATAATTCTCTCGATAAGGTACTTCCAGTCACCCACCGGATTGCGCAAATGACCAGCTCTTTAATACCCAATACAAATAATATTACTACACGCACATTCGAAGTGAATGCCGTAAAGACTGTTGGACCCAGGAGGGTATTTGATAAAATATTTACCTGAATTTCCCAACTATAAGTGGTTTCTAGCTGTAACGATCGATAACATCTTAGCACAAATAGTTTGATAAATAAAACAGTTTCTGGCGTAACTTGGTGGAAAATCTTCATATTGACGTTTTCCAGCCTGCTAATTATCTAATTGGTTTTTATCAAATCTAATTATCCAACTGTTGCTAATTTGTCAATGTTAACAATCTTCTTTCCTGCCTCCTCTTCCCCTCCGCGCAGAGATATGTATATATCCTGTGCTTGACTTGTATTTTTACCTGATGATGTTATGCTATAACGAAACCTGGGTCGTGAGAATAAAAAAGTTTATGTGGAAAAGCAAAGTGGTTTGATTTATAAAAACGTCAATAGTTTGTTAAAATTTACTTCTTGAGGCTGCGTGCATGTCGATTTCTCTGCTTGCCATGAATAATAAATAAACTAAAAGCCTAGCGAGTTCTCGAACAAATTAGTTAGGATTTTTGCTTTTCTTTTACTCAATACAGGGAATGTACACATTTTCACTAAAAAATAGCCTCCAGCAAATATTTGAGATTTTATCCACCACCGTCCAATATTTCCTTCGCCTTAAACAGGCCTTAATAAAATTAAATAGCCTTAATTTAATAGCCTTAAATGTTTCTAGCAAGGGTTTTAGGATTGGGACGATTTTTTTCTGAGCAAAATTTTATTAAGTCTGAGTTCACAAAATTATTTTAATTTACCGAGGTCTTCAAAATTATATATGTCCCATTGATATGTATCGTGAGAAACGAATTGATTAAAATTAATTTCTCTTCCCGAAAAAAATAAAGTCGATTTTTTACCTGGAAGATGAATATTCATTTACTGACTAACGTATGTAACTAGTATATTGCAAAAGCAATACATAAATAGAAAAAAGTGATCGACGCCTTTAGCAAGCGGGAGTAGACTGTCTGAGACTTTAGGTGAAAGGGAACGTATTTTAACCATGTACTAGGAAGTACAGGACGAGCATTCATTTATTCTTCCTGACATTATTATGAGAAGAGAAAACTTTGTCGAGGGAATTAAAATGGAAAACAGCCAACGGGAAGATTAGGTATTATTTTCTACTAGCATTAAATCTACGTGTGGTGCATTTAGAAAGTAACGATTATGATTCACTGCGCAAACCTTTATAAAAAAATGCGAATTATTTAGATTAATTCACAAGTACTGCAAATATTTATATAATATAGATATTCAATCTGGAATGACCACATCAATTATAAAGTCAGAAGAAAGTAATGTTTTGACTACATCCGATTTTTTGTTTTCATTTCAATAAATCGTTTATGTATATTTCATTTGCCATACCAAGAAAAATAACGCAAGATGTTATTCATATTATTTAATCCCTTAAAGAAAGACGAAAAAATTATAGAAAACAATATATATTCAATGGAGCCAAATCATTGTAAGTCTCACAGAGTCGCCAATTCCACTTATACGCGTCCAAATTGGCACACAGTTATCATGGACTTATTTCAAGAAAAGCTAATAGTAAAACGAAATATTATAATTTTAAAAATATATAAAGGTGTTAATTTTGAAGATAGTATGCATTTTTTTTGTTATTAGCATCTCCTATTTACATAGCAATCATCGTAGGTGCGAGGAATGACGAATCCATAAATGTAATAGCAAAGGCTCATTCGATGACATCTAATTTTTTTAAACTTTCACGAAATTAACGCAACTTCCTAACATTAATTACGTAATATACACGTAATAATTCTTAGTTACTCTCCTTTTGCGAGTATAATTCAATTTACCTGCTTACTTTACTACTATTTATTTGTTTGTACTTCATTTCACTTGCAGAGCGGACATCACATTCAATACTATATGCACGTCCAAGGTCTCGACGGTCGTTGAAGTCTCCCGAAATGGCGCACCGTTCACTAAGTCCTCGAAACTCCTTCCCCATGTTCCCAGCTCATCTTTGGCACTCAGAAACGGCTCCCTCATCATCTTATCACACAGTGCCTCGATTTTCGTTCTTTCCTTGTCAATTCCTGCGTAAGAGTCTGTTTGGTTCACCGCTCCCCCTCGACGGCCCCGAACGAGAGCGCTTGGCCCAGTGAGACGCCCATGAGACAATGTGGAACCACTGACCTTCCCATGAAGTCTCGAGGGAGTGGTGGGGGAGGAGAGTGGGATGTGGAGGAGGGATCGTGCTGGGAACTCGAAGGTTTTTCTCGACCAAGACGTGGAGGCTCATCCACGTCACGAGGTCACGACATTCGGTTTCGAGTCCACTTACACTCTCCGCCGACTCGCGTCTTCCGTCTCGTTTTTTTATTCAGCACAGCAATCTTCCTCGAATGCTGTGAGACACGCTATTTTTCACAGTGATGAGTCTTGATGTTTTGGGGTGGAGGCAACCGACGTGAAATATCTCACTGATTGGAAATTTCAAGCGTATCTTCGTAAATTTGTCTCTTCCGCTCCAGCTAGTCTACCGGCGTGGTCATTCAACCAATTCATTTGTTCGTTAAATTGAACATTTTTAGGTATTAATATTATTTCAGATATCAGATTAATAATTATATCAGATTATTAATATTATTTGTCACTTCAAAGTTGCAGATTTCATGTTTAAATTATCCAAATTGGGACGTGGTAGCCCAGTGGATAGATCATAGGGTAACTGACCAGGGGGCCCGAGGCCCATTCCGAGTGACGCCTCTGGGAAACCTAAGCTTCACCAAAGTTGTGTGAATTTCTGGGTATAAGATCTTCCCGGGAAATTATATGCGGTAAAGAGTAAGGAACTAACCTCGAAACCCTGATATGTGAATCTCTTAAGCTGTTGGGTTTAGTACTAGGTGAGCTAGTAACAAACATTATTTACAAACCGCATGTAATTTTTACATTCATAGAATTTACGTAGCGTGCATATGCATAAATCCTAGGTTATAGAAAAAGAATTAAATCATGAATTAAAATAAAAACGTCTATAAAAAGAATGAAAAAAATGAAGTAACGCTGGGACTAATATTGCGAGAAGCAAAGCTATTGTAATCGCAGAAGTCGCCTGAAACGTTAAAGTTACTAAATAGGTCTTCAAAGTAAATTTTACAGTTTGGTAACGGATCTAAATTATTTGATTCTTGAATAGTCTTTTATTATCATGTTAGGAATTTGATGGGTGTAGGTAGGTATTGTACTATTTCGGGCTGACTACATTCATCAATGATGAGCCGGAGAAATGAAAGTACCCACCTCGTGTGTGGACGTAAATGACTTTATCAGGTCTAAACAGGTCGATCACCCATTCTTACTTGACCTTTTTCTTCAGTTTTCCAACTTCTTTAAGTGACGAACTTTCCAACCTCTAATATTTCAAACACATCAGAAGAACTGCTCGTTTCCTGGTTCTACAGAATTCATAATTTTAGGAAACTTTTTTAGGATATCATTTTATGTTATCGTCTTCTGCGATCGCTAACTTCAAGATCTTGCGAGTTACAAAGTTGGCTCCTTTCGGAAGGAAAGGGTTTTTAGTAAAACAAAAAGTAATCAGCTTTTCTTTCTACCTTGCTTGCATTCACAATTTTGGAATTTTACTCTTTCGTGGTGATGCATTCTAGCATTCCTTGATTAAGGAAAAGAGGATTAATTAACTAGGACTGTATGACTGTCAGATTTAGCAGAAGGCTGAGATAACAATTTAAATCTAAGACTAACTCAGGTTGAGCATTTATTTCTTATATATATATATATATGTATATATATATATGTATATATATATTTATGCATGTATATATATATTTATGTATATATATATAAATAATTTGACGATTTTTCATTTTCTTACATCTGATCAATGGATGGAAAATATTCAATAAATGTTTCTCATATTTTAAAATGCATGAATAAGTTGAACATAAGGGAAATAAATCCGCAATAATCAGGAAAATATTATCACTAGCGTTAACATATTCACCCATTCGTAGATATGCGTCTAGTATTATCAAGCCAGATTTCTTAGTAGAGCGTCATAGGGACACAATTGTTTGCTTTTAATTTTCCGCCAGAATCAGAGATCGAATGGTTGAAATCCCGGAAGGAGAATTCTTGTTTATTCGTTGCATGTTTACCTTGGAGAAACGTATTCTATGCTACCTATTTGGTGAGAACCTACGTTACCACCTTGCTTCCCTACGCATGGCCTTTCGCGTTTTCCTGTGTGCAACACCTACATCTTTCCAGGCTTGCGTTAAAAAAATTTCGCCAGGGCAGTTAAAAGAACTGGCTATAGTAGACGTCCTCCAGTCAGCATTCTTCCCTTAGAAGGCCTTCGATTCTTGGGAGAAACAGCCATATGAAATTCATGGGGTCGTTAGTGAATAGGGGAAAATGTTCTGAATATTTTATGACAGGCGTGTGAGGTGAGCCACTTAGGGTTTGAGACTCTCAGCTATAGAATGTGATAACCAGAATTTGTGTAACGTTAAATAGAAGAAATCGTCTGAATTACGTTATTTTGTTCATAATCTGATTAATGTAAGCCCTTAATATATCAGTTTAAGTAATATAAACCCTAGTGTGGATTGAAGAGTGTTGTCCCTAAATGGGTTAGGCAGTTATAATGTTAGGTTATTCTGTTGCGAGGAGTAATTGGCAACATTAAATCCTACTCATACAAGATTTTTTTGTTTAGTTATCTTTTTTCAAGCAGTTGACTAAAAAACTGGAATTCATATCCTTAACAAATTTCTCTGGGTCTATTTCTCTGCCCAAACCATACTGGTTTAAGAATTATATAATTTAACGGTTATTGTAATAGTAATGCTTATGGTTGGTATAAAATTCTAAATAATTATATTTTTTATTTAATTTTTACTCTAAATATAGCTGATATGAATTAATTTAAAAATCAACTTCACAAGAGTATTTACGTGCTAACCCCGATGCGACAGCTTGATTTTACCGGAATGAATGGTAACAATACATTTCGTGTGGCTAATGCATATATATATATATATATATATATATATATAAGGAATGGGAATGATATGGGAAACGCGCACCATGATAAAGGATAAAAGCTGAATTTAAAAAATATAAATATATCGAATGACCTAGCTTCAGTTATCAGAAGCAATCTCCCTTAATCATGAAATAACTTTTAGCTCCATTTGAAATTAATCGGAGCTAAGTTAGCTTAACTAAATTAATTTTTCAAACAACTTCCCCATGCCATCCTAAAGGACACTACCGGTTATGTTAAATAATGAGAGAAAAGAAAAGGTGTTTCAACGCTCTAGTTCTCATGGGAAACCATGGCTAAGATATACGTTTCGTAACGTCCTCTCACTTTATAACTGAACTGAGTATTAATGATTTTTATTTTCAGAGGAGCGATTTTTAAAGCACGCTCACATTTCATTAATGCATAACCGCAATTTAAAAATTAAAAATTACTGTCCGACACTGTGATCGAGTAAACTACATTTTCGCTTCACGCAGTATTTAAATCAGTAAGACTTTTACCCAGAATTTTCATTTCAAGTTTCATGCAGGACCTTTTCACCTGGATCATTTGTATAATCATTTTTGCATCAGTGAACGGTAACCTAAAACAAGAAAGACATCTGAGATGATGCTGATCCATGCGATATCAATTCATTTCCTCTTTTGTGTCGCCATACTTTGTTGGTTGCTCACTTCCTTCCAGAATATGAAGCACGAGGGCTCCTCAATAAAGCGTTACCATTAAATATTCATTCACATAATTTATGGTGTAAAAATTGTAATTCATGAGATATCAATATCTCGATTTGCTATTTATATTTCCGTATACTCGTATTTGAGCCTTATCATTTCAAAAGAATATTATTTTCATTCGATTCCTCAAATATTTCACATGATTCAGATTAGCCCTTCTCTGTTCAGGTGCTTTCACTTATTTTCCATTAAACTCCAAAATTTGGACTCTGATAAAATCGAAAAGAGAAACAGAGAAATTATTCCAACTCCAGAGACTAATGGAATAGCTTTGGTGTGTATTGTTGCTACCCAACCGGTGACACGTCACTCCACTCACCCGCCTCTTGGTAGCGGAATACTTTTGTATTCCCATGGCGTCCTCACCCAACTGGAAGGCTCAGTCCGTGGATCCGAGAGAATGGTCACTTAACGATTCGAGACCCGAGTGAGGAAAGTGACGCCATCCAATTCCTGGGGAGACGCTTGATATAATAGTCCTTTCATTCACTCATCCACATTGATCCCTCTAAAGATCGTAATCAGCCAGATAATATCGTTGCTAGATGTTGGACGTATGTTATTCCTTGACTTGCATTTGGGATTGCACATTTTGGAGTGAAAAACGTCTTGAGTTATTCATTTAACATTACGGCCTCCATCCTTGGTACGCAATCGACATGAGATACTCGATACTCATTTGATAACGGGAAATCAATAAGATATTCTCGATCATTGCGATACCGGGTATCTAACTGGTGCAACGGATTTCAGAACTTAAGGAAGGCGATAAATGGTAGAGAGGGAACATCAATATTAATTTACTTTCAATCATTATGTTTGCCTAGAAGTATCAATGCTCAGCGTTCCTTCCTCTGGTTGATGTAGGCAATATTACACTGGTAAACACAAATGTCCTAGCCCATCAAATTGATTTAATTATAGCCTTTAAGAGGTAATGAAAGTTCCTACATTCAGCGAAATACGGTGAAAAGCTCGAGTTTTTGTTGTAAAATCACAGTAATTTCGATGAAAGATACTTTCAGTTCCGCAGTCACACCGTTCACCACTTGGAGGATATAACGTGCAAATCCGACATTAGAGACATACTAGACATAGTAGACCGTTTACTGAGGCTAGGAAAATTGATCAGATAAATAATGGTTTTCATGTAGGAATCATTGTGAACTCTCGGTGCACAAAACTCTGAGCAGGCCCTTATGCTATAGATTATGCTGTTAAATTTTGTTGTTTTGTTTTTGTTGTTCTGTAATTGTTCTTTGAATAACTCTTTTTCTCCTAAATTAATTGCATTCGTAATTAAATCAGCTATCCGATCTCAGTGTGATGGTCGCAAGTACACATTTCTCAAAATAAAATAAAATATTATTCTTAATACTTAGCTTTCGCAATGCCTTTTAATAACATTTTGTCATTCAAACACTTATCTCACTCATTTACATGTCTCTGGATATGCCATTATGCACTCTGCATTACATTTTTAATTGTTATTACAGATTTATAAATTTTTAACGGTCACGGCCCCAGGTGCCGAGCGTGACTTTTACAATAGCTATAACCTCCATCACTCGCGGCCCATGGCGCGAACGGTGTATTATGAAGTGGAGAGTCCATGGGCCAAAACCAACGTTCTCTCACGTCGTGAGGCACGGTTCAACGCCCGGCCTTGTAGTGCTGGTGGTGCCGACAATGCACTCGCGAGATTGCGCGCCGCCGTTAAACCGCAGAGGGTGGTCCGGCTATTCGCAAGAGAGTTGGTCGACCTCCCGTTCCCTCGGTCCGCAGGGGGGGGGAGTAATGTGAGGAAGTGTGAATGGGAGGGGAACAAAAGGAAGAGTGTACGCCAACCCACCTGGACCATACCGTTTGCCCTTCCTCCCTCGAAATTTCACTCTTCAATCAGTTATCCTCCTTCCCCTTCTCCTTCCAGCGTCCCTTCCCCTCCCCTCCGTGCGAAGATTCCAATAAGGGACGCCAGGAAGGAGTTGGGACGGGTTGCTCAGCGTCCTCGTGGGAGAGGGAAATTGTTACACGGCTAAGCCACTCTTTTCGCAGAGTCATGACAGCGGTTTTGTCCCAGCACTGCGAGGAAAACGCGCGGTTTTCTCCTCCCCATGAGCTAATGGCCAAAAAAACTGTGGCTCTGCGCCCATTACTGATCGAATTCGAATCGTTGATCATTGGGAACGGTGATTTAAAGAATGGACGATCAATTTGCCACTGAAAGGGATGAGTCAACATTAAACGACTGGTCTGCTGTATAAGTATCACTCGAACCACTGCGTGCCTAATTATATGAATACGAGAATCTGAAGCTGAGAACAGGCTACTCTCTTAAGGATAAATGAATTTCAATCTTCAAAAACAAGACTTTTTCCAACAGATAACTACTAAATTTATCACATGGGATTACAGAATAAAGCGGTTCTTCTTGTTATGGCGCGATAAAATCCAAAAATAGCAAAGATAATTAATAGAATACATGTCAAACATAACCACTTGATAGATCTTTTCAGCAGACTCGGAAAAATCTGGTGCCATGGTTGGTGGATTGATTTACACACGCACGAGCCAAGAATTTCCAAATAACATCAATCAAATTGAAAACAATTTTCTCGAATGTGCTTATGGTTATAAACTTAAGTAAAACAATTGAAGTGATATAATGTTAGGAGATAATTTAGCTGATATACTGAGCAAATAATGTTGGACACGGTTAAAATTCACTCTTTGCATCATTCTTCCTCAACAAATTGAGTAGTTTCAGGCGTGATGTGGTAGAATTCGAACATTTTAAAGGACAAATAGTAACAATTTTCCACTAGATATCTAGTTGAAAATTGTTATCATCTGTCCTTTATTATTCTTCCTTAGATGTGATGCTTTTAGCAACGGCTCTTGTGGGTCAGTCTCTACTCGCAACCAAAACATGTTTCTTTGCATAGCTTATAATATATTTTAGATGTTAAGAAACACTCGTAATTAAATTTCTTGATATTTCCTGACCTATGGTTGCAATAATGTACTCATCAATAGGAGTTGGTTTCACACTTTGAAGAATTCGTTGTTTTAGTTATTAACCCCCCACCTGTAAATGACGCCGTATTTCATTGTAAGATAGATCAAAACGTTAGCATTTACAAATGAAATCATGAAAAATATGCTGGTAATTATACGACATTGAATTATTTTGGAATAAAACATAGTATCAAAGTTAATATTTATAATTATATAATACCAACGTCTATCATAGATACAAAACATAGGCGTTTTCTTGGGGTGTAATGAATTCCACGAATCTTGTAATCACGAATGGAGCTGAACTCACTTTTCTCTCTCAAGTACATCATATTATGACGATCATAAATTAATATTCACGGCAATCTACCGTCGACATTGATAGTGTAACACCATTTCTACATGCTGAGGCGTATTACATAACTATAGCATTTTTTTATATTTTTATTACCAAAGAAATGAACGCAAATTCTTGAAAAATTCACGTAGCTCAGGCTTACCTTGAGAAAAGAACGAATATCATACACATTCTATTTTCTTCACTAAAATGAATTTAATTTCGTGAAGAAACACAATACGCCTCGAGTGACATGTGGATTAGTCGGACTATTGACTTAATCCAGAGGCTCAAGCGTATCGAGGTCAAAGAACGAATTAACCCACTCCGATTTTTCCATAATTTCCTGGTAGGTTTCATATTGCGCTATATCTGAGGCGATGGTTGTAATTATCTCCCCGATGATATACACTTGGGAAAGAGTCCGAACCCCAACACGTCACGCGGCTGTATGTAGGTCTCAAAGTTTATGATCGTTCATGTCCAACCGCAAAAATTCTTCTGTGGACTCAAGCAGAACGCATTAGCCTCTGACGGCCTATCTCTTCGGTCGGATTGTTTTCTGTACCTCCGATCGGAGTAATATTGCAATCTAGGAGCTGGCAGTGGCGTACTGTAATCAGTTCATTGTGGCTTCGCTTTATGGCATTTTAAACTGGGTGCACTGCTGCGTAGATAGATGCCAACTTTGGCCGACTTCGAGAGAAGATATTGTTTTGCATGTCTTGATTCAATTATCCGCGGCTCTCCCTGCTTTGAAGTGATCGTCCTTAAAGAAAAGAATGTCAATATGTGTACAAGCTAGGTCTCTTGCGGAACATCAGTCGGCAAAGGCGCGCCAGCCAGATTTCTTTCCTCTTTTCCCTCCGGATTCAACTTTCTCTCTCTCAGTCTATAGTTAGAGGGCACTCGAGACATGAGCAAGGTGAATGGAGAATTCAAATATGGCCTCACGTTTTTTTTCGCATATTGCGCTGGTTTGAACCAGACATCCAATGATAAATATTTCCCAGCAAAATTGATGGAATAATGAAAGATAAGTACTCAAAACTTTTGGAACTATTTTAGTACCTAGATATTCATGCTAAAGCTAGTATTACCCTGAGATGTGATTATAGTTTGTGGTCGGTGTGAAGTGCATCTCCAGAGCGATTAGTTGTATTTTCGATGGCAAAGAATAAACATGTAAATACCAAGATTAATTAGTACATTCACTGCAGACTCTGTCTTTTTATAATAATACTGGATATTATTGGGCGGGGGTTCGTAAATTAAACGTAGTGCCCATTTCGATGTCTGTCTTGCATACGTCCACCTCCGGTGACGTAGCATTTCTGCGTGACCTACATCTTTGCTTGCTTCTCCTTGTATTTCGAATACATTTTTAGTGCCTTTGAATCAAGAACTTACTTTGATCGCAATAAAACACATTAGATACACCTTATTCACCAATTTCTATCGCAATGCCCAGCACAAAAACGGCACCGACTACTTACTTGGAGTGAACATTCAGTAAAAATTCCAGCTGAACAAAATATCAGTGAATTTATGGTCACTCATTCCCATTTTTCAACGCAAACCTCTAACCAAGAACTACTTGTGGAAAGCATGAAGTAACCCAGCGTAGCTTACCGCTAAACGGGTTCGTCTATCCTTGGGGTGATTTCTTCCGGTATGACAGACTCTTGGATCGAGGTAATCTTCAAAGAATGTTGTTGAATTCCCACAGCCAGGCTGCGGCATAAGGACTTCTGGCGTTCCAACAAGTTGAGTGATATTTCAACATACTTTCAACTAACTTCATGGATTGGTTTCATTGGTTTAATTAACATATGGACTGTCCTCGAGTCCTTCGGGGTGGCCAAAGAGATATCCACTGGGCACAATAGACCAGCCTCCACTACGAAGGACGCCACTTCTAAGTGTTCTGACGCACCTTCTATGCACACCATTTAGCGACACAACTCAGAACCCACGTAAACTGAGTTATTATCGATCCTTCGTAAGGTTAGCTCAACTACCAAGACATTCGTAATACGGCCAAATAAAACCGACCAAATTAAACCATAACTGGCACAGGGAAAGGAACTGGTCCCTCTACCCTAATGTGTAAATTTCACACGGTGTTGGGCTTAGTTTTGGGTGGACTCTACCACCAACTATCAAACTAACCTCCGGGCTGACTGCTGTATCTATGGTTTGTTTCATGGTCTTAAATTCATTCCCACATTTAAATGGGCGCTTTATCAGTGGAGTTCAGAAAAAGTAGCAGGCCTCTCACCGAATTACTGTATTAAGGAATAAACTAGAGGAGAAAAGAATTAAAATAGAGACGTAGCAGTCAAGTGGTAGAGCGTTAGGCTACTAACCGGAGGGACCGAGTTCGATTACGGGTGACTCTGGACATCTCCAGCTTAGTACTAGGTAAGATCTACCCTCACCAATCAACCATATCTTAGGGTCGACAGTTATGGTTATGGTTGGTAATAAAAATGAAAAAGTGGGAACACATCAAATAATTACGTATATATGGCTTTTAAGGGGATCGTATGAATGCCAAATGTCAATTGTGGAACGATATGGGAATATTTCAGGGAGGAAATCCATTTTTGGGAGGAAACCTAGAGTGACCACATCACGGCTAGTGTAAGCCGGCATCTCTGGGTAGGAGGATATGGAATGGATGATACATAAAATACATGAATCAATGCGTCCTCAAAGCATAGGGTCAAGGCAGCAGCGACCTAACAGGGATACAACTAAACGCGGAGCTCAATACGAATTCTACATCTAAATAATAAGTACGGTATTTCCAGAGCAGACTATGCGAGTGAAATATAAGTGTAAACAAATGAAGAGAGAAGAGTGCAAACAAATTCGAGAAAATAGAGTGGATAGAAACTATTCCGTTGAGACCCCTCTCGCTAACAGCAAATGTCTAAGTTGTCATGCACTCGCCAATAATGGAAACTCCCATCACCCTTATATACAAGTCATATTTAATCCAAACGGATGACAGCAACAGTCATAGAGCCAAACACTCTCCTTCATTTCATCCACATTTTGAAATGCGACGGAATGGACCTTGACACGGAAATAAAATATGACCGAAAGCACATTGCGTAACGCACTCCGGTTAATCTAGCAGCCGAATTTTTAAACTCAAAAGACTTTCCTTCCTCACCTGCCAGCCAGTGGAGTGTGCTCGAAAAACCGAAAGCTGGAGTTTCCTCGACGCACAGAGCTCGGTCATCCCAACTCTGTAACAATCCCGTGAATCATTCGCCGCCCTAATCCTCTCGGACCAAAAATAGAGTGCATTGAGGAGGAAGTCATACGAATAAAACGTTAAGGCACGACGAGGGCTCAATTTTCGACACAAGACGGAACAGGGGACGTGAAATTTTGAATGGGGAACGAGTCACAGAAACAGTTTCAAAGTGAGAAAGCCCTTTCCTTAAACATGGGGATAGGTCAGCCAGTCAGCACTGGTTAGCAGGGCACAGCAATGGGAAAATAAATTTCGCTCCGGCGAAAGCAGAAGTTGAAAGAGAAAGCAAAAGGTCGAATAGAACTATTTCCATGCGTCAGTAAGAATTTCCAATCTACGACAAATGCAAGTTCTCACTTTTGATTCTTTCCCGTTTCGCATGAAAAAAGCTATAACCTCCACGTAGCATTAAGGGATTGCCATGAATTCAGCTCACTGGCTCGTCAATCATTGTATGATTTTTTCAATTACCGAAATTGTGCCATCTTTTGACTTTCCGGGGTCTATTCCTCAGCCTCTTCACTACCTTCTGAACTACGCTCAAAAACCAAATACTTTTATCTTTCTGAGTATGTCATGACTTTGAATGGTTCTACCGGGGAAAATAATCGAGAAAAACACGTGAGAGACATCAGTAAACACTCCTACTGTCCGTATAACCACGGGGAACTTTAAAGATTTATCGAGTAATTTCTAATATGACAGAGAACTCCATTTAACGATTGAATATTTCTATCAACATCACCTAGATCACCTACAGCTCTAAATGAGACCGTAGATTCGCTCTATTTTTCTCTAAATGATGATTCTCATGACAGTTGAATCAACGCTTCTAATAGTTCCATGTTGATCTGTATATGCATCATATGCTCAAAACATATATTTTCCGTATTGATGGCTTCTCACACCGCCCCCTCATGAGGGTTATCTTTCCTCAAGGTACAGATATACATTGCATTGATTGGACTTTTTTGTCTTGTCATATACTTGATGAGAAGGTAAAAAAAACCCACAAATGGAAGATTGGAAAAAGTAAAAGCGTAATAGGATAACGTTCTCGAAGGAATCAGATTTCGAAAGCATAATTAGAATGAAAATACACCAAAAAGTATGCAACTCCCATATCTCTGTATTATAAGCACAGGGATATCTATAATTTCCCCATTTTAGAGTATGCATTCTCCACTATCGTACGATCTTGGTCTTACAGATGCCTAATATCATTATATTGCATAATAAGAAATAAATTATATGACCATTCAATTTGATCACTAAACTACTGCTCATTATTTAATCCGTTGGTTGCTAGTTTTAATACTCTAATAACGAAAACTGTTCCAAATATCATAAAGCAATCATTTACTTATGCTATTAAAATGTACCGAATACATTTTATTATCGATTTGTCGAAGCTAGAATGTACGGTTAAACGATAAAATATTTCTAAAAATACAGAATCATTTTCAGGAAAAATATTATTACTTTTAATGATTTTTATTCATACTCATTAGTAGTAATTCATACTTTCTGAACTTCTATGCATATTAATTCCGATAATAAATTACCATTAATTTATGAGATTTATTTTTGTATTCTGAGCTGGAACTTAACCAAGAAACTGTTTTTTTTAAGTACTTCAATGAACCGAAAGCAATGCCTTTTAAGAAGAAGTTATTTCATTAAAATTTTACTTAAAATTTTAGAAATATTTAGAAAAATCTTCAAAGCATGTGGACAGAGAATCATACCAGAAGAAACAGTGCTACATTCTATTGACTTAAATTAGAAAGTGAAGAGTGAACTATATCTGAAGCAAGGATAAGATAATTAAAAATAGCAAGGAAATGTGGAAATGTCGAAGAATGCAGAAAATAAAATGAACTGACTGGCTTACGTTTGAAGAAGTTCTTCGGGGAATGGATAAGAAGGAAAATCTTCACGGGTGAGAGAAATAATAATAGGAAAGGTTAACAAAATAATTTGACACATCCTGAAGCACGATAAATGGGAAACCACAAACGATAAATGGAAGGAACCATAGAAGAGAAAAGATCAAGCGAGAGATGAAGGCCAAGGATGAATGACAAGAAACAGGTGAAGGATGATGTCAAGAAGCTTAATATGAAAGAAGAGATTCCCAGGTCACAGGCTTGAAGTGCAGCTACAAACATAGAACCGGTAACCTACGTGTTTGATGATGATAAGAAGGTTACTTTATTTTTCATCAATCTCGCATTTAAATCAGATGGGATCTTAAATTTCGGGACAAGATATAATGTTCTCGTATGTGACGTGATGTTTTCCAGGCTGCAGTAAAGCGATATTCCCCATCACTACGTGAATAAACAGGACTTAGCTCACGATACAGTAGTGTGGTCAAGCTTAAAGCATTAGGGTGCCACCTCATCGCAATCAGCGGATTCGGGAGTTGACGAAATCGCACCACCTCCGGGCGAATGGGTATCGGAACTGTCTTCCACGGATCCCGTAAATAGCGGAATGAGGTCAACGTCTCAGCGCTATATTCATCTACACCGACTTGAACCCGTATACCCTGGAGGCAAAAGGAAACAAGGAATATGGAACGCAATTTGCCTTCCATAAGTCACAGAGGTAAGTTAATTAAAATTTAATTGCGTCGTCGTCAGTGCAAGATTTACTCGAGCTCTATCAACTTTTCCATGAGGGAACACATTTTCCTCGAGCTCCGAGGACTTGGCGACGTGGTCAAACGGTTTCGTCATTCGTGGAAGAGGCAAAACGACCACCAATCAGTACTTATTGGGCTTGGTGTCTTGGGCAGTATCAAAATATGTAGCTTAAACTTCAAACTAATGATTTCAAAGACTGAGATTAGAGGGCAATAGTGGCCCGGTAAGACCGTACGTAAGCCTTTCTCTTGGGAAATCATATGGGGGAAACTCGGATAGAATTAACTGATAAGACACACGTAGAAAAAGCTTTCCTCTAAACATTAGGCCAACGCTATTCCAGAAACTAACACTTTGATGAATAGAGAGGAAATATTTAATGTGGGCGCTGAAACATTACGTACGTATGGGCAAAAATTCACTCAATGTATGAAGTCTTTTAAGCCAAGTATTTATATATATATAAATATATATATATATATATATATATATATGTATATATATGTATATATGTATATATACATATAATTGAAAGTTTGTTTATAAATATTACTTTGCTAATTATTTTTTATATATTTTCAGTGTTAATAAATTTTATTTTTGCATTAAAATCATGATTTATGTAATACATAGAACATTTAAATGCAACACATTAAAGGTGTTTACCATTAAAATGCATTTTTTCATGGCTATACAATACTGCACATATGCCTTAAATATTTATTTTATCAGCATGAACGAATTATGTTGAGGTCTATGGTAATGGATCGCAAGTGAAAAATTAAGAGGAGAAGAGAATATATAGTAAATATTGTAAGTAATATTATTTAACGTGAAAATACTCCTTGTCCCTCAATACAATCAAACAATTTCAAAAATTGAGAAGGAAATTCTTTTTCTAAAATACAGGTGCAGAGATGAAATCATACCTCATAGGTTCTTGCGATCGCAGACAAGCAAACTTTACCCTAGCTCGTTTACAGGAAGACTTATTAAATATAAGAGAGAAATTACATACGGCGCAAAAAATTTCATGATATTAAATGTTTGAAAAACTCTTAATATATGGAGCGGAGTAGAGATTTCAAAAAGGGTGGAAATGTAATTTCGAACACCAGTGAATCTAACTGGTTTATTTAACTCATTTTATACTGAATGGTATGCGCTATTTGTATTCAATAATATTGATCACCTACAGGTTTGGTTAAATTAATCACCTAAATTTGGTTCAAAATCCTTTTTGTTCACATAGGAATTACAGCCATAACATTCCGAAAATCTGATATTTATACGTAATATTTAAAAACGTTGATTAATTGCTTAAAGAGAAGTCGGATTTCTTTTTTTTTTTGGCCTTCTGGTCTACGCCCATTCTTTGAACTCTGGTCAAACAGTGACTTGTGGCATTTCTCAATATCGTCATCAATGAGTTATAAAACGATGGACTATGAATTTTCTATATCTACGCCGTACCCTGCAAACCGCTCAAGAGACGTGTGGCATTTAAGATAAACGATACATCATTCAGATACCTCCAGCAAGAAGTAGATGGCATCAGCGCAGATACGTACCAACGTCTTGACCACCACATGCATTGTCCTATGTTGAACATCCACGAAGAGAATTGAGAAAATACGAATGCATCATAAATATTATTCAAATGGTTTAGTGTACAGGGTTCGTCCGGAAAATAAGAGTCTTGACAAATAAGTCTTTTTTGACAGAAGGGGAGTCGTCCACTACGAATTTGTACCTGAACGACAAACTGTAAATGCTGCATTTTACGTCAAAGTACTCGACTGGCTTCGAAAACGAGTGGCCCGCGTCCGGCCAGCGATCAAAAACATCTGGCGGCTGCATCACGGCAATGCGCCGTCTCACACCGCGCTTGTCGTGTCGGACTTCTTGGCCAAGCACGGCGTGGCAACGCTGCCGCACCCGCCCCACAGCCCGGACTTGGCACCACCGGACTTCTTTCTGTTCCCGAAGATAAAGAGGAGTTTGAAAGGAACGCGATACGGGACTTTGGACGCCATCAAAGAGGCCGTGACGACGTGTCTTCGAGAGGTTCCCGATGATGCCTTCGCGAGAGCGTTCCAGGAATGGGAACGCCGTTGGAACAAGTGTATCGACTCACAAGGGTCCTATTTTGAGGAATATTAGCTTAAGATATGTAAAAGTGTAATAAATTTTTTTCCTGAGCTCAGTACACTTATTTTCCGGACGAACCCTGTATTCTGCAAATATTGTAGCCGTGCTGTTGATTGAGAAGTAATTTCGTCTAACTAATAAATGGCTTAGGTTAAATATATCAGATTATTCACAAATATTAGGGAATTGAAGACACTGAGACTCGAGGGATTGTAATCATTATCCACGATTGTGTTAATACTTAGTGAGTTATCAGTTAAACTACTTGGTGACGACTTGGTAACCTTCTATGAATTTTTCTTGAGGGGCTCACGAATAGCAAAAGATGATCGAGCATAAAAAATAGATCACGACAAAGAGTAATGAAGTTTGAAGATATTGTTTGTCTGATTGCTTCAAAGTAATGGTGGGTGCTTGGTCGTTTGGCAGGTAAGCGGTCCGAAGCAGAGTAGCATTGCAAGTACACTCATTTATCAGTTTATTACGCCATTTGTTTTCCATCTGGGGCATCATGCTCATTACCGTGGTAGTAACATGCGGCGCGCAAGGATAAAAATAGTTTGCGATGCAGACGAAATGGCCCGAGGGAGCGAATAAGGGCGCGCGATAATCGAGAGATCCCCATAGGCCGTGCGCCGACGAATCGCTCCCGACGTGGAATAAAAACAAGCAGACCAACGGCTTGGGGGGGCGTCAATTCCTACCGCCGCGCCGCTTATAACTGCGATTGCGACGCAGCGGGTGGAGACTTTCAAAGGATAATGCGTGGAAACAAACGCTCGTAAGAGTGATCCACTGTATATAATCAACTCGAAGGTTAGTGTGATTGATGAGGGCCGAGTTTAACTCGAAGCAAGCCCTTGGAGTATGAAATTCTTATACTTGGGTAAAGGGAGCGCAGTTTCTTTCCGTGTGCCTTTTAAAATTTTTCGCGAAATTGCTGCATTCATAAAAGCTCACCTCTTGGGTTAGAATTGAAGTGTCATACGGCATCACCTCGATGTTCTACGTTCAACAGCCCGTGGTTCTTATTCTATTAAAAATACATATGCAGTATTTGTAATAATGTATGTGCAAGTTGATTCTTTTAATTGAAATCCCTTTACGCAGAATAAAGAGCAAAGGGTTTTAATTTAAGCCTTAGGAATGAACCACCTACCAACTAAAAAAATGGATTAGATTTTCAATGAAGATCTCAATGCGAGATACTAAAAGGAAGGGCTGTGGGTTGTGGTAGGACTCCTGCGCTTAAGGTTCAACTTAAAAGGAATCCAAAGAGTGCCAAAAAACTGATAATTCATAAGCTTTTTTTTCAGGGTGACGAAGTTACTACGAAATAGTTGAAGGAAGCCCTGCGCAATATTTACATTAACTTATGGGTCTAGATGTGTCGAGACGAATTATTTATTTTTATGTTTGAATCTCCATTACCTTCATTGTCACCAAATATCATGGTTAATGAATTCATCCGTTAAATCGATCAAAAATAAATTTTAATTCTATGAAAAAAGAAATTACGAGGTGAATTGTTCCAATTTCGCACAAAAGTCACCTAATTAAGTACTAAGGGTTAACCGCTAAAATAGCCACAACAAACTAACAGCTGCGGGGGACCGAAAAAAAATTGGGTTCGACACCGTGGAATCCCCAACAACTTTAGGGTGACAAACGTCCCGCCTAAATTTCTCAATGCGGTTCTACCGCCCATTCCATTTACGGGAAGCGATCTGTTCAATACATGGTGAAGTGCCGACTAGGAGCTCCAATAAAGTGTTATGACTGCCGATTCCCTCATTTCACCCTCCTCTCAATCTACGATATATATTCTCCGCCGTCCTTTCGATTGAAACTGTCATTTTTGTTGACCCAGATGATGTCTTAACCGGTGAAACCAGTAGTGCCAACAAAAATATTTTGTAAAAAATCTAACATTTATTTTATCGGTGAAAATAGTAGCTTAACAGTGTAACGCCGGAAACCGACGTGTTTGTCATAGTAATCACAGTTAACTGATTTCGTAAAACGGGTAAAAAAATTAAAAATCACGCTCCATTGGGAGATTGGTGCGGAATGAAAAGTAGTCGAGCAGGTTAGTCTGGCAAGAAACGCGCTCTTCGACTATGCTAAAGGTCTCTGGTTATATTCCCGCCTTCGGCACGTAAGTGATTTTGACCCTGTTAAATAACGAGAAGGCTTATCCTAGCGAGCAGGCACATCGCCACTGTCTGGTGTCCTTGGGTGTCTTTTAATTCCACCATACTGCAAGTGAAAATATTTACTCGCAATTAATTTTCAATAAAAGAAGTAAGGAATAACAAGGGATACTGCTACACCGCTGTACTGCTGATCTAAAATCAAACATAGATCCGTTAAACAAATAAACTCCTGGATTCGTAAGTGAATATAAAGACTTGTTTATTTTGAAGATAAAAATCTTAGAAATTTTTTACGAACTTAAAATGCGCGTACTTAAAAATAAAATTTGCCTAGAAAACAGCCGAGATATAAAAGAGTAGTTACCCAAAGCGGAAACCATGAAGTTTTAGCGGATCACGAGGTTAAGGGCATTAGCTTGCATCAATCTCGTACACGACTCCCATTTCTCTCCGAAAGAGCCCACTGATAGAATCTTGCTTGGAGATATTCATCGGGCGGAGAGCGGAAGATTTGGGAAATTTCACGCAATTCCTGACGGAAAAAAATCCTCACAGATCAACTCCCCCGCCTCTAGCATTCAAATTTCGCACCAAAGTTTCCAATACATTTCGTCGCCTAAGCGCAAGTAAATTCTTCCCTTGGGAGCCCCCTTTGCTCCCAGGGGATACATATGATGGGCAATGACAGGAATCCGGGCGTTCTTTCAATGCCTCGGACCTCCCGCCCTTCACTGAATCGGCAGCGGAGGGAAAAGCAATGTTTCGGACCACGAGAATGCATCAAAGGGGACCGGGATATTTAGAGGCACAAGTGGAACGAGTAACTCGTCGACTCGTATCGATCACCTATTTTCGGATCCGCAACCAGCCAAACCTTTTTGGCGAAGGAGACGGGACTGTGAATCCGCTCGCCCCCCAAAGGACTCGAGCCAAGGGAGACGACACTCACGGCTGTGCTCCGTGGTCGATGAGAAGCCCGTTCCCGATCAAAACCTCTCTCTTACTTAGTTTCATGCCCCCTCCCCATCCACCAACCCTACCCTTCGGTCTACTCCCCTCCTATGCTAAGCCCTTCATGTCCCCTCGTTTTTTTTCGAACCCACCCGTTTACTAACTACTCCGCCACGGGAGAAGGGGGACGACGTTACGAAACTTATACTGAAGGCAAGGGCGACAGGCGTCCGGCGCATACCTTTGATACCTTCTCCCCCGCCCTCTCGCAACACCCAACTTATAAACACTCTCTCTCTCTCCCCCCCTCCTCCTCCTGCCTACCACCCATGGCTGCGTCGCACACACAAACATACTCACCCCCCCCTTCTCCCATCCCTCCCCCCTCTTTCTTTCTTTCTTCATCAACGGCGGTGGCAGCTGGGTCAAGTGGACGCCGCCATGTTTCCATCTCTCCTGCCCCCTCCTCTCTTCCCCATACGCACCCCCCTCCAATACCCCACCCGATCGCTCTCGGAATACCGCGCGCGTCCGCGAATTCGTGCGCGCACGTCGCACCACGCGCCCGACGCACTGATCAGCTGCGGCGGGGCTCCCGCCAACGAATACCAGCCGCGCCTCCTCGTAAACCAAACCTCTTCATTCCCCACTTGCTTCTTCCTCCCATTCCGCGGGTAGGACGTCTCGATGATTTCCTGGATACTTCCGAGGGATTCTGCAGAATTGGATGAGAACCCCGTGGAACTGAGTCAGAATCGCACCGGGGATTCGAAAAGTGGGTGAGCTGTGCGGTATGATGCTACTTTTAATCGATCTGGTCGGTTTGGATCACTTTAGGGAACCTTTGTGTCGAGGGTCGAAAATTGACATCGACATACCTAACTCTATGGATGATGTTGACCATATGAAAGATACAAAGACCCAGTTAGCATTGATGATGTGGTGCCTATGACAATACGGACGATATTGCTGAAAAACGACATAGACGATATTGATGATTTGAACTACGTGGACAATTTGCTTACTAAAAAGGGATAAGAGAAGATACAGAAGTCTTCCGAGGGAGGACAATGGAGAATATAATTATCCATGTAATAGCCTATTTTGTTTAATTAAGACTTTCTTTTACATATTTTATCGTGTATGCTAAAAATGAACAGCTCAAACCTTCACAAATTATTCTATTGCTCTGGAAACTTGTATTCAATTAATATATACAGGTGCTTATGTTTTTATGTTCATATTTTGTTATGTTCCATCGGTCTGTGTATGAAAAGAGTGATCATTGATGCTGATATGATTACTCTGCATTTAAGGTCTCAGTTATTGGTGTGTTAGGCGGACATCAACAATTTGTGTGGCATTTATAAAAGCAAATGTCATGTTCCGAGATTAGTCTGATTTCGAGATTTGATAAATTAGAGCGTGTTCAAGAAACTGCGGATGTACAACGTACGGTCGAGTTAACGCGTTAGAGCGGAGAAGGAGAAGAGGTGAAGCACTGACTCTCAAAAATGGCTCAATAAGAATGCTATTACGGTATTGATATTTTTATAATTTTTCGTTTTAGCGTGTAAAACCGTTACTTTAAAAATTTTATTTTATAAACATATTTAGTGTCCCGAGGAAGAACATAAGCGGAGATTCCAAAGCTTCCCAGTAAATTGTACACGAAGAGAGGAGTAGAAAATACAAAGCGAGAAGGAGCAAGGGATGCTTAGCATATGCTCGATGGAATACGTATTCATCCTCAAAATCGTGGCGATTGAGTTCAAAAGACCATACGTGTTGAACAAATATGCTGCTTTTCTAGCTTTTGTTCTTAAAACGTTACATACATTTTGGTAAATAAGGCAAGAGCGAGAAACAGTTCAGAAGCTAACCTATAAGTGATAACGATATTTCTGGTTCAGGATCTTCATTGATTCTGAAATAAATTGTAAAATATAACCTTTCAATATGATAAAAATAACGCAACTATCATTTGTCTTTCTCAGTCACCCTTTTTCAATGGTTCACTCACAATTTTCTCTCCATGCAAATTGCGATTAATAAGCTAAATTTTCGCATAGCTCTGACCTGGTGGGGAGTGTAGGTGGCGCTTATTGCAAGAATGAAATACGTATGCTTCATCGTGGCGGATTATCCATTGTTTGAGGGACAGTTTACTACAGCCGACGCCTGAAAAATGTGGTTATTAGCTAAAGGCTATAGCGCGATGGATTTAAGAGGGAATTCGTGGCTAGCAAACCTTATTGGATAGGAGAAAGTTTCGAGTGTAGCTTCTGCCAACGTTTTCCACAAGTCACTTCCTCCTCTTCTTTATCCCACAAAACACCGAGCACCCTTCTATTGCAATTGTACTTAATGCACGCATAAAACTCCGACTAACGATGTAAGCGTGTCCAGCATCAAAACTTCTCATAACTAAAAATTTCTGAAAAAATTCCAAGAAACTGCGGGAGATGCCGCAACAGTAACTATTAACGGAGTCATCCGCTATGTGTGTATTATAATGCAACAATTTCAGAGAGTAAACAAGGCGAATGATTTTTACTCTCTGAAATTGTTGCATTATTCTCAAAATTCCTTGAAATATTTCCTCTATGATATGACTATTGTCATTATTTCATTATTACTTATTGCACTAAAGGACCGGAAACATTTCTCCTCGGTCTCCTGCGTATCGTAATTTCTTTCAATTTAAATCTTTTCGAGGTATATTTACCCATCCAAAAAAAAATAAATTAAGGTTATCTATCCATGAATTCAAAATAATCTTACTCCGACCACAGAGGTGGCTCATTTGGTCGGCTACGCCGAAAATGATTCCGGAAGTACGAGCTAACGCCGAATCTCTCTCTCTTTCTGGGAGGATGAAGAGAAAGGATGCATCATCATCTCTGTCCTCCCTTCTCCAACGTGCGGCCGGCGGCGGAAGAAAGCCCCGAATTGCAGCTTTTGGAGCTCGCGACGGAAGTTTAGGCGGAGCAGCGTGTGGAAAAAAATGACAATCGGAATTGGGCTATTTACTGCTATTTAAGCCACGAATTGGTCGTTTTTGTGGCTCGCGATGTTATTTGGAGGCGGAAAGAGGCGTGCGGAAAAAAAAAACAAAAATCGAAACTGACCCATTTAACAACGGTACGGAGCAAGTTGGGACTCCCGGAAATGGAAAAAAAGCGAAAGGATGAGTGAAATGAATCTTTGCTATTTAAGATTTTGTATTTCTAATATACGACGTTTATCGTACATGTAGTCCAGGGATTTTCCAAGCGCAGGGATTTTTAACAAGCCGTCTTGATTCGCGGCTACTTTTCTCATCGTAAAATGCCGACTCGACATTATCAGGGTTTTCCAAAAAAGAATCGAACGCTTTGAGTCGCCAACCATTCTGTACATGAGATAGGGGCACAAAAGTTACGATGCTTGGGAGTGGTGCTGAATACTTTTTGCTTCGTAGCTACTCAATGCACGATGTTGCCATGTAAGAAGGGAATCCTTCATCATATTTCCAGTGTAAGATTATATAACATTATAAATCTAGTGTTCACGGCACAGTAAGTGTGGGCTCAACGGGGGAGACTCCCGCAAAATATTAAACTGTAACCACCAAACGGAAGTTTGAGTGCCGATATCTTAGAGAATTTTGGTTTCGCAAAAAAGTTAAAGCAAAACTCTTTCTTTCGTTCATATGAGCAACTATAGTTTGGATAACTTAAAAAATGTATAGTTATGTATAATTTTCGCCCCCAACAAAAGGCAGATGACTAAATAAATAAAAGCTTTTCTAATGGCCCAACTATGATAGAATTGAAGGGTGACTAATCTGCAACTGGAGAAGATATTTATATTTCTGCAAGATAACCAAAATGTTTGCTTTTTATCTCATAATTTACAATCTTTGTTCTGTGTCCTAAGAGTAAATAAGATTCAAAACATCTGGAAAATTATTGTAGTACAATGTATACTATCTAATTTAAGGATCATTACAGTTCAAGCGGAGTCCAGACTTGATGGAATCCAATATACTAGTAGTTTCTTTCGAGGGAGACGTACAGACATGCCGAAGCAGGAGGAAATTACTCAGCTCAATTTAGGAGGCTTTCCCATTCCGGTATTTCTTTTACGATCGCTGAATTTCTCCGCAGGTCTTTGGAGAGAGAGAGACTCTCGGAGAATTAATCTCGCCAAATATGTTTAATCGCTACTCTGAATATTATTGACCATGATTAAAGAAGAAAAATGTATCGGCATTTGTTTACTTATTTGCTCTCTACCATTGATGTCATCCGGTAGGCCTATATAAGTTTAGTCCCATGAAAGTCTTGAGTGGAAATTAAAGAGATTTTGCAAAAGAAAAAATAGACCGTTAAGAAGTAAGTTAGCCACGAAGACTTAAAGTAAGTCAATCGTGAAAAGAATATGAACAAGTAATGAGAGCTATTTGCGAAGAATAAGGTGTGATGTTATGGAAATGGAACACAACACTGTCTGAATTAATAACAACTTTCCACCACAGAATTAAGTATTCATTCTGTAGAAATAAATACTTTTGTAGAGGAAAATTACTATTATTTCGGAAAGTGTTCTCAGATACATGTACTCGTGCCTTTTACCTTTGAATTACAACTTAATCCTGTTGATTGCTGTGACTTTAACGGACCAGAATGGGTCAATGATCCGAGGAATAGATCAATACGAACATTATACTCGTAAATATGCTAAAACTCATGGAAGATAGTCGCGATATATTCACAATGAGTCATTTACTATTTGGCTAATGCGATTAATTAGTCCATAAATCTCACGTTGCCAAGGATTAAAGAACGGGAGTTAGAACAGAAAACGCTCGGCCATGAATACGCTAGCTCATGCAAAATTTCATTGGAATGCACGAATGAAAGCCCGCCGTAAAAGGTTGATTGAAATAACTTTGGTATTTACTCGTGTACTACCGGTATAAAATACTTAGGGGAGTATACTGACTGCGTAGAGACCCAATGAATCAGCAGTCGAGTGAGTTGTCATGAAATGATGAAGGGAATCTATTTCGCAAGTTCCTTAGAGCCGCTTGGATATTAAGCAGAGGGATAAGAAATGAAAATTCTTGAGTTAGTTTTGCAACGCACAGAAGACAAAATCTTCATTTTACAATAATATCGATCGCATATTCCCGTATGCTCCTTCGTCATTAAACATGGATGGCGTTTGTATCACCTGCTTAGCATACGCATTAAATATTGTCAGAGCGCCAGAGAATAATGAACTGATGAGGGTATTACAAATTATACTGTGTTTATTTGGCGTAAAATAATGCAATGAAAGGGATAAAAATATACCAAAAATCTTCAATTTAAACATGGAGTTATGTATACGTTAAGTCACGGATCTTAATAAGATCGAATATTATTTGCATGCAGCTGAACGAGGCTGATATCATAATTCAAAATTAAGTTAACACAGCTGGTTTTGCATACGTTTAATTTAATTTTTAAAATGAGATAAAACTTCGTTGAAGCAAATTAAAACATATCAATACAATCTACCAATTGACTATGCACATTATCAAATCCATAAGGAACAGTTAACTTTAATTCAGCGAATTTAGTATGTCGTCATCCATTAGTCTCAAACAAGCACGAGAGAGACAGAACGTCATGCCAAGGTTGCTAGTTTCGTAATGTCTGCGGAGTGCGAATCCTGTAGGAATTTTAATTTAGAAACTTTGAGTCTTGGGTAAACACAACAAGGAAATAAAATCCCGCCACTACTTACCTAGTTTCTTACAAGCTGTCGGTATTGGTTGGATGACGAAAACTTTTGTTTCGGCGTGAAAGCACCGCGTCGGAAATATTTCCATCGTAGAAAGCACAAAAATAAAACAGCACGGGAGGATGGACGCAATGAACTAGTGAAAGATGGACTCATCTAATCAATAAAGTAATCTTCTCAGCATACAGCGTACACATAAACTCTCGCAAAGGTGGAATTCATCGGTCCGACAAACATATATGATTCCAAAAAGTTATTCCTGCCAGAAGAAATTCGAAACCAAAAGAAATTTACGATGGAGAATTCAAGGTGCCTCCTCGAGTGAATTCGCAATATTCCTACTGGATTCCGGAAGGTCACGAGAGTGAAATTTGCGTACACTTTCACAAATATTCGAAACTCACGAATGGGAGGGATTTATCGTGGACGCATGAAAAAGCTTACCAAAACAGTGATTAACTTAATTGGGCTGTGATTAACCGATAGGGTATAAAATAATTTCATGAAAATTACCGCCAACCTATTCACCATTCCAACTTCTTACCGTATGCACGTCTAATTTTTATTCCCCACCTTCACCGCGCAGTGACCCGCTCCTTCGGTCGGCCCCGACCTAACGCAAGCTCACCACGTCGCCTTCACCTCCTCATGCGCAGTCCGTGTTTTACACAAACCTGGGACCTATTTCGGTGCGCTTCCTGGAAGCGAGACACGACGAAAACTCCGCAACAGCTGAGCGGTTAAGAGAGTGAAAGAGTGTGAGAGATCGTTTCGTAACCCTATGGCATCGGCGAGGCGAGCCCACGTCGACGTAAGCGAGAAAGTCTTCCCCTTTCTCCCGACCACTTCACTCGGTGCCGTCACTGCTTCATTTTCAACCCTCCCTGCCCTCACTACGACATTTCTCCTCCTCCTTCCAATCCACCTCTCCTCAACTCTCTCCCTCTCCTCTCTACAATCTCATCTCCCCTCCTCCGATACCTTATTCTTCCACCATCTCTCCACGAAAACCACCACCATCCCCCCCTCTTCAGCTCTTCGTCCCGTCAACAAACAAATACCACGATGGACTAAGTGCCCTTTATCGTCCGATTTCGAATCGATGGAGGTGAGAAATCGATACCGTCAAGTGAATTCATCGTCATAACGTGAAAGTCGAACGTGGAAATTAACTGATTTCATTCAAGGTAGATTCAATTTTCATCAACGGAATTATATTACTTTGATGAAGATATGAAAATAAAATTTCATTGCGTATCCCATAAATGTGGATCGCGGTATTCCAGGGGGTAGAGCGTTGGACTACTGACCGGAGGATCCCGAGTAAGTCACTCTGAGCACCTGCAGCTCCACCCAAGCTAAGTGATTTTTCTGGTACCAGATCTTCCGGGGAAACCATAGCCGGCACAGGGAAAGGAACTGGCCCCCCTACCCTGATGTTTGAATTTCACACGCCGTCGGGCTTAGTACTGGGTGAGCTCTATCATCACCTACCAAACCGACCTTCGGGTTGAATACTGGGTTTATTTATGGTTTTTTTATCCCATAAATCCATAAATACCTTATTTTTAATGTAGAGGTACAGTTTTAAAACAATGCTATGATATTGCGGTCGTTTTGATTCATTATCCCGTGCAACAGCATTTATATATTAGAAATAGTGTCAACAATCTTTCAAGCAAAAATAATAACAAATCAAGAATATAAAAATAACAATAAATACTACATGTAACACTTTAAACTATGCATATTGACTCAATATATAGACTGCATCAAGAAAGAAGCGGCTCATAATGCACATACGTATATTATAAATTGCCAACCTTTAAGCCGTATATTATCATATCAAAGAATATCTTTTGTTTTTAGACAATATTTCAGTAGGAAATGATTTTATTCAAGTATTAACAACTAAAATTAATAATCCACAGTCACACCTTTGATTCAGATTTTAAGTGAAAATTACAAAAACGATAATTTCGGGCCAAAAGAATACCAAAGGATAATTTGGAATTTTTCAATTATCTACTGATTAGATTTACAACTATGTTTAAGGGCTCCGATCTAGACGGGACGCGATTTCCAAGCGTAGACATACACGTCCTGTAGCATAAGCACGTTCGCCTAGAGCATAAAATAATTAAATTCGTCGGAGCTGACACCAAATAATTGACCAAAACATTTTAGGCGCATATGCAGAACGTACATCTCCACCACCAAACTTAAGTTGATTTGGCGCCAGAACCTGTTTCCAAACAAATGAATTACAGATGGCAATGCCTCTTGATTTTCGCTAGTCGTTCCGCTTACACCTCAGTCCAACTTGGAGCTCGGAGAGATTTCTCGTGAAATATTTCCCTCAGCTCACATTCGATAGCTTGGAAAGTGGAGAGTCCTCCGCTACATTCGATATAGCGCCGTGAGGAATTCCTCAAAATGAAGCTTTCCCGGGCGCACTGTAATCTGTCATTAAAATGAATAGTCCTCTGTCGCCCAAACAAATAATGCCCTACTCAAAGAAACTAATCGAGATTGTGTTCTTTTTATTTGTTCAACAACTGTATCCCTTTACTGTTAAACTTTAAAAGCGACTAAAACGAGAATATTTATTGGATATAACAAAAGAAAAATTGCTTTACTCAATGATGTGATTAATCAGCAGGCAGGCAAGGCGTTCGAAGTCTTAGCGGGGGAATATGACAGCAGGGGTGTCGTTGAGTACAAGGGTGCTAAATGCTCAGTTGGTAGGGGTTCGTTACTCGGAGGTTAACACCGAACCCTATGTGTAAGACAAAAGGTGATTGAAATCCGTCTAAGGTCAGTGGTGTATTTATACTCATTTATACGTGCATGATGAAAACGCGAGTATAAATTGCATTGGTCTAAGACTGCGCTCGGGTTGATTTGCACTCTCCCTTATCGAAACCCACCTTCAGCTTGATTCCTGTGGAAGGGGTGTCGAACCCTATATTATACGGAATGGCACCGATTTCAGTCCGGTAGGGACATGATCAGCACTGATAGATTATATCCGGTACCCAGCCTATTGGGTAGACCGATCGGGATGCTGACCATGATGATCTGTAAAACCGGGGTCGGAATAAGGAATATAGCAGTCCTTCCTGCCCAGAACATTTGAAATCCACAAGCTATAGAGTGTCGATATTAACCTTCGGGTTCAGGTGTCGTAACACATTCTACATAATTTTAAAAACGCCAATCTGGCAAAAACGAGCACATGAAATATCCTGGATGTATTTTTCTGCAGGTATGAGTACTGCGACTTGAGCTGCATTCCAAAAAAGGTCTTGGTAGTTACGTCGTTCAATTGAAAAATGACTTGGGGGAGGGGGACCCCCATCGTGCATGTTTCTCAACCACCGCGTCCCTCCTGGCACGTGCCAGCAACCTTCCTAAGAGAGTGCTACGATTGAGATGCAACGATTTGAATACTCAAAGAGCTTTTTACCCCTCCTGAGACGCGCACCTCTGAGTGCTGTAAAAGGGACTTCGCTCATTTGCAGTAAAAAAAATTTCAATCGCTTTTTTTCCTAATATAGCGTCAGTGGCGTGATGAATGAATACTGCGAAGGCCGCCTTAGCGTTTGGGCTTGGGACTGGGTCGCCCTTCTCAAGTGAGAGTCCTTCCCGTCCCCGCCCTCGATGAAGGGGAAATCCGCCGCCGCCGCGCCTTCGCGGAGGACGGGCCGCCCGAACACCCTCCGGTTCCTCGCGGAAGTCGACCCCGAGCGTCCCTGTCGAAAAATCGCCCACTCCTCCACGTCGGGCGGCCGCGGGAGGAAACCCGCCCCGCGGTACACTGTCTGGAGACCGGTCCCAGGCGCCCCCCTCCCCCCCATCCGGGACATGTGAAAACCAGAGAGGTATCCAGATTCTGCGTAATACATCTGCATGTACGTCATACTCCGAGGTCCGCCACGGCGGTGGGTTGGGTATTAGAACACCGGCCTATGGTTATGTAACCGTGGGCAAAGATGTATTCGAGGTGCAAAATGAGTGGACGATGAAATTATGTTTTCCGGGTGAAAATTTTGGAATGAGTAACCTTGGTTTTGATGTGGTTGCGGATCGTGCGGAAGAAGTACGAGTATTACAATCTATCACGACGGGAATCTATTCCTTTTTTTTTGAGAACGAAGAGAAAAACACCTATTACTGATTTTTTATTAAAACGACCCGAGTTTCAACTCCTTGAGCCTCCTTCAAATCAAGGAGAAAAGTTAATGGAATTTCGAGTGTTTTTACATACCTTCTCCAATATCCGCAGTTCCCATAAAGATAACTCTCCGACTGAACGATTGATTGACGGGGGTTCCGGTCTATCATCTGATTAATCTAATTCCATAATAATCCCATCGATGTCGGGGAAAATTTCTGATTCAAACCGGAGGCAAAACATTTTTTTTAAATCTCCCGCATAAATACTACATTCATCGTTTTCTGTTCAGCTATGTTTTTATGATGTCAGAATTAAACGCGAGTCTCACAAAACTTTTTCACATATTTCGTCTCGTTTGCGCACTTAGTGACAAGGGGTTCAACCGCCGAATTTGTCTAAGGACCCTCCGTTACACTTGACTTTCTACTCGTAATACAGTACTTGTTATTTATCACAGCACGCAGTAGATTGTTATTAGACTGGATATAACTACTGTTTGCTTAAAATATTTCCTCGCGGATTCCAAATGCTGTCTGAGTATTCCAAAGGTGGTCTAAATGATGAAAAATTACACCCCTTATGATTCACCACAAAATCATGCAACACGTCTATTAAAGACAATATTTTTTAAACGGATCGGAATGATTTTAGTGGGAAATCATTCACGACTGCACCTCTCGGAGCCTGAGTGAATTGTTTAAGCAAGAATAACTCAACAAAGTGGAGGATCCAGACATTAGAATTATCACGTCAGCGGTCAACAGTAGGGAAAACTGTTGTGTGACCTTAATCTGTGAAAAGGAGGCGAAATAACTCCGAGAAACCTTCGATAATTGAAGGCTTAGGACCTTCTCTACGAAGCATGGTCCTAACGCCTACACGAATGGTTCGAACTCAAAGAGAGGCAGTGTGACCTCGTGAACTTAAATTTGAGGGTCAAATCCCAGTGAGAAAAATATTGAGTTAGGGAGTACTTACTTGTATAGGCGCTGCAATATGCACTAAGGGACTCACTACTTGGCAAGCATCTGACGACTAGGTGATTTTTAGCTATCTTCGTTGTCAAATGAAAGAATGAGTATAAATGTCATACTAATCGTAGGGTGAGGTAGAAAACGTCCTCGCTAAATTAATAGGTACATATGTCAAGAGTTGGCAACGTAATGTCTAACAATCCACAATACTCAAAATTACATTTTTTGCCCATTATTCTCATTTCATACGAGTCATTGAAACTCATTTACGGGGTTACACTGTATCACGTACCTTATTTTTTCCAATTTACCATTTTATTTTTAAGTAATTTCGTGTTTTAAGACGGATAAATACTTATTTGACAATGAATACGATCCTCACATAGTTGGTTGTTTTAGTTTAATCTCCGTAAAAAATATATTTTACCATTCTATTTTTGTCTCATTGTTAAAATATTACCTGGCACAAGTACAGGTCAGACATCGAGCAGAGTCTGCCTCTGCCTAACATAGCTAAGCCTCAGTTTAACGCACGAGATGCAACTCTAATTATTGTTAAGAAGAGTGAAGGGATTGACAATTCTTTTTTGACTAAACATTTGTTTAACTAAAAGAACGGATAATTTTCCTACTCCAGCATACTCAACTCTAGCAATCATAAAACAGATATATTCCAACGGGTTCAGCGGATAACAACTTTCTTTTTATGCCAAGCCTCTTGTATTCCATCAAAAGGAAATAAGGCCGAATTCCATGGCGCAAGAAGGGAGCGAATAGAATAAAACAGATGAACTAGAACAAATGAAAACTTATTTCAAATTTCGCGAATATCTAGGTACAGCATTTATGATGCAAGTCGAACATATACACTGACTATGGGGAAACTATAACATCCGTTTGAAGTCCATTACATTGTTTTACAAAATATTAGGATTTTTTAAGTTATCGATGTTGTGCAAACAAAATTTTCCACTTAGTAGTTGCGATTCCCTGATTGTGTAAATCTACAGGAAGGTCACGTCATCTCTTCACCCGCCACTGATATTTCGACTGCGCAAACTCTTGGAAATCGAATAAATCGCTACACAAATAAACCACTGTCTTTTCCCGAGTTTGCTTGAAGGGACGACACGTGAACAACACGCGCTCGTTTTAGGTCGCGTTGCATTTGCCTGGAAACTAGAACATTAAAGTCTGCTCGCAAACGCTTATTTTTTCACTCCTCGTCAGCTTCGAGAAAAAATATACACGGGAATGAATACGTCGGGGTTGAAACGCTATCCTCGATCGCGCGCGGGCATCTAAAATAGAAAGTTTCGGTCCGCGGACGAAATCGAGAGTTTTAATTCCACGTGTATTTTTTTCCCTATCCATCTCTCTCTCTCTCTTTCGCTCTTTTCCCTCGAACGAGCGAGAACAGGTTCGGACTTACGTTATAAGCATGTCGGCTGTTGATTGCCGTCGATCGTCAGGTTCCAGATGGCTTGCTGTCGAATTAGCTTCTCTCGATCACCTGGTGGTCGACGTCGTGTTTGCGGGCACCTCCTTTAAAATCCTACGCCTATCCAACGCTCAAAAACTGCGATGATCCGCTGGCTCCCTCTCTCTCTCTCCCGTCGGCGTTGTCTTGTCTACCACTCACGGCACAAGCAATATTATCGAGCACACCGCACACCAACTTCCCTGCCTCTCTTCACTTTCTCTTCTTCCACCACCTCGCCGCTTCCTCCGTCTCTCTATCTTACTCTTCCGCGAACTTATCCGTTTAAATGTAGTGCCCACTCCTTTATTTTTCAGTGCTACGGAATAAAAAAACACTTTACACCTCTTGTCACTTAAATGTCGCTTATTCTTCCAACACGGACACGCTCAAACGAAAAACAGTGCCACCAATAACATTCGTTTGGTCTCGACCTGCGTCGTGTCGCCGAGATTGGCTCTGAATGTTTTCCTCGGGCAGTGCGTCAAGAGCACGCGAGTTCTGATCACCAGGACGGCCTCCTCTCTCTGAATAAATGAAGAATTGTTCAGGGACACCGCGTCCGTTTCCTCTTGTCGTGGGTTGGTTCTCCTCGGCCTCAAAAAATTATATTCAAAATGATATCCAATACCAGCGTAATTCGCGTTTTATTCCGCGGGAGTCGGAACCTTTTTCGCGGAAACAGAACGGAAGTGAGTCACTTTACTTGGGAAGACAGTCGACTAGGAAGCGCTCGTGAACTCGTCACCAACCGGTGACAACAACGGATGCTCGGCTGTGACAACAACGTCGATCGCCTTCCGTCGGCTCGCTCCTTATTGCCGATGGGATTGCACTCCCCAGATCAGCTCCGATGTGATACTGCGTGACTGCAAGTCATGCCGGAGACTCGGCAAGGGATGCCGGTTGGATACGCTGTCTGGTTCGGAGGACGAACCCGCGTTCTTCGCTCCGGGAGGGACGCGGGTCGAGATCGTCGCCGGAGCTTGGCGCACGCCGAAAACACGAATGACTGGCGAGCTGCGCTCCCCTGATATCCAGCACCCCCGAAAAACACTCTCTCTTTCAGATCGGACAACACTCCCCCACCTCCTCGGCCCCTTTCTCGCTCTCTCGCCCGGACCGAAACGAAAAAAAAATCTCTCCTCCCGACTTCTTGCACTCCCTTTTCTTCCTCCTCTTTCCGCGCTTCTGGTCTCCTTGAGCGCTCAAGACACACTGGACTCCTCGTCCGCGCGCTCCGCCCTTCCCATCCCTCTCCCGTCGCACGCACGCCGCCACCACCTCGATCGTCGGCCCTCCCCTTCCTCCGCCTCCTCCTCCTCCGAATGTCCACACAGCGCCGCCTTCCCCCTCTCCTCCACCTCTCAACCAATTCCTCCTCCTCCTTAGTGCAACCCCCATAGTGTTTCTCAAAGCTGGACGTTTATACCTACGCCACTCTCCGGGATGCTACGGCAATCCCGCCGGTTACCCCACCCCACTCCGGCCACCTCATTCACGCTCCCTCCCAAAACCACGGGCCAGCTTAAACGTCGAGCCCCCTCCACCCTTTCTTCTTGCGGGCGCATCCTTTTAATAGCCCTTCTCCCCCTCCCCCCCCGATCACTCATGCAGGCGCCGCAACCCGAGTAGTTCTTTATGAGCGCGATCCTCCGCTGCGGATTCCCGTAAACCAATCGCTCCCCACCTCGCTCTTGGGATCGAGTTTATGACAACCCATTGAATACCCAATTTCCGATCTCACTCTCTCTCCTCCTTTCCGAGGGAAAAAAGAATGGTTGTTAATTCGCCAATCGATGACGGGGAGTCGACATAGTCGAGCGGTTCGATGGCTTAGGCGAAGCACTCGGCCCGCCGCCGGCGCGTTAAAGCACACTTTCGGGATGGATATGGGTCAACTCCTTTCGCACGCCTCATGTGTGTTTACCATAGCAATTCTGTCGACCGGGAAATCACTCGGGAGAGGCGTAGCCAGTGATCGGGTGGTTTTTCATTGTCACCCAGTAGCAAATTTCCTAATTTGGCTCCCAAACAGAGGGCAATGATGGAACGGCAACATTTGCCGAAGCTGGGTTGCCAAAATTGGTAAGCGATAAATGGAGCGGTCGCTGCATTCGTTGCCGATGAAAATTTCTTTCCATCAAGTTTTGAGGTAAGGAGGTGAAGTGTCAGGCGGAGACCAACCTGAGTCTAACCTGGGGTTTCCGAGCAGCAACTGAGACTACCAATTTTATATTAATTAGATCACCACACTGAACTTAATTTGTAACTTCACGGATTTAACTAGGTCGCTGTCAGTGATTAGGTCCCTGACATCGGTAATTATCGCATTTAGAGTAATACTATTGGAAATTCCTATTTTAGCTTTAGGAATTACTCCTCGGGTTGTTTCCCAAATTCATTGGTTAAATGTCGCAGATAGCAATTCAATTCACGGCCTACTTTGAAAGTAAAAAGGGACGTTTCAAGCGAGATATGGTGGAATATCATGATTAATTACAAATTCCCACAATATATTTATTTTGTGGAAAATTGCCAATTTTTAATTAATTCATATAGCTTCGAATGTACCCATATTTTGAAAATTTACTTTCATATAATTAAAGTAGCGTATACATTTTTATTAAGGATTATTTTCTCGTTAAATCTCATGGATTATCACTAAATTGTTACGAAATGAACCAATCCTTTCATGAAATGGGCGCTTTCTTCCTCCATTTCCAAATGCGCAATATTCCATGGAGAACTTACGAGAGACGATGGGGCGATATTATTAATTGCGAGTATAAATTGAATTGGAGAAGACTTAAATCATTTAATTTTGATTTATAGAACATTTTCCCAATAATCAATTCAAAATTTCACAGCGTGCTGACGTAAACCTACCCACTTGTCTCTTCTTTCCAGTCTGACTTCTTTGAGAGACGGGTATCAACATGAACCGTGTTAAGAGCTATGAGAATTGATTTTCCAATCCAACAGCAACACTTGTTCGCAGTTATGACTGCTGCTCCTCCTTCCATCGCCCTCCATCTCCTGTCCGCAACACTGGGGTATACATTGTATAATTTTGATTCGATAGCCATCGATTGAATTGACGTCCGTTGTCGTCACTACTGTCGTAAACACAGTTCTACCCTTCGAGGCAAAGGCCTTGAGGTGCGAAAATTTTAAGTGCGCCGCAATAGACTTTCTATTCACTCGGCACGTAGAGATTGAAAAGTTCTGTAACGCGGCGATTACCAACGTGGTATACTCTTAATGGAGTCACTTGGGAGGTTACTTCAGAATCATATACACTCGTGCACGAATTCACCATCGACCGTAGACTGATTCTATACTTGAAAGGAATAGCTCTTGTCCTAGTCTTCATCATAGTTCGATATTTTGTACAAAATCGCACATATCATATCAGCAAACATTGAAATTTTTATCAATTACTCACTTCGAGTATGTATCCCATCAATACATTCAATCATCAGTAATTATATAAATGTTCGAAGAAAACCGTAGTGTACCTTGTTTAACTGTCTTGTTGGTAGTTTTGATTCCCCGATTTGATTCACACGATTTGACTTCCCCGTTGGGTCGATTTAGGATTCGTTTCAATAAAAATCGATCAGTCAAGAGCCAACTATCCTGGGGCTAAGCTATCATATCTCTATTTGGAGTTTCCTTGCCAGGGGAAAATTTCCCGACTGTCTGCTGTCTTGTAACATGGAATATCCTCAGTTTTCAGTCGTAAATTCTTCTCGGGGCGCGGGGTTTATTGTTGGCTTTCTTTTATTGACTTCAACGGGATTCCACGGTTTATTTTTTTTCCGCTGTCCATGGATGCAGGGAAATCCCAGACCGAGGTGTCAGTTCGCTTCGACGCAAGATCTCGCGGCAGAAGTTTTCTTAAGTTATAGGGTGGAGATTAACCAGACGGACTTCCCGAAGGTCGTCCTTCGATGTAAGTTTATGCCCCTTAATACGTAGGGAGCAACTTTTGCTTCTTTTCTCATCTCGTCGCATTATTATACTAAAAATCACTTTTAGCAGAGGCTTAACCGCAAAAATGACGAGATTCAATTTATTCGATGAGCTGGAATAAACCTGGTATCCAATGAAACGTCTACCAAACTTTTAGTGAACCCCCCTATCCCTTCCGAAGTAAAGCAGTCTTCATCACTCCATCAACGCATTACAACAGGAAACAGGCAAAAGGCAGAGTTACAAACATTTTAAATCAACCTTCGACTCATATTTTCCTTGTAAATTAACTATTTTTCATAGAAAGCTCAAACTATTACCATCTAAAGCCGTAGATTAAACTTATGCGCCCCTCCGTGTTAGTTAAACTGGACTCAGGACGACAAATTTCCGAAAACTGGTGTCAACGTGAAAATAAAATACGTAATTTTACATGCTGCAGTGAATATGGAAAGCGAACTGCATATTCATATGAAATTTCCGTGCACCGCCGGATCGTTTGAACAATAAGTAAGCGGTTTGCAAATTAAAACATACAAACGCACATTAAACGCGGCGGCTCTAAAATTCCAACTGAATTTCCAGTTTTGATAAACGACCTTGTTTCACTCCCATTTCTGGCCAGTCCCTTTGAAATCAAAGAATTAAACTAGGTTTGGGGAGAGAAAGTGACCATCGTGCTCTGCAGAGAAGGTCGAAAGTTTGTAATTTGCAACCAGAACTATTATTAGACCACAAATACATTTCATTTAGAAACCGTCTCGAGGGAAGAGAGGAAATAATCTTAATCTTGGCGAAGGTTACCGATGATCTCAACAGGATTTTGACTAAACACAATTAACTGCCTAGCTCTTTAAAGTTTAACATAAGAGTCGGTGGGATCGGGTTTCGAACTATTATGGGATAAATAATTAGAACTTAACGAGTGCAGATGTTCAGATCATTTAGATAGAAGAAAGACGGCGTAAATGAGTCTTCTCCTCACCGCACGTGCCTTAACGGTCGTTTACTGTTAAAGTCACTCATCAAGCTCTGCCCCGAATTCTCACTCCGCGGGAACTGTCCCGTTCTCCGCCTCAGCCGAATATTATTTGGAATGCCGGTTTCCCATGATCGGGATCAGGACAGTGCGATAGGATTCTTACAGTAAAGACATTCCAAATATGAACTTATGCCATGACCAATTTTCACTGTGCACATAGGCTTTCTTTCTGGCTTTCTTACTGATGAGTCTTCTGATAATAAAATTTCATGCTCATCCGCGAAATCTTTCACTTGGACTTTAATTTCCAGATCTTCCTGGGTCATTAATTGCAGCAGAGTTTGTAAAGACTAAAAATGGAAATGGTCCACAAAAGGACGAATTATTTTCCTTACCGGAAAATTTTACGATGCATGTAACCTTTAAAAAATATTTAGCCTGAAAAAATGTCTACATTATATTTTTACGTACTTCGAATTGCCCATCTGTCGTAGACATTCCAATCACATACGTGTTGCAAGAAACTCCGAAGCTCGTAACAGTGATCGAGTAGTGATTAATATTTATTACGTTCCACTTCCAAGTTACGATGATCAAGGGAATGTCACGACTTTTCAGTTCATCGAAATGGTGCGATGGGTTTTCCGATCACCGTCGAAAGGTGATCCCCGAGAAAGGTGGACCTCTCGGGTCATCCTCGCTTGATGTATGTAACTGCCGAGTGAAGGGTGACCCAATCATCTTGATTTCCTCAGATATAATCCTCCGAGCAGCATACTCCCTCTCGATTTGATTCGTACGGACGGTGTAATCGAGAAAATGCACATTTCAACGAAATTACCCTTCATAAGCGACAATTTTCTTCCTCCGCTGTAGTATTCCACTCCCGCTCACCGACCGTTGATCTAGGAATCATGCAGTGGAAATTTTCATGACGCAGTCTCTCCGAGCTCAACTCGAAGAAAGATTACTGGACTAGATTGGTGTCGATTGCCATTGATTGGCCTTCAATTCGTACGCACTGCTTTGGTAGTACATTTTCGACTAACCCCCTCCATTGTAATTTTACGTTCACATGGGATAAGGCAAATTTTTCATATATTAGAGATGTAAATTTTGATTCAAAGATTTTTATTTATAGTTTCCTGGCCACTCGAATGTATTCGATGCGTTACTGTATCACGTGACGACAATCAAAGTTGCATTTTGGCCATTCGGGGATGAAAATTTGACCTCAGAGATTTTTAGTGTGACAATTCATGAACAGAACTTTAAATTTGGAAATAAAATTACTTATGTTTTTAGATGGTAGAACTTCGATACTATTCTCTTTTAAAGATATCGACAAATGACATATATCCTCGCGGTTTGAGGGGGCATGAGTCTTCTGCCTCTATCGGCATAAGCTTTATCACCAGTAAAAACCTCGGCGATGGGAGCATTGAATGAAACAATCAGTATACGAATTTGGGATGCCTAAATGATATTATGCCAAATGTTCTGAGATAGGGGGTCTAATAGTTTCCATATGTGAGCTCCATTTTAAGAATAGCATAATAAATGCAAATTTCAAGCCATCGGTATCATAGTATACTAGTTCAGACCCCAACGCAAACTGAGGTAGTAAAGCAAATTAGAAAAGAAATTTAATGCTATACAGAATGATAGACAAAATGGTAAACTAGTAGTAGCTATTGTTTCACTCCTCATTTGAATTAGTTGAGCAGAAAAAAAACTCAAATGTATCCTAATTTTTTGAAAAAATCGAAAAATGCATCTAACTAATTGTTAATCAACTCTAAATATTATTATTTCCTAAAAACTATTCATACTCGTGATTTTCTCCTACATTTCATCTCAATAGAATAATCATTCAAAACCAGGGAATACTGCTTTTTTTTTGTAAATATGAGGTTCGAAAATATATTTAATGCGGTGCACTGAATGGTTGAGGCCTTAACTTTGTAGAAATCCATGTTTAACTTAAGAAATTAAATATTATCTTTGCTTTCTACAGAAATAAAACTTTATTTGTCGACTAGTTTCGTTTACACTGTAACGTCCTAATTAACTAGTCCTGAGGATGTTACAGTGTAAACGAAACTAGTCGACAAATAAAGTTTTATTTCTGTAGAAAGCAAAGATAATATTTAATTTCTTAAGTTATTTAATGCGGGATTATTTTTGGGGCCAAGACAAAATAAAATCAAATTTTAAGACCATTAAAGCTTAGCATCGATTTCCCTCGGGTGCCAACCGGTGTGCGCTTCAAGAAAAAAGCCATTTTTGAAAACTAAGAGCTCATCAGAAAACTTGAGTTGGACCTATAAGAAATGATCTGTCGTAAAATGTTCCCCTGCTGACATAAGAGCATGCATAACATTTTGAATTATCCATACCAATTTTTATGATAACTAACAAGGGACGACCCATGTTTCATCAAAGCTGTTTTATGGAGTTCACTCAAGGCAACAAACACAGAAAATTTTATTTAAACGACATTTACCGGACAATTCGATGAAAACTCCATAAGTAACTATTTAGTTCCGCTTGAAATTTTAATGCGAGGAATTAATTCCAATTGTGCTTTAAGATAACCGCACTATTGTGTTGTTTTTTGTGACGAAAGTATCAATTTTACTTTGCATTTTTCCCGACGAAAAGCGTATCACTAGATTATTGTGCTCTTTCTCTAACCAGTGGCACGCGATTCGATTGAGACACACATTAGACTACGATTGGTTTGATATGATGAAAGACTGAATAGCATGGCTTTTTTTTCAAGTCTGTCTCATTGGGGAATAGATAAGGCGCCATGGAAATGCAACGCAAGGCCGACCGACGATGGTTCACTCTCACGTGCCGCCGGGGAGGTGGACCTCTACGCAGGGGATTTCCCTCGCATCCCACCAGATGGCCTTCCAAAGGAGAGTGGATTCGCATCCGCGGCGGACTGTGTTACGTCCACAAGATGTTGAGTCACCTCCTCCTACCCCTCATGACTACTTAACTGTATGGGCCGCCGCGGAATCCAGGTGCCAATGCCTCGAGATTTTCTCATTTCGAAACGACCAATTTCGAATGCAGCCGAACCTTGAAGGGCGTCCACGCGGTATTTCCGCTCTGTGCGTGGGATAATTGTGTCACTCACTCGGCTCGTAGAAATCCCCTGAACATGTTTACTGAATCGACGGCATTGGGCCGCAAAGGTCGGATTGGAGTGTATGAGGTCCGCTTGTTGTTCGCCGTCCGTTCGCGAGAGCCTCCGCAGATCCCACCATACATCCACGGGACCGCGATGACCCAGTCGGAGTGAGCAAAACCATATTCAACTGGTGTTGTCAGAATGAAGACAAAGCAGTGTGTGACACCAAGACATTTCAGCGGTTCATCCAGACGAGAACATGTGCCGTGTGAGATTAATGGGTAGACCTGACTTCAGTGTTTCTCTGCGCAGGATTTTGAATTAGGCGAGAGGTACAGCAAGGCTTCGGTAAGTCCCGAGCGTCTCTTATCCCCAGAAGACCTCTGTTGAATGACGTCGAGAGATGAAAATTAATTACTACTTAATAAAAAATAATAACGACAACCGAGGCCATATTTACTCAATGATTCAGTCGATTGTTGAACGGAAAGAAAAGAAGTAACTATATGTTCGATAATAAATACAGGCATTCGATAAAAATATTGTTGTGGAAACGTGGCGCAGCTTTAACAAAAGGATTTCACAGTGTAATAAGACAGGAGTAATTGGAATGAAAGAAGGCTGAAGGAGATGAAGAGCGATGGGGATGGATTGTCGTTGACCTTAGCCCACTCTCCAAGAAAGCCAACAGGAAGTCTTGAGAGTTTAAAACGTTTCCATCGGGGAACGGCGTGCTATATCCATTTACTGTTTTCACAACTGACGCCAGTAAACGAATCCACAAGAAGCAGATATATAATACTTCGGGGTATCAGGAAATCGATATTCACTTTGAGAGGACAATTACCCATTCGAAAATGAAATAACAAATCGAGGACGATCTCTTGAAATGAATTCGATTTACCAGCGTCACCGGAGGAGCTTCTACGATCCGAGAGCAGAGTAAAATGTTTCCAGATGACGCATCTGAATACTTGAATCGGTAATCGCACATTTATTCCATGCAACGATCGTGATTAACGCGATAGTATTGGCGCGGGGAAACCAATAGCGGAATTTTACCTGAGTAATTACATAAATGTGGCAAGTGGGTGACGCAGAGATGCCATTTCCACCGCTAATGCGAGTCCATGACGCCAATTTGAGGCCACATAACTGCAGAATAAATTTCTTAATGCATCTTCGTAAATATATGTAATCCGTGCCCACACGAACAATGGCTCCAAGGTAAAGAGATTGCGCTCGATAGTAAAACACGTTCGCAAGAACTCCGCGAGATATAATTTTCTTAATCCCAAACGATCTTTTGCGCGGAATATTAGAGCCTCGTCAGCGCAAAGAACGTCAAATCGACAAAAAACCCATTATTTTCGAATAAATAGGCAGATTGGCTGCCCCTCTCCCTTCATGACTTCCACGTGACACCTATGCCGTCGTCCTTCACCTTTTTTATATGGAGTAATTATCTGCTCTTAGCCAGGTTTTCTATACGAGTTTTTCCCCTCCCATTCGTCTTCTCCCCTTCTCCCTCTCGTCCCGAGGTGGCAACCCGCCAGTGGAAAGATCGCGCGTATTTCCCATCGCAATGCCCGCGCGCCAATGCATGAAGCGTATTGGGTAAATCCCTCCTTAATTAATCCAGATAAATCTCCTAGTACCGACTCTTTTGTATCACATCGCACTCTTCGACGTCTTCCCATTTTCCCTACTGAACTGCTGACTTTATTATTATTATTTTCGCAGCAATCAACTGATACGAGTGTAACAAAAAGGAAAGCAGTACGAATAACACCGATATAATATTGTAACCTATTACTTTGAGAGTAAACGGATCAAAGTATTTTTTTTATTTTGAAAGGAGGGATCACAATTTACTCATCATTTTGCTTTGAACCCCCTAACATCGGAAGTTTTGAATCTTGCTATTTGCCGTCTCTTAAATATTTCGATACAATAATTTCTTAGGAAAGGGCAGGAACAGGATAGGGATGTTGGACGGGATGAAGGGAGGGAGGAAATACACAAATATGAAGAGGGACCTGATGTAGAGTAGGTTGCTGGATTGGGTTTTGTTACGAGTCACAAAATATTTATTTGGTAGTTGTATCCATCCATAAACCTACCTTAACCGGTGGATTACCGAATAAAAAAATAATTTCTTCAACTTGTGGATTTTAATGAGAAATTGTATTCTCCGAGCCATAATTGAATTTTCTTGGGGTCAATTCTTAGAATACCACGTACTTTTTTTCCCTTTACACCCAGAGAAATTGCTCTTATCAACTCAACCAACGAAGTTCAAATAAACATTCAAATGAAAAGTCATGCAAGAGTGTTGTTTTACATTATTTAGACCTCGTTCTGAATCCTTCCGATATTTAGGCATTTTGCATAAAACTACGATATAATTTACAAATTAAACAAAACTCAAAGGAAAGCCTGCGGAATAGTTAAAATTGCCATGAAAGAACAGAAAACGTCGAATCACGCGATTATTAGAAAATCTAGAATCGCAGCCGCCAGAATAAAAAGATTGTAAAATATTTCACATGCTATTATTACTAGTAATTGTAAACAAGATTATGATGAAGTGAAGGACGATAAAATGGGCAAAATAATTGTGAAAACTGTGGAGAAACACGTGGTTAGAAGGAATTATTTTTTCTAATCTCAGCTATCAACATAAACAAAGTAAATGGAAAATTTCCCATCTTAAAATGCACAACAGTGGAAAGTTGCAGGATAATGCGTATGTATGCGCTGATACTAGCAATTATAAGCCACATTGGCTTGCTAGTCAAGCGATAGACAATGGAGTTTATTTCCCCCATCCAGGAAATCATACATTTACATAGTTGAGAAAAAAACAATGACCAACCAGTTGACGAGGATCGTCTTACCTACTTATTCCGATTTCTTTAGATTAAATTTATTTTACCGGTGCAACCAACCATTGAATGTTTTGAGGATATTATTACAGGTAATCTACCGGTTAAGATAGGTTTTGGATGGACCCAAAAACCAAATATTTCTCTTGTCTCTCCTAACAAAACACAATCCAACATCCTACTCCACAACTCCACAACAAAGTCTCTCTTCCGATTGAATAACAAGAATCAACTTACGGAGGCTATCTTCACATGGAAATAGATATAAACAAAAAGGGATAGGTACACGTATGAAGAACGAACACAGGAGGAGGCAAGCTGTACGAGTCATCAGCACCATTACCGACACCCCTCTGCTTTGGTCGCGAGCGTGCGGGGCGGGAGGAGGCGAAGGCGGAAATGAGGAAGTCTGCGGGGGACCAAGACATACCACCAAGGCTGCCGGCATTTGCAGTTCGCTCATCGTGTGGGCTTCCGCAAGGCTGGACCCAGACTGGCCTGGACCTCGCTGCTCGCGGTGGTTCGTCGGTTTATGGCTTTGGGGAAGAAACGAAGCTGGGCGGTGGGATGCAAGGCTACAACACTCCAGCCGAGCCATTCAGGAAGGATACATTTTTATCGTGGTCAATGTAAATTTATAAGAGGCGTCGCTGATTTCCACACCTCGAAAGTGATCATGACCGGAGGAGGGAGGCCTTGGGATACACTTCCAACTTTCCATCCGTCCTCTTGGCTGTGTTGCGGATGAGATATTGTGCCCTCGATTCGGTGTGGATAAAAAGTGTAAAGTTTTGCATTGTAATGGCGATGCAAATTAATCGAATCACGAGTTAATCAATTAATGTTAGAAATGGGATTATTAATATTATTATTAAGAGGTAGCTTACCGTTTCACGTTGGTTTTTGATGGACCCACATTTAATACCCCTACATTCATTAGCCCCGCTAAGCAAAACAACCTGACACACCGCGCCAAAAGAAACCCTTCTTCAATTACGTATACTTTCTACTTCCCTTCATCCCAACTAACACGCATATTATTTTCCTACCCCTAACACGCCTAGCGTTTTCCCTCTATCAGTCTTCAACATCCTGTCCTTGATTTAATGATCCTAATTTACCCTTCCTGTCTACTTCGGATTTCTCCAAGTAATCTGCCCTCGTCACCCACAATGCTCCACCCCAGGACTCCTTCCTTTGTTTTCCTTTTCGTCTAATTATCCTTTCCCATTCCTCTTGATATTCGCAACTCTAAAACAATCTACGCCTGGCATATTTTTTCAATGACAAAGTTTCCGCGCCGTGTAAAACCACGCTCCACAACAAATCTTTCAATAATATTTCCTAAACATCCAAATCAACGCTCATGTCATTAACTCCTTGATCTTTTTGAAAACTTCTCTTCCCTGAGCAATACTAATTATGTCCCTACTGCTTTGATCATCATGATCCAAGACACTTCCAATATAGGTAAACTGTTCTATTTGCTCTCGTTTTTGCTCTCCAATTTTCACGTTTAAGTTAACCTTTATTCTTCTCGAAAACTATCGAGTATCGAAATTCAATTTGCGTCGTGTTAATAATATGAAAATTTATTTGAACTTATCGTAGCCGTTTGTGCGGGCTGGTCATTCTATATGTATAATCGGTCGTATGGGGAATCAGTCATAGGTTCCTTATTTATATATATATATATATATATATATATATATATATATATATATATATATATATATCCCTAACTAAACTCATCCCCACAACCGACGTTTCACGTCAACTATATAAAAGAGTCAATATTTACCAACAAAATAATTTAGCCATACGTGCCTTCACCAAATCCACGTAAAAGACTATCGTGACTTATACTAAGGAAAGTGCCGTGTTAAACCATGCTTAGCCTACAAAATAGTTAAAAAATACCGATGAAAGACTTTTTTCCTTTAGGAATTACTGAATATAAATAAATCAATAATAGGAATAAGCTTGAACAATATAAGTCTCACAAACCTTTTTACGATATGAATATGCAACTAACGACATGAAACAAGTTATTCCATATTTTAAATAAAGAAATTGTATGTAGCTACAGTGAATTTTTTTACGGCTGTAGGAATGCATTAACTCAACAAAAGTAGACTACGTTCCACATGTGTGCAAAAAATTCAGATTGGGCGTAATCACCTCTGATTGATTAGAAGAAAGATTCCAAAAGACACGTCATATAATGTAAGTAAAAATAAATAAATGATCATCTATAGAAAAATATGAGAATTAAACGCGAGTCGCTGTGAGAAGCAGGCAAAAAATGACCAGTGGGATAAGAAAATTGACTCATTTATGACAGTGCAAGTTTGCTATTTCAAGGGCTAAAATGGTTATCCTAAAAAGGACTGATTAACTGTCGATCCTGCATGTTTCTCCAGATCCAAAGTATTGATTGGTATGTGGCTAAATTCGGCCCTAAGTTGCTAACTGGGATTTCAGTGAAATTCGTTCAATGAGTTGGATTAGCTTGGAAGAAGCCCATATTCTCGTGAGCCCTCCAATCACCGTTGAAGTCTACCGATCGATGATTTCTGACTTTGATTGCCAAAAGAATGAAAAACTGTTCGATTGCTATAGCTACCACCGACAGATATATTATATTATCGAGTTAATTTCTTTCCTAAGGTGTGAAACAATCACATAAGGACTAATTTTGCGAACAACCTATCAGCTCTTCGATGAGGATCAATAACGACCTAACGACTGGAGCTTCCTGGGGAACGTTTTGTAAATCAGTTTGACCACCATGGTCATGGTTCATTCTTATTCGCTCAGTTTGCTGCTTTTTTTTCACTTCATCCGTTGTTTCGCAATTCCAAAGGAACTCCGGATATGTAGTCACCCATGGAATGTGCGAGTTCTACCAAATTTCCCTTAACCAAACTCACCTTATCCCGCACCGCGTCCTAATGAATTTATCACAATGTGCTTTTGATATGACGCACAAGTTCTATGAGCTCCTGGACATTATACGAAACGCGGTGCTTATTTTCTCACAAGGACGAACGAATTCAATTTAAATTCGATTAGATTATATGCGAGTCACTCCGTCGTAACATTTTTCCTACTGTCATGATGAATTTAAATTAAGGGCGTAGCGTTCGTTTTTCGAATTATGCATAAGGAGGCGTCTCCAGTTAAAACTACTTCGTATAATTTTATCCAGCAGTGTATTGTGAAAGAGAGGGTTGAATGATTTTCCCAAGAGGATTGTAGCCCAAATGATGATGAGGAATAAGTGGAGAAAAGGAAGAGAAAATTCGCTAGATTTGTTAAAAAGTATTATGAAAATAGAGTTAGCGTGACGTTGGAAAAATTGGGATGGGAACCACTTGAGGCACGAAGAGAGTAAGTAAGACTACTACTTTTATAAAGGCACAAAGCACCCGAATTTACTTGTGACTCTGAGGGAATCTCTATAGCCCTACATAACACCGAAAGATCGGATAATCAGGATAACATAAGAGAGATATAAACCAACCACAATCATCAACCCGAAGAATAGTTTGAGAACTGACGGTGGAGCTCACCTAGTACTGAACCCAACGGCGCATACATTCATGAATCAGGGTAGGGGGTTCCAATCTTTTTCCAATGCCGCCTATGGTTTCCTGGCTAGATCTATTATCCGAAAAAAAATATAGTTTGGGTGAAGTTAAGGATACCCAGAGGCGACACCAGGAAGCAAACCCAGGCCCTCCGGTCAAGAGCTCAGCGATCTACCCAATGGATTTATCATGTCCCCTAAGAGAGATATACGTCATCACTTACAGTTTCACGGACTCGCTCTTCCTTCACAGGAGAAAAAACAATTACACAAACAATAATAAGCACCTTTACATTTTTTTATCCAAAAATCAAAATTTGAACTTTACTCAAACAGGCTCATTATTGTAATATATAAACATATACGTGCATAGATGGGCATGTAGGTGCGTAATTGTATAGGGGTTTATGTAGACGTACACATGTATATTCATATTTATGACTCAATATATATATATATATATATATATATATATATATATATATATATATATATATAGATGATTTCTTCGAAGTAACACGGAAGTGTTGAATAAAAAACTTAGACAGTAACACACAGCACGAGAACACATAAAAAGAACACTCACAATAATATCTTGATAATTTCGACGGACTTGAGCTCCGTCTTCTTCGGAAGATAAGATGAGTCATATCTTATCTTCCGAAGAAGACGGAGCTCAAGTCCGTCGAAATTATCAAGATATTATTGTGAGTGTTCTTTTTATGTGTTCTCGTGCTGTGTGTTACTGTCTAAGTTTTATATATATATATATATATTGTAACATAAATGGATGATGCACTAACAACCTCCACCACATGACCCTGCAGTTGGCTCTCCGGGGTATCCTATGGATGTAAAAGTGTCAAAACACGGTTTGAAATTTAGATTTGAATCATTTTCTAATTTTATTATTATGTAATTGCGTTCTTCGTTAATTTTAAATTATGTTGCTTCACCACACCCCACATAAAACACCTGACATCAGAGCAGTAATTGTGAGGAGAGTAGAGCGAAATTTGAGGTCATATGCGCCATGGGGGACAGGATGTTCGGAGAATGGAGGAAAAATGGGTTAGAAACCCAAAGGCGGCAGCATTAACGAACTCTTGACGAAAAGCGCCTAGAGATCTACAATTCGACAGAGGGCGTACTCCACGTGAAGCGCTCCCCACATATTACCCCATGAGGCGATCGTGATTCCACTGAGACATTCTACCACCGCCCGAAGTCAAACCCGGGCCCGAGACGTGGGTAGCCAATAGTCCAGCCAATTCACCCTCCCCAACGCTCTTCTCTTTTCTAATTGTTTGAATGAATGACTTAGGTTCGAAATTTTAAAAATACTGAGGAGAGGGGAGTGTACATTTTATGGAGTGAGTTAGCGGTCAATGTTTCCGGTGGAGAAGATGGGGAAAACAGTAGGAGAGGAGAGAAAGTAATACGTGCAAGTATTCAATTTTATCCGGTAATTTCACGGTGTACCGATTACAATCCATTTTACAACTGTATACCAAACGGTACCACCAAAAGTAAATGTGAATATGTAAAATTTTACGTTTCCTACATTTGAAAATATTTTGGTACAATCTAGTTTCCATACTCTGGCAGGTGATTCATAAACAAGCAATCTACACGTATGTTGGGCACAACCCAGAAAATTTATTACATAAAAAGCAAAAAAATGTTTTCCCAAAATCGATTTTGATAACTTAAGCCTAAGGTTTATATTTAAACGAAACAAGTAGGCTATTAGGGTATCTTTAAAATTGAAAATGCTCAAAAATTTTGCACTGCAGTTAATAGAATTCCAAGGACGTATTAGGGTCTGTACCCGGTCACAAAAGGGAAAATAATAAAGAATGCTGGTGAGAGTGGGAAAGAAAAGTAGCGATAATCAGGTCTCGTCTCAAGCATTGTATTCTGTTAATATAAAGAGTGAGGATCCCTCAACTTCAACTAAAACAATCTTAAATATAAAAAGAAGAAAATAATACCTCGAACACAATCGATTCACCTTAGATTCAAAGGGATTAGTGAACACAGCTGGAATTGCAACCGTGACGATATCACCAGTTGTCAGCTAATTGTGTATGTCATGAATCATGTGGTTCCGTGATTCAAATTCGGAGAAAATTCCGAAAGAAAAGTTATGAGAACTACAGGAATTATTTAGGTATTCAGCAGACAAGAACGAAAACCGCGCTTCACATTCTCTCTCCCCGAATGAATATTAAAAAAATAAGAATCCGCACTTTATTGACGAGGCTAGGAGTATAGACAATATTTTTTTTAACAGTGCGCTCCTTTTTACACGTTTCTACGTTTTTAATAGAGTAATTCTTCGTAATATTCCGCGCTGGAATCAGAACTGAAAATTCCATTTCCTACCATAACCAGTCGACTCGTTGACGTATTCATTTTTTTTAGTATGCTAATGACTGCAGCTCAGTTTTTTATCCACTGAAGATCTTAAAAACCGCAAAATTTCAAACAAATTGATTACTGAGGTAAATCCCAGGTTAATAAGACGAGTAAGCAAACTCAAGACGTCATAGCTCTCACACTGTCCTCCTTTGGGTGCGATAGGTAACCGGGAAACAATAGACGTCGCGTCGCAGGGAAAGTATATGCCTCCCACATAAGCAATGCGTGAGGTCACGTCGACGGAGGGTTTAAGGAGGGGGTGTGTGCTACCGTCTCAAATATCCCGCCCATCTCACTCTTACAGTGACCATTGTTTGGCTATCGAATGCAAATCTCTCCACTCCAATCGCAAAATCACCTCGCGGCCCCAGCCCGCGGGCACGGATCACACAAGCAGGTCACTACTAAGGCATCCTCCCGTTTGACGTCGCTCGAACGCTTCAGTGGCGGGATGACGTGGAATGGAGCGGGTGGGGGGAAGAGGTTCGATCGCGATGGAAATACCACGAATCGGACACCGCAAGTGTTGACACTCTCACGCGCGCGCGCGACCGCGGAATTCTTACGATGAGAGAGGCGAAAAAAACACTTGAAAAATCCCACTTCCTCCGTGTGAATTTTGGGCAAAGGAAACTGATTTTAGGCGCAATATCCGCGCTCTCACGTCGCGAGACACTCATCGCGTGGGCAAAGTGAACTCAAAGTTATTATTTCATTATCAAGTCCTATTCGCCATCTGATTCACAGCGCCGCGTGCTCATTCCTCCCCGCGTTCGTCATGGGCGTCGAGTAAACGCAAGTCACTCCGTATTAGGTTCGGTTAGACTCCGAGAGACAATCTTACAAAATTGCTCTTAAAAAATTCTTTAGATGTTTCTAGTTACACTTGTGGTGAACAAGCGTATCGGGAGGTAAATATTCACCTGATGCCTTCCTCTTGTTACACTCTATACGGAAACCTCCCTCTGAAATGGCCTTTTAAAATATAAGGTTATCATCGTCCGAATGCCTGGAGAACATCATTTTCAGTAAATAAATACTTAAAATATGATAAAAATCATTTCATGATTCGATTTCATTTTCTTGTTGTTCTAACCTTGGGGTTCTACACCTCAGAAAATAAATTCTTAGATATCTTTTTAATCTTCTCCTATGAATCCTATCCACTAGGCGACGATGTCACCAAAAAATCCCTATTTTTTCCTCAAATACAACGCAATACTTTCAGTTGCATAAAATAAAAATAGTCAAAAACGTTTTGAACGAGATGCATTCCAGTTTAACATTTACCCACATTTTTCTCGGAACTGAGATAACAGAAAGATATGGTTGAGCTTAAAATACCCAATAATTCTTAGTAAATACAAAACAGATGGCTGCACCGTGGAATCCATAAACTTCGACAAGCTGCCACTAGAGCAAGCAACGCATTCAATGCATAAAATATCGTATATTTCCCAAGAACAGCCTGTAATCATCAGTTTTCTCCATAGTGCGTTGTCGTCCGTGAAAATTCATTGTCATTTGGGTGAGACATTAGGTGATGGCGCTGTAGATGTGAAAAATGTGCGTTCGTTGATGCGACAGTTCAGAGAAGGCCGATCGTCTCGTGACAACAAACCCAAGAAGCCTTGGCCACAGATCAGCCGGTTTTTCCAGCGGGACCAAAAGCCCAAGAAACATCCTCGGCAGCTATTAAACGAAGATCTCGACGTTTCAGGAAAAATATAACAACATAACCTTCGAGGATTAATTGAGTAGTAACAGAAATTGCATCTTCCTGATATAAGGAGGCCTTAAAATTATTATGATAATCTTAGAACTTCAATGCACCTTGTACTTACCCGCTGGAATCACATACCCTACCCTAATCAAGTACCCTACTGAGTCTTCGGCAACGTAAAATGGTAAATCAAATTACATTCGAAGCTTCCAGACTCATGTTTTGTGAAATCTCTAATCTAGAATTTTGAATAACAAATTTATTACGGAAAATATATAATGTGGTAATGATAATCTTGTATACATTGCGGTATGACCGGTTTCATAGCACTAGTGATATCTATCATAGATGGTACCTAAAGATGTCATCAACGTGATGAAACCGGTTGTTCTGCAATAAATAATTTTAGTGAATCCCATTAATCTTCAAAATAAATCTACTGAGAAAAATAAAAAAGCGAGAACCTATATTATGAAATAAGAGAATATTACTTACTCTATGCAAAGTAAATTTATCCCCTTAACAAAATAATTATTCTTGAAGCTGGCACAAATGCCCCTGGCTGGCATAAATACTAGAACTTCAACCAGAAAAAAAATGGTTATCAACCCGAAGGTTGGTTTGATAAGTGAGGGTAGAGCTCACCAAGAACCATGTACAATGGCGTGTGAAATTCACACACCAGGGTATCGGGGCCTGTTCCTATTCCTGTACCGCCTATCGTTCCCAAAGAAAATCTGGTACCCGAAAAACCACACAGCTTATGTAAAGCTGAGGGTGCCCAGGGGCGTCCCCGAAAATCAAACTACGATAATGACCAACCCTTAAGCCACTGAATTATCACATCCCCTGGAAAAGCATGCATCAATTACAATTGTCAATATAATTTAAATTTTAAATTTTGGAGTGAAAAAAGGCACTTATGGGATAATTTTCGTAATTTCATATAAAATCCAATAAATATTTGCTTCAATTTCACGCTTGCCAGTTGCTTACGCAAACAGATGAAATGGCTACACAGCCATTTGGATCAATTACACCAACCTTGGGTGAGCAGCTTAGATAAAGTAATACACGCAGCTCAAGCGCGACAGAAGGAAGGGAGGGAGGCTTGAGGACCCCTCAAGGATAAAACTTTGACCACACGCATGCAATATGCAATTGTGGGGAAATCCGTGCAGCATTTATGCGAGAAAATTGTTGCGCTTAGTTTTGCCACAAGAGTTCATTCTCAAGGACATTTAAGTCCTACGAGGTTTCCTTCAAATCTTGATTCGGAATGGTCGAAATAGTTAATCGTTTCCGTAATTAGCAGGAGCAGCAATTTTAACGGAAATTGCACTCTCGTGTGTCGAAAGAAAGAAACAGACAAAACAAAATTTCTGCTAATGAAATAGCCATCTTGTTTTCTCTTTAGACGGGTCATCGCGCTGCGTGAGTCACTGGAAAGGCAAATGTATTACAAAAACAGCATTCAGAGATGCAGAATGAGCCTGATTAATAATGATGAAAGTATTTCAGTTCTGGGAATAGTTATAGCTGTTTATCTTAAGGAGTCGAAACGGATGCCCCTTATTTTTATCCTCTGACTTATTTGCCATTTATGTTTCATATCTGTGGAATTCTATTGTCTTCTGGAAAGGAACCGCAGTTTCATATTATTTAAAAATTTTACTGGTCTGAATTCGTAAAATTTCGTTTCTCTGTGAGAAACCAATGGTCGTAGAAAATATATTTGAATAAAGGAACGTAGTGCTTCTGTTCTTTTCCCTTCAATGTCAATATTAAACGTTGAAATAAATCATATAACAAACATGTTAGTTTTGGCATGCTTAAACATCTAAACTTGCACCCGACCAATAACATTCGTTCTATTTTAATAGATTTCTAAATTACCATCACATCCATCTCCATTACTGACGCCTTAATGAGCTTAATGGCTTCTCGAACATGACGTTTTCCATGAGATTTTTGGCAGCACTCAAAAGCGCTACGGATATAGCATATAGATGACCATCTCGCAGGACACCTCAAAAATAATTTTTTTGTTAGATGGATTAAATTGGCAATATTATCCCGTCAACATTTATTTGGCGTCTCTTTTCGTGGGTATTCATGGTTACAACTACTCACATAAAAAGTAATAGATATCCCCAATAATTACCACCATGTTATTTCATTATTCACCACGATATTAATTAAAGTGTACGCTTACAATTTTCCATTGGTATTTACCATGCAGTCGATTTATGTGAATCAATAAAATCATTTTCGGGGCTCAGTTAAAATTACGGATGGATTTTTCGTTCCAATTCAGCTGAGTGACTATGCTTACAGCCTACAGTTTTCTCTCCCTAAAGGATCGTATCCGTGTTCTCGCAGCATGAATTTAATTCATTAGTCATGTATTGCATCATAAAAAACATAGAACCTTTGCAATCTCAAAGTATTCTACATCCACTGCTGATAGGGCAACGAAAATACATGTATTAATCTTGTCAGTGATTTGAACATAAATAATTAGTCCTTGATAAGTCCAGAGAGGCCACGACTTGAGGATTAGATAGGAGAGAATAAGCTTTTCGGATGGCTTAAGGAAGGCACCTTAGAGGTCCTGAAAAAAAGCAATAGTCTGCGTCAAAAGATAATTATTTTGTGCAGAAGTGTTTTTATAAATCCACAAGAATACGTAAAGTTTCCAAGGACAGCCATAAACCTCCCTCCACACAACAGACTACCTACGTACCTACCTCGTATAATAATAATGCATTGTAAACGCCTGAGCATAACAAGTGCAAATTCATGACGAGTGACTTAATCCTACGTGACCTACGATTTATTCATGGATTACCTATAGACGTAGAGCGAATGACTAGGCAATATTCAAACTTTTTATTTCCCTAGCTTTACTCGCAGGTATTATAGAATCCTAAGGAGTTGGAACTTCAAAATATTCTCTAGTCTTTGGGCGTCGACGAGGTTACGGGGTTGCTACTAACTTTACCGGCAAATTCAGAGAATGACGGATTCGATAGACTGTGGCCTTCGAATGGGACACGTCCCAGCGACCAGTCACTTCCAATGATTAACTTCGGCACCTACCGCACTCGTGCATATCACTTTCCCTGGAAATGTAACAGGATCCCGTGAAAAACCCTCGTTTACTCGATCACGTTTCTTTTGCACAAAGTTCGCAGAGAGGCGATGAAAAAAAAAAGTCGCGCGACGTGACCCGAATGGGAGATCTGAGGATTCTGACAGGAAAACATTGCCGCTGCGGAGGAATTTAAATTTCTTATTATCGGAGTCCTTCGTTCACACGTGAAATTTAGCACTTTGTACACTAAGGAACAGAGATGGAAGTCAGTGAGAATATGGAATCCTGAGGAAACGCCTACAAATTCGTCAGTGAACCAAACCAATGGCATTGGTTCGAGATGGGGATTGATCTTGATTGAATTTGCAGCATTGCTGTCTTCGATTTAAACCGTTTTTACGAGAATTTCTTCACGGAAATGAAAATTGAGCATTGATTTTTTCCCATTGGACTAGATACCAAATACTTTTTCATTTGTTTATGACAAAAAGTGCAAGGATAACTTCCTCATCCTTGCGCTTTCTATGGACAGTGCAGCTAAAAATCATAAATGCGAGGACGATGAAAGACAACAGGAAAAGCGTGGACATATTTAAAAATAATGATGGATGGATAATAATCGACATTCTAGAAATTATATTCCTTTTTAATTCTTGTTTTACGGATGTTTTTAGGGGCCAAGGAAACAAAACGAAAGATAAGGTTAGCGCGAACAGGTCAGAAATTACAGAGAACTTTGTTTGGACATCGGAACGAAACCTATCACTGCCCTCGATAATTTCTATTGCCGCGGTGGACATGTATTTTATGAAAAAAAATAAGGAAGATTAGAAATAATAATTCAGTGCGACCCCACGTTTTATCAATTCATATTCTAAAATTGGGTAGTACAGCAATCGCTCTGTATCTAGGTCATATATTCAATGCAACTTTAAAAAACGATGTCTAGTGATTGGAAAAGAGGAAACATTACGCCCATTTTCAAGAGAAAATGATACGATAGCTAATAAGCACAGGCCGGTAAGTAATGGATCATTTGCTCGCACAATAATGGAAAACGGGATCACTGACCACATTCGGGAATGGTATACTACACATAGTTGGCTATTCAAAAATTATTTATCGTATCGGCTATTATTTATTATTATCGTTGGTATTCCGGATAGAATATCTGAACGTTCATTTGAGACTCCAAAATGACATCGATTGCCCATCCGACTGAGTTATAAAAACTAATGTGAGAATCGACGTAAGTAAGAGCAAGCACATAACGTTTCTAAATAAATATTGCGTGCATCAGAATATTTACTCTTTCCTTGGAGATAAAATCCCAAGTAGAAGTAATTTCAAAATTTAGACGTTTACCTAACTACAGAACTTAGGTGGGGAGTTCAAGTGGACAATTTAACGAAGACGGAATTGAATTTACGGCATTAGGTAATAAGAAATTTAAAAGGAAGTAATGCAACAATTTCAGAGAGTAAAAATCATTCGCCTTGACCGGGATTCGAACCCGGATCCCTCGATATCCGGCCGAGTGCTTTAATCATTTAAGCTACCGACACGTCCTCTTAGACTCTGAAATTTTGGGGGCTTTAAAGGAACAAGATGTTGTGACGAAATACCGTACATACAATGTCACAGGCATTCGTAGTCGTGCGCGAGGCGCCACAGTCCGCGAGGTTAAAGCCAATTTCAAACACTTAGGCTGTTCATTTCAAGAAACTGCGGGAGATGCCGCAACAGTAACTATTAACGGAGTCATCCGCTATGTGTGTATTATAAATTATAATAAATAAATAAAATTATAAAGTTAAGTTATAAATAAATAAAGTTATAATACACACATAGCGGATGACTCCGTTAATGGTTACTGTTGCGGCATCTCCCGCAGTTTCTTAAAAGGAAGTAGTGTAGCCACGAGAGAAAGAGCTTACCAGGTCCTGATTCGCCCTATTCTGCAATACTCGTATATACCCGTGTGGTGGGACGTATTTGAAAGTTATAGTACAACGAAAAGTAGTAAACGTGTTACGTAGGTAGGTATATGAGAGCAGATAGCTTAACGGATAATTTGTGTATTCTGTAAGGGAAGATATTGGAAAATCGAAAGAAAATTATTCGGTTAGGCGCGTTGTATATAGATTAGTTGACAATGTGCGTGGGAAGGTTTAAGAAATGAAATAGAAAAGCCAACATTTAAGTCACAACACGATCTTAGTTTTACAACCCAAAAGAGAATACAAAAACAATTAGAAAAAAAGTTTACATTTTCAAATAACCGTGTTGTTGAATGGAACCAGCTACCTTGGGAGTTGTTTGAGTCCTTCCCATAAAATTTTTGAGCTTGTAATAATAGATTTAATGCGTCCAATGCGCAACCGGCTGGATGTAAATTTTACAATGAATGTATGCGAGTTTGGGCTGCAAGCGATGTGGACGGCGTGAGTAGTTGGACTGTACAAGCGAGGGACGTATGACGATTCATGATTTTGGCGGAGCATATTGGGCAGAGGGTGATTTTAAACGGAGTTTGTTGCTGGACGGTGCGTGATTTTGAATGACGTGATATTGTTTTGTTTACCTTTAAACAAAGCAGCTTATTTTTTATTTATTATCGATATATACTCTGTTTCTAATGAGGTGATATTATTTTGTGATAGAGATTCGTCCTGAGATATTTTCTGTGATTCTATTACTTGCTTTTACTTTTGATTATCTATTGTGAAAAGCAACTTAGTGTAGACATTTTGAGTAAGAATTTGGCGTTATGAATGAAAAAATGTGCCTCTTGGTGTTAAAAATTGGTATTTGGGTGGCATTAAAGACATTGATGAGAGGTTTCATGTTTCTGCTTCAGAAAGGCAAGTTTGACTGTGATGTTAAGGATTAGTGCTAGATCTCACACTGTCTAACAACACATGTATATTTTATTAACAGCAATAAGTAAATAAACTTTTAATCTCGATTTCCTAGTTTTCGTACGATTCGATCGTATCCTCTTGCACGAGAACACTGCGCCATCAAGACCTCGCCAAGAAACTTTTCGTGAGTCCCAGGAAGTGTCTTATCTTCGGGAACTCGTGATTCGACACTTTCCTAAGGGATTCGCATTCTTGAAACTGAAAATACGTATGCCACCGTCTCTGTCTTTCCCCCCTTGGCCCTTATCCACCGCCATAAATTTACATCTGAAATCTTCCAGCTTTAACAGCACAATGGAGAAAGTTTCCTTGTAATTGAAGTACTTGGAGTCACTATCCGACAGCGCATTGATGATCGCACGTTTCCCGTCACTAATTACATAGATACCCATTAACGTTCGAAAAATTCCATTTTTTTGGAAGATTTACACCAACATCCTTCCACAGATATTCTGTGGAAACAGCAATCGCCAATTACATTAACCTCCTAATTACCGAGAGTCGCACTTTTTTGGCAATCTTGTGAGCTGTTCTCCCGTAAATGAATTCAATCTTTTGAATGGTTGCCCCATTTGTCAAAAATCTGAGAACATTCAAAATTTATCCCTTTTAATATTATTAATTAACACTTATTTATATTTTTCGATGCTTTTGACTTCGATGCTATTCAGGTGAATAGGAAATAAATTCGAATTATTTGAGATACCTTCACAAAGAACCTTAAGCCAGAAAGAAATACATGCCAAAAACAATTAAAAAACTAGCAATAATTCAATCAACAGGATGCTACCATTTCCTGCTCACGCTTTTCAAACTATTCAGCATCGTCTGACTTTGTTTTTTATTAGGAGGAAAATTTCAATTAGCTTTCGAATAGAGACTCGAACCATGATCCACAGAAGAGGCAATTGAGAAGGGAAGCGCAGACGGAGCCAGTCCTATTATTAAGATCATTAACTGAAATTAGAATTCCCGAGAGCAGTGTCCAAATAAAGGATTGTAAATCTAGGTTCATAACGCTTAAGAATGGTTTTCAATTGTATATATTTACAATTCCATTTCTTGGGATCGTTCATGCAGAACTATGTCAATGCACTATATCTGCGTACAAACTGCAGAAAATACCAAGAAAACACGTTTATTGCCTAAAACAGTTTCGTGGAGGCTAAATTACACTGAGGAATATGACATTTCTTTAAGATCATTTTAAATCGATAGATCGGAAGATGCTGAGAATGAATTCGACTTGAGAAAGGACTGATCCAACTTCAATGAATCTTCCGATAACTTATCCTTTCCGAAACTTTCGATAGCAACCGATTGATATAGTTATTCTGTTTACGTTCATCAATGTTCCTGTTTCTTTCAACTCAATTCTCCTCATTCCCTTCTTCCTCTAATAGAAGAATGATGGACATTTATGGAAAAACATTCCGTCTTAAGTTCCTTATACTCGAAAACGGAGGGTGAGAAATTCCCCTCGTGAAGATTCGCGTTTATCGTTGGTTCCTTTTGGTATTGATTTTCGAATTGAAATTGAAGACTATGAGAGTATAAGAGAGACTTTTGGGGAAACAAGATGAAGAAAGGAAAATATAGTCACGTTGGACGGAACGAAGATGGGAAGAAAGTAGGTAAAGTTAAAAAATGGTTTATTGTTATGAAGAATGTTATCGTTTATAGTGACGATTTAGGTGGGGCCTATACGAGAGCAGTGCAGCAGTTTGTAAGTACAGCTTGGCCCCATGGATCAATCAACCCCAACTTGACCATTAGATATCATTGCTAATTTAGGTATTCACGCATTCCACTTTTATGCCTTGTCGCTAACTTATCGCTTGCGTACCGAGTCTGTTTGTGGCCGGATGTTGCGAGCGGTTGGGTGTACTCAAAGAGCTCTATGTAAGACAAATACGTGAGTAGGGATCAGACCACCACATGAAAAACTGCTGCCGCGAAGGAAAGTAGGCGGGAAGTGCAATTGACACAGAACCGTTCTCAATCCCCGTAATTCGCAACATCCTCCACCGAGCCATACTGATTATTACTGCATTCATTTTTTAACATAATGAGGTGGTTATGAGTACTTCAGAAAGAAGAGTAGGAATCTTCCTACTCCTTTATCTGAAGGAAGTAGTTTCGCAACCAACGGAAATTTAAAGAGTGAGTTTTATTTTGACTGTTTTTATGCTTAAAGTGACCGTCTAGTAAATTTGAATATTCACGTTCGTGATGTTTTACCAAGCCTCCCCCCATAAAAGATGATACTCTTAAAGTGTTTGTTGCTGCCCAAGAGTTTTTTAATTTAACAATTCCGAGTTACTTCGACGAAATCATATGTGCATATATATATACATATATATGTATATATATATATACACATACATACTATATATACACACATACATATTATAAATATGTATATATATATATACACTTTTTTGGAAAACCCACAAACGTGTAATGTAAATTCACTGATAGTCATAACAAACACAGAAACCAAAACACACAAAAGAGGGACTCACTGGTTCTCGAATTTTCGGTGGTCCAACCACCTTTCTCAAGAGGAATTAGGAACAGAACTCTCTGTTCCTAATTCCTCTTGAGAAAGGTGGTTGGACCACCGAAAATTCGAGAACCAGTGAGTCCCTCTTTTGTGTGTTTTGGTTTCTGTGTTTGTTATGACTATCAGTGAATATATATATATATATATATATATATATATATATATATATATACACACATACGTATATATCTTCCCTAAAATGCAGTGGTCCCTCCAACTAAAGAAAATAAAGTTGTTTTTGCTAAAAATCGAAAGAGTTACATAAAGTTACCAATTCTGATTCATTTTAAACATTTTATTTGAATTGACTTCTGAATAGTTGACATTTATATAGGCAACAGGTCGGACGACCTTACTAGACTGGTCCGCGTACCAACAAGGACATAACCCAACAACTGCGGGCACCTGTGAGTTGTCACTATGCACTTCTCCTATCCACAGCGATGATATATCGATACATTACAACAGTGTTGCCACCTTTCGCGCAGACCGTGTGTTATGGCGAGTGTTTGGTTTTAATTTGACTACCCCTGTCTGAATATGGAAGAAGCATATGTACATTAAATCGCGAAGGATATATTCTAAACTTTAAATATTTAAAGCTAATATCAAGAAAAATTCAAAATGAAAGGATTATTTTAAGACCTAGAATATTACCTGTTAAAATATGTCATGGTTCCGACACTCTTTAGCGGAACACTTTCCATCGTTTGATACGATATATATCATTTAGGTCAATTGCGCGTAGAATTTAGCCCTCCGCAGTCAATTTTACATCCTGTTTCCCCTTTTCAGTGGCGCTAGTGTTCCGGTTTCGTAATAGACTCATCCGCAATTGATGGTGATTCCAGCTGTATCGGCAACTATCTTTATTTTCCATGCCAATAAAATCGAATGAAAAGGGAATGAGTGTGAAAATGAAACATTAACCATAGTAAATAAAAGTTTGAAATTGATAATAAAAATGGACATAAAACATTTCCCGCTATCGCATCGATTCGATGATGTCAAGGTGGCTTTCACATGTGCCTGGCAACGAGCCACAAAAATTTCCATGCGTACCCCTTTTCGAAAGTCACTTTAGCGGGAACTAAAAGCAGGGTCACGCCACACACGTTAGTGGAGTCAAGCGTGACTTCTTTTGTCGTCATGGATTCCCAAATTTATCTGTTATTCCTAAGCTGTAGGGGGAAAATATTTAAGCGTATGCAGAGGCGAAATTCCAATATCTTAAATAAACTTTCCATTAGAAAAACTTTCTGGAGTAGATATTTAGCACGCCAACGTTATAATTGGTCAAATTAATGGAAAATGCAGCCAGGCTGATGATGCAGCAGATAATTTTCTCTAACGTTGAACTATTTTCTTTTCCATACTTTAGAACACAATAATTAAATTTGGAATTTTCACATTCTGTTGTTTTTATTTTTGCTCATATACTGCAGTGTACTTGACTTGAGCTGTCAATTTCCCGAATCATATTGGATTATGCAGCCATTTCCTGATGCCAATTTATTTTAGAATATTTAAGGAGAATATTGTAGCAATCCCGGCGTAAGTGAATGCGCGCAGTCCAATGTGATGAAAATATATGCAATTAGGTGAATGAGAAGATTTTAAATGTATTTCGTAGTCACGGAACTACCAGCAAAAATATCACCATGCTTACAAAAGAAAATCATTTCCAAACAACATGGTTGAGAATTGTTACGTAAACAGCCGGTGGAGAATTAAAGGGCAATGTCTCCATATTGCTTTCTTCTCAGTATTCAGGGGAATATCCGCATTGTTAGAGGGACTCTCTTGGTAAGTTTTAGCCCAATTGGGGCGACGCGTGGGAGCCAGTTTGATATAGAGCTGCTGTCGCTTCTTTTGTTCCCGATCCACTCATTAAGCGATGTGAACTACGCAGATTTCCATGCCATCATTCTCTCTCTCTCTCTTTTCCCTCGCCATTCCCAAGCATGATATGGTGTTACAAATCACTATGAATCCTCAGAAAATGTCGAAAACCAGCTGATACATTGCGTAATTAGTCTGGAACCTCCTTCCATTAGTCCATTAGGCCATTAAAGCGAGCAAGAGAGTGTCCAACCGCATACTCAACTTCCTGAGTGGAAACCATTTCCCCTGAATTGCATCGTTCTGTGTTTCCATGCACCCCACCAAGACAGTTTTTCCTTCAGTTGATGTTAACAAGCCTGAAGTAGACCACTTCCCATTTTCTGGGGTTTAAACTGCCATTTTTTTCAAATGAATTCGTTTAAATTTGAGTGAATTATCTCGAAGAAGCTCATTATATTCCAAAGTTTAATTATGAAAAGGAATTTGTCGAAAATGAGCGCTAATAAATCACCAAGCTATAACATGCTCAATCTTTTTAAATGATGACATAAATTTGAAGTTAAAGTTTATTTGATAACTCTTGGTGACGGTGTTATCCGGAAAGGAGGGCACTTAAAACTTGAGTGAATATAACAGGTCACTTTCAGGTGTTGTTTTCAGCCCTTTAGCATTCAGTCTCAAGTGACGTCTCACGTTACTTAAAACGCTCTCGAGGCTTCCCGTTCATACATCAACAATATTTGTTCCAATATTTTTTACTATGACTGCGTTTTTCGCTTCAATATTAAAAAAAGGTTGATGGCTGCTGCATAAAATATTACGAAGTAATAAATAATTCAATGGAAACATATTTTTACATTGCTGTGGGGTCTGCCTTGCGATATATGAGAACATAAAACTTGATCAAAACGGAAGTGAACTCGTGACTAAAAAGAAACGGACGATGGATAATAAAACATGGGCGTTAATAGTGTATGTTGAAAAGAAGGAAATGCTTCAAAATGAGAGCATGTATTTTAGTGCCGGCAATGGAAAAATAAGATCCAGCATAGAATTAAATTTTAGTACCAGAACTGTACAGATACGTGTAATATATCACAGAGAAAAGAAATGGGAATATTTTAAAAGATACGATTAAAATGTCAAACTTCCAAAGCCGAAAAGAAATTAGCAGTCAAACGTAAGGAGGTATGCTCATCACTACGTGAGTCATAAGAATACTAGAATCATATTAGATTCATAAATATGTAGTTATAAAAATATTCCTTCATTTTGCTACATGAAAAACCTTTGCCTACAAATCCTTATTCGATAATATTGATTATAGCATGATAAATGTAGCAATAACGTTAATGGGACTTAAAAAAATGGAATGTAAGTCCCAGAAATGTTGCAACGTGGATTTTCATCCGATTAAAATGTTCACTTTTCAATAATATTCTGTCATAAAGATTTTTAAAAGACATTTTATCGTTCTCAACGACAAAAAGTCAATGTTTTATTAGTAAACATACAAATTTATTCGAAAAATGCTTTCGGCAACGCCACAATCAGCAAGCGTTAACTTGTTCAACGCAGTCTGTATATTTTGGTCAACTCCGTAATAACAACGATGCCCATTTGTTGTTTGAACGGCTGTCGTTTTCATTAAATCCTAATTTTGTGGTTTTTCATAGTTTTTTGCTCCTTTTGTTATGCACTGAATGAATTTAAGTCTTTTTCGTTGCTTACCATAATTTTTTTTGTTTCAGATTGCATCATTATACTTGTAAGTGTGGTCGTCCAGAGGCATCAACTGAATTACGAAACGTGAATCATGAATGACTTAAATTCTCCTCCCGCGATGTAAACTTATTATTACACACATATTTAATAAATTTTGCTGAATTCAAACTTCTCACGCGAAGACTCTCCAAAGGGAGAGGCAGCGAAACCGTTGCCATTTGAAACAATGTCTGAGACGGCAATTCAGGAAGAAGTATGAATCCAGCAACTAAACGTCTCGAAATCCGACGGATCAACTTAATTGTGATTACTTTTACGTAAGAATTGCAAATCATGGCATTAAAAATTTCGAAGTGACCCTAGGAAGTGCTTGCATTATTGTACGAACATGTTAATATTAACTTAATTATTCTTATCCATTTCATCATAATTTTGTTTCTTATTAATTTCCCCGATGGAGATTTAAAGTATGAATGTAATTAGTTGAAAAACCGGATATCAGTTGTTAAGCGGCAGGATGAGAATCGAAAGCACGATCATAATAAATTTGTTTGCAATTTTTTCATGTCCAGATTTCACATCCGCCATTTAATGGATATTCATCTACATCTACATCTACATAAGTACCCTGCGAGCCACCAAAAAGGTGTGTGGCAGGGGGTGTAGCACCATGAGGGAAGGGTAAGGGTTGAGGGGGTTGGGAGTTAGGTGAGGAAAGGTGGGGGGAACCTGTAGGAAAAAAATATATATATACATATATATATATATGTATATATACACACATACATATACATACATACATACATACATACATTCTACGTCGCAATATAGTTAAAGAACGAGCTTGGTCAACGAATCCATATCATAATGAGTTATGCTATTTCGTCACGTTTTTCGAGCCTCTGAAAACCAATTTATGATGATTAAAGCAATTAATAAATTCTGCAGCAAAACATCCGTGAACGAACTAAGAGTCACGTGATTGAAACAGTCAGAAGCCAATAGTGAAGGTGGATGTCGAGTGACCAAGTGATACGCTCCATATCAAGTGATGCCTCCAAGTTTTCATAGAAGTTAAACTTGGCATATTTTATCAGATGCCAATACGTTTTCATAAATAGAACGAAAGAGAAGAGCACCTTTCATATTTCTTCAATGACATCTGAATTCTGGTGCCTGACATTGTGAAATACTAGAATATCTCGTATAATATTCCTCTTTAGCCCATCCACTTATAATATTCCTCTTTAGCCCATCCACTTATCCCATGACGACTGCTCTCACGAGGTCAAAGTGAGAACTATGTACAGTTAGTACATTTACAGTTACATGTGGTTAGTTATACCTACTCCTTTCGATATTTTTAAGCAACATTTTTTTCCTCCTACTCTCTGTAGAAACTCTTGCATCCGCATCCCATCTATTTGTACTTCATTATCTTCCTCTAACACCACATTTTCAACGCTTCCAGTAAATTTTCTGCTGCTGTAATTGTCTATGCCTCAAAGTCATAGAGAATCATTCCCCAATCAAAAAAGCATATATTACAATTAAGTGCTTCATTGCTCCCATGCTTATATCGCCGGCTGTCAATAGACGTTTCTTAATAGCTTCCTCGTCTGGATTATTCTACTAATCATTTTCCTCTTGCTTCTTCCATCGATTCTGATTTTACTCCCTAAAGGACGAAATTCTTCAACTTCTTTCAGCAATTGATCCCTCGGTTCAGTATCACCTCATAATTTTCTTCTTAGCAGCTATGTTGCCAGCAAAGCGCAACATACTGATGTTACTCCATTGATACGAACCCCTGAAACGTCCTTCAATTAGTTTTCTGCTTTCTCGATGTGTGCATTAAAGATATTGGGCAAGAGTGTGCATCCTCGCTTAGCTCACTCATTTATCTCGCAGATAAAGCATTCCATATTCACCGCTAATAGCAATGATTGCCCACTCGCCGTTGACAAAAAAAATAGCTCACGCTCATAAAATATATAATTAATGACATTATTAGATAAAATATGAGAATCAGTTCAGTAGGAAAAAGATAAATCAAAGAATGGCGTAATTACGGCGAACCAGAACAAGGAGAAATCGCCTGTATACTATAAATGCGCGCATATTCAAAGAGGAAATACCTGTAAGTGCATTTCCGAATTAGACGAAGTGAGTATGCAACGTGAGCATTTAATGGAAATGATTTGATAATATTAAGACGTCATCGTGTCTCAACATCTTAGTATTTTTCTTCTTCCTTATTATAGATCATTGCCGCCTATAGAATACGCCTACTTCCTCTAAGCAAAAGGCTAAGGCGTCAATTCAGTCATATTAGATCAGGCTAAGTCCAAAAAAAGTAAAGGATTTTCGTAACTACACATCATGGCATAAACAGCTCTATTTATCCACCAGTATCGCAATTCCTCATGAAGAATACGAGGTGTATTCAAAAATGAACGGGAAGTTTTTTCATTTCGCGGGCTTGGAGAGTCCGATTGTCAAACTTTTTTTTATTATGTTGGTACACATGCACCTGAAGTATGATAAAACTTTCAGCTGTTTTCATTGTGGACTTTGTCTGTGACAGCCACTAAGGTTAGACGTGTTTTATGAGCTCGGCGATTTTCGTTTGTTAAAAGAAATGGATCAAAGCATTTGTATCAAATTTTGCGTAAAAAATGAAATTAAGTGTAAAAAAGTGTGTGAAATGTATAGAATTCGAAGAAGATCCATTGATGTCATCCCAGTTTCTACACTTCATGCGCCTGGTGATAGTGTTATATCCAACGAATTTTTTAGCCCCTCGTCATTGACGTTACATGTCCTTTACCATGCATGAGCTTCCAGATAGGCAGTGGGCCATGTTAAATTACACAATGATAGGAACCAACAAATCCTAACAAAAATATGGGATTGTCTAAAATTACTAAGAATTTTTGTGGTCGTCCTCAATTTTTTAACTTAGGCGTCGGTTTATAAGGTTCGGAAGGTGCGTTAATACTAATAATTTGAAATGAAAAGAGCAGGATGAACACAATTATCCTACGTGAAGGAATTATGCTAGGACAGTGGAATGGACTTATATATCTGCCCATGCTCCTGTTTTTTCGCGGATGCACTTGGATTCCAATGAGCCTGTTTTGGCCGTGTCAACAGGTTTGCTGGGTTCCAATCCAAAAGAGTTAACGCAACAATCATTCCCAAAATGGTACTCGAACTCGCCAACTTTCAGATAGCAGGCAGGCGAGTTTACCAAACTGGATAAATGGCATGTGCTTAGGTGTTTTCTTAATTTGTCTAATATTTATTCACATACACGTATGAGCTAATATATCTGCATACATTGGTAGTGCCCTAGCAGCCCCGCCACAAGCCCTACAAGGGCTTGCGGATTATTACGTACGATGATGTAAACCCAAATTTATTTGCACCTGGGTAGTCGTTTGTTCTTTTCTCCGATTTTGCAGATAATTTGAGTATAATTTTTTTCGCACGTAGCATTATGCGCCCTAATTTGTAGAGTGTCGCATGAAGAAATTTCGCCCTAGAGTCCCCAAATTGCTGCTGCTGTTTCTTTTTTTTGGGTAGAGTTATTTTACGGTTACTGACGCCTGTTGACCTAACACCCTCTTCATTTCGCCTTTTGTGCGGCTGACAGGGTACGACGTACATGTAGAACAAATATCTGAGAAATTCACCTATCCAAACTTATTGCTCAAAATGTTAAATCAACTGAAAGTCTGAAAGTTCCGTTTTTCTCCTACCCCTTAATTAGTGAAGACATTTTATATCCTAACGAGCTTATTCCCTATAAAAATGATTACATTCCATCTTTTGCATAATTTCTGGGTGCTTAATAACCCTAGTTCTAAGCCAATCAACTTTTACCTAACATTTTACCAGTCGAATAAGACATTTCTTGCTTTTTCTACTAGTACATGTCTTGTTTTTTTTATTTTCTTCTGAATGATGGTTATGTAATCTTCTTCTTTAGCATTAGATGAAATTGAAATTTTACACCAGGACATTTCACGTAGAGATAACATAAAGATTACACGGAGATTAGTAGCAAATTTTCACGAAATAGATAACTATGACTAAAAAATTTGCTTAAAATGCTGAATGATAGTTCAGATTGCTAAGATTCTCAAAAACCGAGGTCCATGAACTCTGAATATGAACTCTGACATTATACAGTAAAGCAGTGTAGACACAAATTTCATCCCATAAGCGGAATTTAGAACCGAGGACCTTTAATTTATTCGGTTGTTGAATCGTTACCTCTCTGAAACAGGTTTACACGGTCGGTTGAAGTGGCTGATATTTGTCTACCACCGGCCTCTCCTAGGGGGAAAGAGATGCTACTCTTGAGCTAGCAATCGCTCTCAAATCATTCCCACAGTGGGAAGACAAGAACGAGTCTCAACTCACGGCACTCACCGTTAAGCACGTGAAGCAGGGGCGTGGCCAGTGATAAGTCGAGGGAAGTGGAAAGACAACGGGCTTGCTACCTTGAATGCACGAAGGTAACTCGAACTCGTAAATTAATGCCCAAACTCTATTGTTTCATGTGGAGGACGCCATGATGCATCAGCAAAGCCTTCCAAACAGTATTGTTGTCGTTGTCTCACCCCTCTCGGGTTCTGCAAATAGTGGTCAGCCATCGATGTCAATCGTCGTATTGAAATGTTAATTTCTATTGTCTACGGACAGTTTTCGCAAGATGTTATGTAACAGAAAATGGGTTTCTTCACATCAATCAGCCCGATTAAAAAAATACGTGAGTTGGAACTCCATAACATTAAGAATTACCCCATCTATTCAATTGTTCAAAAAATAATATAAATTTGATTTCACTTGAAATGATTTTAGTGAATGATTTATATGCTTTAATATTCGAGAACGAGAAGTCTGATGTGCTCTTCAAATGTTATTTATGGAATGTCGAAATTCCCTGAGGGGCCTTCGGAACTTTGTACATTGAACAATGTTTCATAACCATTCCACAAAAGGAGGTCAAAACACGAGCTCATAATTTTTCTCATCTCTATCCTAATGAACAACAGATGTTATAAAATGAGCTGAACGAAATAAATCAGCAGTTGAGTACATATCCAAGGTTTATAAAATTCGTTAAATGTGAAAATCAATAATTTTTGTAACTAAAATAATATTTTTTCTGGATATGTAATGGAATGGATACCATTCTGCGGATACATGTCAGGTTTTTGAAACATCACATTTTTATGAACGTAAACATCAAATATGAGCGTAGCAATTGAGGAAAAAGTGCGGAAATAGAATTAATAGATTGCTACGATTTTAGCGCAGCCTGAATAAGATGCAGTTTTCAGAAAAGAATGCAGCATCGTTGGAAAACGAATTACGACCTATGGATAGGAATTGACCGAAATACTTGGGTGGACATGTACGTCTTATGGCTTAAACCGGGGTGATATTTACCCTTACCTATCAAAATACTGTGATTCCGACGTCTAATGTCGATTAGTGTGATGACGTGTATCCATAATACGCTGATTAATCGAAGTTAACTCTACTTTGAAATAACCATTTCAGCCAATGAGTTACTTTGCCTGCTGTTCGAATCGTAATGAATACGCTTCGGTGAGAAAGATATGTATAAGCGATAAAGTGATTTTCATCGATGCCTAATAAACGTCATGCGTGAAGGATCTGGAATCTTAATTTCCTGCATAAATTTCACCTAGAGGTTAAGGCTTCCTTTTTCTTCTTGAACACAAGGTCATTCCCCCTGCTATTTCCTCAAGTTTTTTTATAGCTATTGATCGTAATAACCTTCAACAAAACAAAGAATCAAAATAGACGATTACTCAGCCAATATTCTGAAGATCTATCGGCATTGCTTACACGTATATTTTCCTAGTTGCGTTGCGTTCGGAAATGGCAATAGTTTTTCTTCCAAACTTTTTCATAGAAGCTAGATCATTAACGTTGAATAATGCCGACTCTGCATGTATCAAACTGTGTAGGGTGAACATATGCTACCTAATACCAGTTGGTGATACTGTGGCCGATATTGGCTTGGTATCCATGGGAAAACGTAGCGGCTGGTTTCGCAAGACATAATATTGTTATTCCTTTCTTTCATTCTAGGTGTTATTTGTTCCTTGAGATGGCATTAATGGACAGGAGACTACACGTGAAATTCATGGCTTACACTGAGTCATGGAGAAACACCGAAAGAATCGTATTCAGCCGACATTAGCAGCCCCCGCCCCCCGCGTAATCACGAGGAAATACGATCTATGGAGGTCCCACAGGGGAGTCGAGAATGAGGATCAGGCGAGCCGGGAGAGGATGGACGGATAAGGGATTCTAGGGAGAATGTTGGGAAAGAGAGAGAGGGAGAGAGGAGAAAAATGAAGAAGCTATTACCGGGAGAGGGGTAGAGGTGGGGTGGGAGACGAGGGAGAGAGATTGAGAGAGACGAGGAGGGGGTAGGAACAGGGAGTTACATCATTCGACGAAAGTTACCGATTAGGGGGGAGAAAGTTTTCCACTTCCTCCTCCGCGCCTTCGGGCGAGCGGTGTGCGCCGTTTGTGTGGTTCCGCACTGGTGTTGGTGACCATGTGAACCGGTGTATGAGGGGAGGAGGAGGGCTCTCGAAAAGGCCAGCGGTTGGAGGACGGCCCGGCGGAAGATTTTAGGCACGGGAGGCATCGGAAGGATATTATATCCTCTGGTATCATCGCGGGACGGGGGAGGACGACCCTTTCCAGGCCCAAGGGGATCGAAAGAGATGGTGTGGGGAAGTAGGGAGGGAGGGAGGGTGGATGACGACAGAGGGAGCCGGTTTTTATGGTTGTCCCGTCTCCCACCTCGCCTATCCCTTCCTTGGGAATGACCCCTTTCATCTCCTTCCACTTCCCCTCACACCACACTTTATCCTTGCGCATGCGTTTGTATCGGAATCGACACAGATTTCGTAACGATGAGGATGAAGGTTAAAACTAGTAATACTCGACATGGAAATTACAAAAAAAAGACTGCATGAACGGCGTATTTTTTTCTTCTTCTCTGCATTCCCGCCGCATCAGATCGGATTTGTCTTTCCCCTTTCCACTTTCGTAGGAAGTGGATGAGAAACTCTCTCTCTCTTTTTCTTACTCCAGCAGATCGGTTCGGCAGATGCTGGTATTTTATCCTGTGAGACATTTTTGGGAAAGCGGGAGAGGTAGATAACCCCTCAGTCACATGAATTCGTTTCAGCCCTGGGGAAAGACCATTTGAACATTTTATGTCCTCGACAGTTGAGGACCGCTGGTATAAAGCCGAACACCGAATTCCATTTGATTTATTTCATTTCATCCACTCAAAATGCAGGCTTACTCCCAAAATACATTAATTCAAGAACTTCATTTGAATTTATTAAGAGTTATATGTACTAGCTTAGAACCCTCAGGTTTTTTAGTCACCTCATGCGTTGGAATTGGAGAAAATATTTATTGGATACCGCATGGTAAAAATAAATGATGGTTTTATCATCCTGTCACCTTCATGCTTTATTTTCAATTAGGAGATGGTATTTACTGTACGCATTCCAAGTTTTATTCCAGGTATTATTATAGTTTATACTCTATGCTATATTTTTCCGATGTAACATACGTTTAACTTGGGGATTATTAGTGAAAAATATCACATTCCACTTCCGCTGGGGAAAACAAACGCATTTCCTATGTTACTATTAATCCATTTGTTGTCCCTTAACGAGAGCCAATTCATTCAGATGACTTTGCGATTCGGAGTTTGTAAAACTATGTTACGATACTTTTAAAATGCCTTGAAAGAAGAGATTGCCTTAGAGATCTTGGAGGAAATAAATTATGGTAATAATAAAACCACAACGATAAAGCAATCATTCATTTTCATCCTTTTTAAGTGGTTTTAAAGATATATTTTACTAACCGGGAAAACAAAGTTTCAATATTAAAACACTTGAAAATAACTTATCTCAAAATACCGGACAATTTTGTCAATTGGGTTGCAAGTAAATGTAAATGACTCTAAGTAGCTGAGCGTATGTTTAACTTGCACTTGTTCAGGCAAAATCCAATCGACATGGCCATGATTCTTTTAAATTATAGGTTGAGAGATAAAAAGGTAGTATCCTCTGCGGTTGCACGGCCTTCATTACTCAAGTTAATGCTTTCAATTTATTTCTATCAAAGCTTCAGAAGACATTCAAAAACATATTTCTAAAAAATATCATCTAATGATGTCTTTCGTAGCGCTAATACACAAAACACAGATAGATTTACTGTTTGATGCAAGCTTTTAGGAGAATAATAAACTTTTATCAAGGAAAAAATTCCCGTTGTTTTTTTAACAATACTTGATACTAAACGTGACATGCTAACGTTTACACGAGAATATTGCTGAATCTCTTTGCTGTTCGTTTTACTTGCGAAAGGGCAACTACGGAACGACCCAATTAATTTAACAAAGTTTGTAGGTAATTAGACATTATTTTACACTATGTGCTTTTCAGATTCATTCACTTAAGGTATCGAGAAAATGAAAAAAATAGAACCTATGGTTTTCAAAAGTAAGAGCCAAAAGATCAAACTTTTTTTAGGAATGTATGTTTTTCAATGCCTTTTCTTGTTTTCTGTGATAATGTTTGGAGTCTACCGGAAGCAAGAGGAGAAGGACGGAGCCGTGGTGGAAAACTACGTCACAGCCTCCGGGCCTCCCTTGTTATTACCACGCCGCACTCGAATGAGGATCATATAGAAGAATTTCTTCCTGAATTACACGAGGAAAAAATGACAACGCTGGAAAACCGATCACAACTCACAAAAAACTGGCTGACTATCAAACTCTTGAGGATGAAAAGAGAAAAAACATGGATGTATCGCCACAAAATCGCCAAATAATGATCTTATGTTCTTTTAAGAATTTCCCCCGTCCCGAAAATTCAAAGCCCTCATGGTTAAACTCTAATGCGAATTTATCTCCTTAAGACGAAACCTGTTTTTGATTTCACGATGTTTTTATGCTGAATTTTATCTAGAACTCATACAATATTACCAAAAAAATATAATTCCCAGTGCTGTTAGCACTCCTAAGTGTTTTTTACTTCTTACGAGAAAAAATTTCAAAATTTAAATTGTTGTTCGTGAAGTTCAAGAGATAAATGTTCGAGTAGTCAGAGTGCTTATAGAGCGTTTCTAATACGTGTAACAGGAATGCGATATGATATCAGGTTTTTTTTATGTGGAGGCAGTGGTCCGAAGTTATGAAAATCGTCTTTTATTAGTTTTTTTGGCAATAAAGATGTTATAGCAAGTGACTTTCGCCATAAAATCTCAATTTCAAAATCTTTCATTGAAAGCAAGTCAAGGCATCTTTAGGAATCATTTTCTACCTTTGAGTCACGGTGGTCTAGTGGGTAGAGCTTTGGACTACTGACCGGAGGGTCCTGGGTTCGATTCCCGGCACCTGCAGCTCCACCCAAGCTAGTTGATTTTTCGGTTACAAGATCTTCCTGGGAAACCACAACCGGCACAGGGAAAGGAACTGCCCCCCCTACCCTGATGTGTGAATATTCACACGCCGTCGGGCTTAGTACATGGGTGAGCTCTACCATCACCTACTAGACCGACCTTCGGGTTGATTACTATGTTTATGGTTTTTTTATATATCTTTGAAATTGACCCTCTCCGGCGACGCACAAACACACAAACACACGGATACAAAATATTCAACACACAGAAACATAAAGGAAGGACACTCACAGTATGTATTGACGTCAATGCATACTGTGAGTGTCCTTCCTTTATGTTTCTGTGTGTTGAATATTTTATATATATATATCTATATTCAAGTTTCTCCAAAAACCCATAACAGATTTTAAGCGGCCATGAAATTCAGTGGCATCATGGATAAATTCACCAGCCAGTTCTGTACTCGAGATAAAAATACAATTTTTACGGTAAATTGTTTTGAACACATTAGATTTATGGACACTAATGATTTGAGAAACTGATTACGAATGAATAGTTCAATTTGCTGTTCACTATAGCGCAGCTTAAAATATACATGATACATTTCTGTAGTTCTGCAATTCCAAAAAGAGTTAATAATAATTGGCGATTGAACTGAGTGTCTTTGAGAATCAGCGAAGTCTAAAAAAAGAGAGGGAGAGGAATGAATCCAAAACATTATCAAGGCCTGTACAAGGGCGTAATAATGGATAGTTCCGGAAATAAAAACATCATAAATCATTAATTCTTATTTAAACATATCTTAAAATTTTAAATTCGCATTTTGTTTTTACCACGCTGATTATTATTACAATTTGGATTTTGAGGATCCGAGGATGGTCTAGATTACGCAGACGCTGCACAGGATATTTTATGTTGAACCTGAGCGGCAATAAAAATGAACCCATCAATTTTTCCAAATTGGGAGTGGTTGCAACATGAACCACCAATGGTTAATTGTTCAAAACAGAAGGTTAAATCGTAGTTCTCAGAACCACTCAGGCGTGGCTATGAATTTACTTTTTAAATCCTCCTGAAGGACGACGGCTTTCACAAATAATCTCCGAGTCGCTGCATCTCTTTTAACCTCGAAAATTCGGAAACGATCCTTCGCAGATGGCATTTACAAAACTTCATCCCATTTTCAGGAGTTCGGATAATGAGATATTTTTCGGTTCTTAATACTCACGTAAGGAACTACCCGAATGTATGTGTCGTGGAATCCCATTTCACCTGAATGCTAGCCCTAATTGTAAATCGAATTACGTAGGTAAGATCTTGTCTGGATGGTTTTGCGAATTACGGTAATTAATCCTCAGAGTAAGAGACTCGACCAATATCGAAATATTTGTCATCCCATCCCAGTTTTTCGAAAAGTAGGAAACAAAGTGGGAAGCAGTAAACATCGAAATGAAACTTTAAAAGTTTGTTAAACCATAAAAAGTATGCGAACCAGTTGAATTCACCGCGATCTACTTTTTTATGTACGCCAAGGAATGAAACATATTTAGGATAATATTTACCATAGTTAAATCGAGGTAAGCAATATATAAACATGCGATACTTACAATATATGCCATGAGTGCTGAAGCATTTTAGACACTAAACCACATACTTTTTAAAACCTGGCAATGCTGCTATTAATGTCGAAGGTTGCAGAAATGGTAATTGGCATAATCATTCTCAATTTTTTCCCATATGAAATTACTCCTGTATTTAAATTTTCATGCAAATTACATAATGGAGGCCGAAAAAGGAATATCGTGTATTAGAACAGCTAAAATAAATTATCACTAGTACAGTACCACTGGAAATAAACAATCAATGAAAGATAAGTCGCCCGTTAGATCTTCTTTATGATTTGTTTCGCGGGATAAAACGTACATGTGCAGCAACTTTTAACGATACAATACTCTGTATTATAAGAGGATCATTAAAATAAAAAGTAAATTCTCATTATTAGGCGTTTCCTCACTGAAATAACTGAAAGTCGACTTATTGCAGTGTGCCATTCTATTTCCACCTTGTTGACTGAAGGTTATCTTTATACGTTAATCGTAAATTTTAGTTTTCTCCAAGGTTCAGGGCGTCTGCTTATCATAAATCTCGCTAAAAAGGATGTTTGTTATTCCTTATCAGGAGATATTTACTTCCTTTCAAATGTGAACAAGTCAAGTAGAAGATGGAATACGACTTAATCTGTCCCCGTGACAAACTTTTCAAAAGCATAACAAAACTTGCAATCATTTTCCGTCTCAAATGTGATTTTTAGTAACGGCGTCAATCATTATAGTTTAGTTTTTTACAGTTATCAAATTATATTATGATCCTCGTGACAACATTTAAGCGCATAGGAGCTCACAAAATGGCTCACCAAATGTTGCTTTTCTAAGAACAATAAATAAATAATTTGTCAATTCGCTGGAAAATTAAAAAATGAAACAGTGATACAAGTGACAGTGTCTTAACGTGTTTCATGACACGTTTGATATAAAAGTGAATATGAATAATATCTCTTCATTTCAGCTAGTTATTGTCTTTAAGGTACGTTAGTTGACATTGCAAAATAACCGCCATGCTATTGTTTTAGTTTTACATATCCAAAATGTTAACCTTCAATTAATTTTCCAGAAGGTGAGTGCATTGATGTCTGCATAATCCTAGCAGGTGCTCCACATGTGTATGTCTTCAAAATCATTTCTTGTCACTGAGCCTGGGCAAAATGAAAATCTCCCCTTTTCTCCAAAGCCAGTTTCTTCCTTTTCTTAGAATTAATTTCCTACGGAAAGATCATTTGGAAAATACGGTTGGAGCCGAAGTATCACAAAAAACTTAATGTGCACATCGAGTGAAATGTAATTTATTATTGTCTTACTTCTCGGTGTGCAATAATCTATTCCTCGAACTTAAGGCCATCATAATAAGAAACTTGACAAAAAAATCCGAGGTCTGACCCAAAACGCAATGATGGAAAACTTTCGTAATTGACGCCCTGAAATCGTTTCCCGCGACTTTGACGCTTGGCATGTGCATTTCACAGCACATTTTCGGGAAAGGAAGGGGAAATACTATGTTTTGGCCATCGTATATCTCAAAAGAAACCACACGTTCAGTCCACCTCCGAATACGGACGAGTCAGCGGAAGATGTGACGTAAGCTACTAGATAAACATATCGCATGTGTTCAACTTTGAAACAAAAGTTAATTACTTTACCCACGCGTTACATCGGCAGGGGCGTGTTAGAATAGTGCTGGACTGCTGACCGGAGGGCCCGGATTCGATTCCGGATGATGCCTCTGGCAACCATCTGATTCACGAAATCTGTGAGTTTTCTGATATCTGATCTGCCTTGGGAACCACAGGCGGTAATGTGAAAGTAACTGATTCCCATAATTTGAATGTGTGAATGTTACACACTTCTCACGAGGATTACTCTACCCCCTCCTATCAAGTCGGGGTATCTCCTATCCTATGATCTATCTCCTATCATCTTTCGGGTTGATTACTGCGGTTGTAAATCGGTAGCCATGTAATCGCAATGAGCAGATAATTTAGATTGGTTTATGAGCAGAGCGATTTGAGGAATTGTTTACCGCAACTTTAGCTATTGATCATCACGCATTCATTAAAAGAGTTACCCGAAAATAATACCGAATACCTATTATATGCCAACGGCTGGTGATCGAACGCTTTTTACACACACCCACGTGGCTGCTCTTCGCAGGTTAATATGTGCCTATTACCAATTCAGTCTTTTGTCACGGAAGAGAAGGGTCTCTCGACGTCGAGACTTCGTCCCCGGACTCTTCCTGAACGACCGCGAAACGAGCGACTGAGTCGCAAAAGTTTCGTGGCCCCCTCGCCGGCGTGATCCTTTGTTTCCACGCCGGCGTTGGAGCACACAAATCGCTCTCGATGTCGTCCTTTGTTCTCGCGTCGGGTTGTGACAACAACGTTTGGGCCCGCGAGACCGTCACGAGGGAGAGGGAAAGAACACGCCTGTGTGGACAATGCAAATCGGCATGAGAAAAATGAAGGGCAGGAAAAAATGAAGAGGAAAGGAACGATCCCCTAATCGCCCCCCTTCCTACTAGAAACTGTGGGGAAGGGAAAGAGAAGTAGGTCCCACTCGCCCTTCAGCCCTCTCCTAAACCTAACGTCATTTTCGTTACTTCATCTACCACTGAGAAAACCCGTCTATGCCACGGGACTCGGAGCCACATTTCTGAATAAATGAAATCGGAAAAAAAACTTTTTTTTACGCGGGGCGCGGTAGACCAGTGGAGCTACTCCTGAGGCTTTCCCTATGCTATGTTTCAATCCGGTCCAAGCTTCAAGGCACTCTCATCTTCACCAAAACTGTGTGATGTAACAGTTATCAGATCAACCTGGAACTCTGAAGGTGGAATAGGGAGGAAAGAGAAACGGTTTCCATCCGCCTTGAATGAATGAACTTCACAGACTGTGGACCGAAGTCGTAAGAATTCTGCACTCGACTATGATAACAACCCTCGGTTTGATTTCTCTGGTTGGTGTTTTATCGACCTTTGAATTGTCACTTTCTTGATTTACTAACAATAAGAATGATGAAATTCCAATATTTCCGTAAGTTTCAATCTTCCGCTCTACTCTTCATATGAAAAAAATTCATTTCTCCTCCTCCGTGGGTCATTTTTTTCCTCTATCCGGAAAATATGTACAGCCCTCTCCCTCCTTTTACTAAAATATTAATCATATTTTTCTCAAAAACATTTACAAGTAGAAAATCCCTTTCCGCGCCACGTCATCTCATTCGATAGAGGTAACAGAGACCTTCCCCGATTGGTTTAATAGAGAGAATAAAAATTTCCCCAAATGGCTCCTCGGAGATTAAAGGCTACTTATTCGTATAACATCGTCAGTGTATTCAGTCAATTTCATCCTTACTTATTATCGATAACAATACTTCTTGAGGACACCATACGTATACTATACTAGATTTTTATTTACCGGTGGTGGTGGCGTCAAATCCTACACCACCCCAGCTCCGAGAAGAATATTGATGCACCCGGTGCCTCAGTCCCTTCCATCCTTTTTTGAAAAGCTTTGCGTGCGTCAAAGAGTTGAGATACGTTATCTCAGACCCCAGCTCGCTGGGTTGCATACGAATTTTCTACTGTTCCCCTTTCCTTTCTTTACCGTTGCGCCGACTTCTTCTCAATATGATCGCCGTATTTTAACTTTTATCCTGAGTATCTCTTCCACCGATGTGCTAACCAAGTTTCGCCCTCCGTGATGTCAGTCAAATTTCGACGAACCTTGGGTGAGAAACCTATGCGACCTGCAAGCTATCAACCAAGAGTTCAGATCTACGCGCGTGTTCTGTAAGTTGTTAGAAGTGATCATGAGAAGGGAAACCCAGGTTTAATCTGAATCCAGAAAAATCGACGTCAACAACAAATTACTTCCACGTTCAGCTTCGAAATTTAGCGAACTCAATATTACAACGACAATACAATATTACAAAGAGTTTACTCAAATCCTCCAAAACATTGTCCTGAAATAGTTTTAATCATACGCCAAGATCTATGTTACCGAGCTTCCGGGGGATTTGGGAATATTCTGGGAATTTAATCCGCGTTAATTCACTTTTAATTATAAATAACGCTACCTTATGGGGATACTCCAGTAATAATAACATATAGTCTCTTCAACCGAGGAGAGATATGCTGTCCAAAAGCCTATTATCTGTCTTCCTCAACCCTGCAAACCCAACATTCTCCCTTCTATCACTGTCTTCCCATTGCCTCTTAACATTTCCCCCACCCACTTTCTATACTTTTTTTCGGAATTTCGCCAACAACTTTCTATCTTTGCTCTCAATCTTCAGAACTTCAGCGTTTTTATTCCTCTTTGCACAACTTATTTTCTCATATTGAACGAAGTCCTTCGTTGATACACTGAGGATAGTATTTCAGGACTGTGATAGCGGCTAAATAAAGGGGAAATCGGTTTCGGACGGGTAGTTTCTCGTTTCGAGAAATAGCCAGATACAATTACCCAGGCGGTCTGTTTGGATCAGGCTGCAAAAAAATCCAAATTCAAATAAAAAATTTCAATTAGAAAACCCATAATTTCAACGCATTCGGAAACTATTTTCGAATTCTTACTATCGCCTCAAATGCAAGTCAAAGCATTTGCAGGGATATTTTCCGGTGGATTAAAGAGGATTTTTTTCATATCAAATTTACCTTTGCAAATTGAAAATAGATTTCGAGATCAATGACGTTGAAATAATTCACACGACTACGACAGGCGCACGACTACGAATGCCTGTGACATTGTATGTACGGTATTTCGTCATAACATCTTGTTCCTTTAAAAGCCCCAAAATTTCAGAGTGTAAGAGGAAGTCTCGGTAGCTTAAATGGTTAAAGCACTCGGCCGGATATCGAGGGATCCGGGTTCGAATCCCGGTCAAGGCGAATGATTTTTACTCTCTGAAATGGTTGCATTATAATGCACACATAGCGGGTGACTCCGTTAAAGTTACTGTTGCAGTTTCTTGAAACTTAAGTTCGGTATTCGACTGAGTTTCTCTTAGAACATATAGGGGAAAATAAGGAAATTCTACAAATATATTGAATTCATTCTGTATTTTCAAAATGAGTTCATATATTTTTAGAGGCGAATAAAATCATTGCCTGGATTAGTTCTGGAGGAATTTCTTTTAATTTGCCCAGAAAAATAAAAAATATACCCTCATAGAGACCAAGTGATTAGTTTTCTATTAATCATCTATAAATTCCCTTTCGTTAAAACTTTGTGTACCTACGGATTTTACAGTAGTTTATACTCTCTTGATGAGTGCCTCTTTGATAAAATAATTGCCGAATAAAACCATCCATTCCATCGGATAACATAACGTCAAACGCCATGCATTTAACAAAAAACTAAAGCAGATATTTAGTTTACCTTCTCATCATCATTTATTTCTACTTTCCACACTCTTTTTTTTATTTTCTGAATGGAAAAAATTCAAAAGGAAGATAACTTTTATACCATGCCACGGCAATGGATTCCGAATCGTATAGCTCGCATCCTCGCACTGACTCGTGAATTTCTCAGAGCAAGCGCACATATTTTTACTTTTATGGAATGGAAAATGTTGCATTGGTATAAAATAAATGAGTTTATTATTTCATAACAAAAAGGATGGAAAAAGCCAAGTAAACAGGATCATAAATTACAATTATTTGGTCAATAATATACGAGTAATATATTCGTATATTAAAAGTCAGCATCAATAGCACATACGCCTACAGAAGTCACCTGATTGCAAACAGAAACAACAAAAAAGCATAACTTTGTAAAATGTAGCCGATATAAAAATAAAATATAAATAATTGTACATTTATAGTCATCTGATAAAAAAATAACGAGCTTAACGAGCCAAGGAATATTTTCCGACGATTTACTCAGTATTCACAAAACCTGGTGGACTGAATCAAATGTAGGAATTAACAATATACCCGGTGTCTCACAGAATCTTTATTCATAAATAATTGATGAAATCTTACAGACGTGGTGCGTGCATGCGCATGACAATATTCTGTAATATTGTGTTGCAAATTCTTTGCAAATCCTTCGCAAATTCTTGACGAAACGACACAGCTGATTAGTTTTCCTGTACGCGTGCTCACCGGCCAATAGGGAGAGTCCGATAACGTTTCTTTGAGTCCATCTCATTTATTACCACTCTATGTAAGTAGGAGAAAGGGATAAGCATTGAATTTACATAGTACAGTGGTAAGCAAGGTTAATATTTTCATTGCACAATAGAAGCAGAATAATTATATTTAAACAGTTGTTTTCAAATCGGCTATTTCTTTGAGATTACCAAGCGACGCATTATTGCTGTTAAACGAATACAATGATATTATCGTGAGGACTCTCATGGACCGTATTGCATGCATTTATATTGTTTTTCAATAAGAAATCGGGGAGATAACGAAAACAAATCCTTTTATAACTTCAGTTGATTATTTCATTTTTCCACTATGACTAGCACGTGATACCTTGCGAAAATGGATAGTCAATTGTTTTTTGCTTACAAACTGCCTTCCATATATTACACAATGAAGTCGCCGTCAGGCTATCAGCGCAAAATACTTTCCTTCTCGTTGTCATCATGGCTTCTCGTTTAAAAAAATTAATTTTATGAATATGTATTCAATGAATAAATTAAAGAAAGAAATTTTTTGAGAAAGGCTTAAAATTTACCTAGAACCTTTCTTAAAAAAAGATAAAGAGGCCAGCCTTTATTCACTCGGAGATTTCCAAATGAACACTGACGGAGGGGTAAAATATTTGTTTATTGCCATCACAGTGGACCTAGAAAAGGGAGTGTACATACAAAGTGTATTTGGCGCTGCCTTGAAGACACCAGCAATTATTATTATTATTAAAATTTACATGTGCAAATAGACAAATGTCAGGTGGCACACAAGTCCCAAGTGTTACAATAAACTTGCCTTGGAAAAATAACATGGTTTCTGAAATACAATCAACATCACAAAAGATAATAAATAAAATAAGTCTGAAAAAAGAAAAAAAATACACTTTAAGGAAATTTCCAAACACCAATCTGTAGTACATAAAAAAATCCCCATTTCATTAACATTTGTTTCCCAATCAACAAGAAAAAAAATTAAGCTATTACATTTAATTTTATACAACACATCAATCAAATGATTACAGAAGTTGTTTACATCTTTTCTTAAAAGTTTGGACTCTGTTAGGAAAGGGCTTAAAAATTTTTGCAGGTAAATTGTTCCAATCAACAATTGATTTATTTAGAAAAGAAAATTTCTTTTTATTCGTTCTTTGTGCCCGGCATTTTACCTTAAAATTGTGGTCATTTCTCCCTATAAAATTCGGGTTCCCCGCCTCTTTCCTTAGATCTGCCCAAGCCTTCTCCCCATTCAGAATGCGGAATTGATAAACCTAAGTTGGGAAATGACTAAAAGGAAACAGTGACGCCGCCGTGAATACGCCATTTCTCTTCATCTTAACCCCACATCAAATATGATGTGGGCGCTTCGGGTTCAAATCAGAAAATAATTATTCAAAAATTGTCAAAAAAAAATACATAAGGAAGCCGTCTGGTTCATCAAAGCGTTCTACGAAATGTAAAAGAGTACCATAAAGTTATTATAATGCTAAGGGAGTGACATATTTCGTCTACGAACTAACTTTTGATTCCTAAGCTCACAATAATGTGATTTTTCTTACGAAATTGAGGTAATGATCAAATCACGGCATCTTTGGGAAAGTAGGAGGTGACCAATCACAGAGATTAACTCACTTCATGAGTGGTTGGAACAAATACAACCTCTATCACACGCCTGAACAGAAGATGGCGATAGATTTTTAGATCTAAATGTCCTGAGTGAGATTTTAATCCGCGATCCCACGTTACCTATTTTAATCCACGATCTCACACATAGACAGTCGCTAGGAAGGCCGCCATAAAACTAACATTCTCGGCCAAAGAAATTAGCAAATTGAAACAGATGAAGCTGAAGAGTGCAAGGGTGTTCGGGAAGTGGAGAGGTGGAGGGACAAATCGCGGATAGAATGTTAATGGGCGTGATAACAAATGTAAACGAGCTCTTTAAAAAACCGCTAACTCGAGGGAGAGAGGGAAATTCTCGGGTTTGCATTTGAGTTGAGTGGGGCAAACTATTGCGCTTTGCGCACGGCCGTTGGGAAAGTGTAATCTCTTTAATTTGGCGACCTGAATGTCGCGCCATCCTTCTTGGAGGGAAAGATTTGCCAAGGCAGTTAGGAAGCCCTTCGCGTGAGTCTAAGAAATGCAACGACACTCGAGCGGTTGCGTCATTTCCGTGCGTTCGGACATTTGTCCCTGGCAAATTTACTTCCGGTATGCTATCCCTCCTGTCTCGATCCATTAACCTAGAGGTCACGCCATATACATCTACCGCAATCCTAAAACGCTATTCTCATTTAAAAATTGCCTATTCAATTCTCAAGGCTAGGATATGTATATTAAGATAATCCATTTTTACGAAATGTGATTAAAATAGTTTCCTACGAACAATGCTGATATGTGACTGATGAAATCAGATGATTTCACTTATCTTTGTCGTACGAACTCAAATAAATCAGACTTCACATCGTGGAAGTTTTGAAAAAGAACAATTTGTATAATACCATATCGAAGGTATACTTGAAAGGCTTTGGTACGACAAAGTTTTGTTAAACGATATTATTATTCTGTTTCAATAAACATGTTTATCGTGTTTCGAGTCATTTGGTTGTTACTCGATTGATCTGCACTTTGAAAACTCGCAAATGAAAGAAGATTTTTTTATCTTCTCGAGGAAATTTAATCGAAGAAATATGCGGAGTTTTTCAATAATGGGACGTAGCGTCAGCGGGTCGCGATATCCATTGGTTCATCTGATTGAAAATGCATAGACACCCTAAGATTTTCTCCAAGTCATCTAAAACGTAATCAGAATGAATAATTGCCAGTGAGTGGTCATTTTTCTTGTTTATCTGAGTGAGCATGTCCCTAAAACTCCATCGGTATGTGTGGAATCTCTCTTTCTTAAGGACATTGATTGGTATTCACTGGTATTTCTCAACATCCCGGATAAACAACTCATGCGGATCATTAAAATCATCGAGACTCGCTCTATCGTCAACACTCGCGATATTTTCAGTGTTGAAAAACAACAGGGTCCTTGGAAATATTTCTTTATTTAATCATTTACATTGGATAACGAGTAAATGTAACAATTAGTTTTCAATCAGGGGTTAAATTTTCTCCATTTGAGCAATTCACATTTCCTTACTTCGCTGGATTATTCAGATCTTTAAATATCTTTTGTGGAACCTGGAATCTTCATAGAAGAATGTTTGAGGTCAACGATACCATCTCGCGTTGTACAAACCTAGCGAATTATTATATAATTAGAATATTAGTTAACCAATTTGTCTATGATGACCATTAGCGTTGCCAAGCCTCCATCCCTTAAAGATAAAGCAAACCACACAGCAGACACTAAGGCAATAAAGGCAAAGTAAAAGTTGCTTGCGTACCTCACTTTTGCTACATGTACCTTCTTTCTGCATAAAATAATCAAGAGGGAATTCTATGCACACATAAACAGAACGCATTCCTAAACTTTACTTCAGCACTGAATATTGCATTTAGGATCATTGTGGTTGAGAATTGAAATTTTTTAAGTTCCAAATTTAATGAACACCTATAGAAATCGATGTCTCTACGACCTCAAATCAGCATTGACTCTATAAACGATTATGAAAAGTCCTGTAACCTTGTACTAGTTACAGATTACTTACGCCTGTAATCAAATTATCTGATACTTATGCGGTCAAAAATAATAAAATTGACTTTCTTGTATGCACAGGAAGATTTACTGCTTTGTTGAGTAATGCAAGCAACACTCATTAGTTGCTACACGAGCTATCTTGTATCCGTTATGTGCCCAGTTCCGCACTTACTGGTACATTATACAACTGTGCCAATGTATGTGTGTGGGTATATATATGTATATGTATTTTGTAAGAGAATGCCTCGGTAGCTTATATGGCTAAATCAATCGGCCGGACATCGAGACATCCCGGTTCAAATCCCGATCAAGGCGAGTGACTTGTACACTTTAAAATTGTTGCATTGTAATGCACATATTGGCGAGGATAGACAATATATAATGTATCTGCCTGAGGAGTCGAAGGCCGCTGGTTCGATTCCCGTGACCGGGTAAAATTTTTCAGGTTATAAAAAAAATTGTTAATGGTAATTTGGAACGAGGCAACCACAGATAAACAGAAAAAAACACGTAATGGTATTTCGGAACGAGACAAAGAGAAAAATAAGACTCCTACTAAAAAACTACCCTGAAATGATGAAAGGCAGCAGTTTCACCCTCAAGGCGCAGACCATCAGAGTGGGTCGGCCCGACATCAGCTGCGGGCAAGAGCGAAGTTCATGGTATCGGCCGCAGTACTGCGATGTGGAAGGCAACGGGAAACCACCACATTATTCTCCCTAGAATATGCAGCCTTGCATTCGAATATAGTAGAATAGAGTTTGCAGTAAACCAATCCTAATATTGAACTACTGAAGGTGAATGCACATTTAGTGAATGATTCTGTTGAAAGTTACTGTAGAGGCATCTCCCGCAGTTTCTTGGAATGATGAAATTCAAATGTGCATTCAAGGCTGGTATCCTAACTCCGGCGACCAGCCCCTGCCAAACACACTTAAGGCGGCTTGTAGGATACCGCCTGTGTGTAGATAAGGAATTCCAAACATTTAAGCGTCAAGTGATGGAACAACTGAATTGAAATGAAGTAATAGCTAAAATATGAGCAGGTGCGGATCCGTTTAACCAAATTTTCGATATCGCTACATTCATCGCCATTATCATTTCCGTACCAAACGTGAAATTTGGTTAAATAGTTTACGGTAGACTTCACCGCGTACTAAGCCCTATGGTGTGTGAACAGCCACGTGTTCAAGATAAAGGGGTCAGTTCCTTTCCCTTTGCCACCATTCGATTTCCCACAAAGTTCAACTGATCAGAAAATGGCACCCTATTAATTACGATTGGAATTCTTTAATTTTTTTCCACGAGATTTGGGAGTCCTCGTATGGGCAGTAACGGAAGGTTATATCGCGCAAACTGTTAAAATCTAGCGATCCATTTTACACATTCAGTTCGGGAATCATGAACCTTAAAACATATTTTTTTCTACCTAGTGATGAATTTATTTATTGCATAATTTATTTCTATACATTCTTGGAGCACTGTTTCACTAGTGTATTCAAATGTCGTCAGAGGATCTTAAAGGCTCTAGTTATTTGGATTTTGAAAAGAGTTGTTTCTTTAGGAACATTAATTAAGCAACCGAAATACGAAAACTTAGATTGTTACTCACATGATGAGGCAAGTGGACTTTCAAAGGCGGGTTATTCCTTGCTTTTTGATGAGTAAATGGTAAAAATTAATCCAGTTCACGACACACACTTTCAGCAAGAACCTCGTTGTAACTTACCTAGAAAAAATAAACAAAATCATAGTCAGTATCCACCAAACATAACAAAATAGAAAATTATTAACATGCAATAGTTTCTTGGTAATTAACATTTCGAACGTATAATTCATCAATTAACTTGATTTGATCACCAAACTTTATTCTTTCAATTCCCCGAAAGTGTATTTCGCCATTATTATAAACGTATGCAGATCGCTATTACGCCGAGGTTTTTCTTCGTTTCCAGAAAAAAAACCTTCGAATCACTTTCTCATGGTATGGCAAAACATTGAGCACCTTCTGTAAATCTTACGCAACAGGTGGACCACAAGTAAGCATGAGGAGTATTTTACTTATTTCGTAATCGAAAATAGTGTGGAGTAATAAGGAAGAAAATTATGAGACATTGTCTTTATTCATGATTCTATATTTATATTCAGATGCACACGAAACCCGGAGCAATTGAAGGTTACTTCGGCATAAAAATGCCAAAGTTTTGAAAGAACAGGCTCTGAGAGACAATGTACTCAAGTCTCTACAGTCGGTGAGCAAAGTAAACGACTCGCTGAAAGGCTCGAAATTATCCCACTGTTCTCGTCCCCGCTCGAGTGATTGCGCACGCAACTGGAGCTGTTTACGTCTTCCTGAATCCCGTGGCCAATTTCGTACTCAAAAATGGCTTCAGATTTAAAAATGCGAAATAAAATACACCTATTGTGTTTCCATCATTACTGTTTTCCTCCAGAGGTTTAAGATAAATGCAAATTTATAAAATGGCAGTGAAATTAAGCGAAACGTAGTGTTTTTATGTTTAAATTTAGGGTAACATGTGAATTAGCCATGAAATAGTATGCAATATTATGAACCTCCACGACCAAATAATGACGACTCAACCGTCGATGACACACTCATTGTATCTTTATTACAGTTATCAAATTTTCATGATCAAAGTGCCCTAATTTCTGAAATCAGTCGTTTGTGTCTTACTATCCCACGCTAAGTGCTCTCCGGCAGTCAACGTGTGTTGATTGCTAATGAAGGGAATAGCCGATTAACGACAATTTTCACCAGATCACACAGCTCTCCTCTTTGTCATCCTGATTTCATTCAGTTGGGGTCTGTATTCGGCGTCTTCATTCAAATACGCACATAGAAAATTTGCAATGCTTCAGCTCCATTGCAAAGAATGCAAAATATATTCCTATAAATTTCAAATATTAATGAAAATATGGAAAAATATATAATGTCCTCGCGTCTGGAGACTTAATACTAACAATCTAAGAATGACGGTTTGAGAATTGCCATCATTAGTGATTGATAGTGAAGTATGACAATAAGTTTCCGTAACTGCAGCCCGCGTCCGCAAGAAAAGGAGTGTTATGGCTGAGCAAGACTAGGAAAAAAGAACCAGATGGACTGGGCACATCTTGAGAGACGATGAATTTGTAAATAACTCAATAGATGAGAAGTCGCCGCGAGAAAGACCAGAAGACAAATACGTACGTAGGCCAAATATACATATTTCAATAAGAATATCAGACATAAAATCTTTCAGAGATAGGGGATTAAGAAAGTAGAACATGAATAAGTCATCTGAATGAAATACTAATGAGTACGAGAGGCTTGATGACCGAAATATGATAAAAGTAGGGACACGGAACGGTCTATGGCTTGATGGGAGGTGGTCAGACAAGGATAACATCTGAGCCTAATCCTCATTTCATATTCCATTCTTGCCTGATAAAAAATATAAAAATAATGCCTTTCCTTCCGCAATGGCATCGTAACAGCATGAATTAAAAAATGTCCTATTCGAACTATAGGAAGTAAAGAGGAGGTTAATTGATCGAAAAATCAAAATGACAGACTAATTGAAATGGAAAATAACATCCACCAAAGCACGTCAGAAGATTAGGCAGCAGTGGAGGGTGAAATAGACCACAAACACCTGAATGTTTTGCGGAATGCTCAATCATTGCATTCTTATGAATATTTTTTCCGGTACGTTTCCCCCGGAACAGAACTCTATGGCCACGTGAAAGGTCGGACCTGCCCAACGCTAAAGTGCACTCTAACGCATTTATCCCCGGTAGAGGGTCTCCGCTCTCTTCTTCAAGAGGACCGGGAAAAGGACGGTAGAACCCTCGAGATAGTAAAAGGCAGGAAAGGAGAGAGTCGGGAGAGAAAGCGAAACGCAGCAGGGCGTGTGGAGCAATTTCGGATGACCATGTCTTCGCGCGGGCGCGCTCGCATTGGCCGAGGCTGGGAGAAGTGGAAGAAGGCGGGAGAAGGCGGGGTGGGATGGCGACGCCAAGTCAAGAGTGCTCGCTAAAGAGGGAAGGGCGACGGATTTGACGAACGAGAACAAAACAGAGCTCGTCATTGATTCGAAGTGTAATTAACGAGCACTACGCCTTACCAAGTGCTGTATCCAATGCCATCTATTTTAGAAGAAATTAATTTCTTTACGGTTTGAGGACTTTCAGCAGGTTTATCGTTAAAATTTGATGATGCATCGGCTCGGAGTTCATAAAATACTGAATTTTAAAGGTATTGTATCTACCGCGAGCCCCGGAAAATACCGAGGAGAGCTTAAATGAATGATTTAGTTGCTTTTTGGTGCAAAATGTCTTTAAGGACGCCAAGCCATAAGGAATGTTGACTCCGTGTCTATCCTCTTTATGTCCCAGTTTTTTAAATTTTATATTTGGATTTCACCAGAAAATGCATAACCTTACTTCAATTACCGCAGCACAAAATTGTCTTATTTCCTTAGGAATTATGGGTGAAATAATCTGTCATTCCATGCATTTCCGCAAATTTCGATCATAGAATATTGGTGTATCAGGAGAGTTGGATCGGTACTTTCCATTTCTAAGGAAACACATTAATATAAATGGCATAGCTAAGCATGTTAAAGAGTTTGTGTTGATTAGATTCCTCCATTGGAAACAAATGATACCAACTCAATTCAACCAAATATTATTCACTTTCCGTCAAGAGATGGCAATGTTAAGTTTTGGAGCGTTCAACTAACGAATGCAAAAAAAATTAACTCTACTGATTGAATCCTTTTTCTGAGTGTGTATTTGAAAACTCAGGCAACATGTAACACGCGTTTTTGCTGCGTAAAACGCTTTCATTTTAAGCGCTGAGTATATGTAACGGGTTCGACGGGAAAAATTTACGGAGTCGGAGAATCGGTTTTAGAAATGTTCGCGGAGAACGAAAGTGGGAAGCTGGAATTAATGACGGGTATCGCCAATGAAAACACTGTTAGGCGTTGATAAGAAAGTAGAATCCAGTATGTTTTTGGGGATAAACAGATTGTTTACGCGTACAAAGGTGGGTAGAAGAGAAATAGTGAAGGAAGTAAAACAGGGTTCGTCCGGAAAATAAGTGTACTGAGCTCAGGAAAAAAAAATTATTACACTTTTACATATCTTAAGCTAATATTCCTCAAAATAGGACCCTTGTGAGTCGATACACTTGTTCCAGCGGCGTTCCCATTCCTGGAACGCTCTCGCGAAGGCATCATCGGGAACCTCTCGAAGACACGTCGTCACGGCCTCTTTGACGGCGTCCAAAGTCCCGTATCGCGTTCCTTTCAAACTCCTCTTTATCTTCGGGAACAGAAATAAGTCCGGTGGTGCCAAGTCCGGGCTGTAGGGCAGGTGCGGCAGCGTTGCCACGCCGTGCTTGGCCAAGAAGTCCGACACGACAAGCGCGGTGTGAGACGGCGCATTGCCGTGATGCAGGCGCCAGATGTTTTTGATCGCTGGCCGGACGCGGGCGACTCGTTTTCGAAGCCTGTACTTGGACGTAAAATTCAGCATTTACAGTTTGTCGTTCAGGTACAAATTCGTAGTGGACGACTCCCCTTTTGTCAAAAAAGACTTATTTGTCAAGACACTTATTTTCCGGACGAACCCTGTATATATACTGTTAGTCGCTTTGCGTAAGTGGTCAAAAGGAAAAATACATTAAAGTCGATTGAAAAGTTGAACGATAAAAAAGTTAACACCAGAGAGTCAGCACAAAATTGTCAATCGTCGACATTGTTGTATAAATGAAAATTCAAATCTGCTGATCGATCACATTTCCCAATAGTGTATTTTTTCCTGTCGGAAAGCTATTTAAGAAGTAACCGTAAACAGAGCAAGATTCAAAAGCTTAAGGACTTTGTCCAGGATTCAATTGAAGGAATTATACCGCCATGACCATAGTAATTGACGTCATGATTAAAAGGTAACACGTTGCACTTTGCACGCAACACTGGAAAATTGAAGATAACGGAGATCAAATACAAAGAAAGATAAAATAAATGCTAATTTTTGGTGCTTCAGTACAAGTCTGGTTTTGGACCCGATCCCTAACATTTGAATCCAATTATATCGATTTCATTTAGTTAAAACTATTCTTGTAGCTTCTTAGATAAACTCAAAAGTCGCACATTTCGTCAGAAGAAATCACTCCACCTTGGAATTCTGCAGATGAGATTTTTGATATTCTGTGGATGAGCAAGTGTGACCATGGACTAGTACGAGTACTCGCACGCCTCTAGCGAACTTGAAATGCGTAGTGCCCAGAGTAAAGGGGAGAATCACGCACTTTAAGGCAACGGCTAACGAAGTGGTGGCCTCTGCAATTCTGATTCTTTGAAATGTTTGACCTTTCCCGGTCGAATTTCAAATATACACAGCTGGAAAATACCAATAAAATAATCATAGCAAAAATTAGAAAAAAATTTTAAAAACCCCTAATTGGCCGATTAATAACACTGTAGAAACATCGGAGAAGCTATAAAATCACGGTGCCAAGTGGGTGACTAACGTTTCCTTAAAGATTACGGAAAAGCTTCAATTCACTAACTTTTTGGTATGGTGTAAATCTATGAGAATTCCAATGCAAGAATCTGTATATGACATAAATTTTTGGGAGTTCGACTGAAAAAATCTCAAACTTTCCAAATATCTCGATGAATTCCTTTCACTTTCTAGGTTCACAGGGAATAATATTTCATTACCCTGACATCTGCAGTTGTCCATAATTTTACAGCCTCGCACCAACCCTGGACCATGAGGTTGAAGAAAAACGGAGGAGATGGGCTCCGGCGGGAAGGCTTCACTCGTTATTCATGGATGAAAGGGCTTGAAGGCGCCCGCAAACCACGTGACCAGCTCGTGTGAGTGCAGGTGCACTCAAAACCCAAATGGCTCTCCTCGGAACACACGCTTTCCCCTTCGATTCGAGTGATCTTAAGCTGACCTCAAAGTTTTCCATCGCTGATCTTTCTTTTTTCTCGTGGCAATGGAGGTGACAGCGTCCTCCATTGCCACGTCCAGCGTGAGTTTTCGGCATTTGACAGAGGTTGCTAATTAATGATAAAATACTTGATACAATCGCCCGAGAGCATGCCCAGGGAAAAGCAGCGTTATTATTACATACGACCCAACCATCTGGATTCCACACGGATTGAAATCGATTTTTTTTTCACCATTTAGAACAAACGTTATTACTATATTTTGACTTCCCCAACTACTTTACTGGTGCGTAAGGATGTTCTCAAAGATGCGCTCAAATTACAATAGTATCCACACAAGAAAAGAGACGGAACAAATATGGTAATCGGTTTTCGTGAGGATAAGATTACATTGAACAAAGCCGATGAAAATGTCAACCCGAGGATGATCGTTTTCCACCACATTCAAGAGGATGTATAAATGACCACAAGAAGAAGGGTCGGACTTCTTATATAAATATCCAACATCTGAATACTGCGCAATAGTGCTAAGACTTCAAACAAACTATCGCTATTCGTAACAACATTCAAATATAGCGCACATTAAATGACCGCGATCGTGGAATTAAGTTCGATAACATTTTTAGATATTTAGTCCAAACATTGGCCTTCTGAAAAAATTTAAAATAGACCGTGTAGAACAGATTCTTTCGACGGAAGTAGGAGTGTGAATCGATTCTAAGAAATATAGAAGAAATACTGGCATTTAATCAGTTGCTTTTTCCTCATAGATCATCTGCATGATGAATTCTCACCCCAAAAATGATGTTTACGGAATCCAATTCAACAAAAAGGTTCATCCGTTTTCATACTTGCTTGAAGCGACAGAAGAGTTTGTACTAAAATATTCGCCCTAGGCAAGCCCAGTCATGCATATCATGTGCAAGTCTACCGTTAGAGTTATTTAAAAATTTATCCATGATATTTAAGTGTGCAGATATAACTTAATATTTGAGGAATAGGACCTTAGGGTCAAAAAACAAGAAAGACTAACTTTTGCATTACTCATGCGTTTCATATTCTAACCGAGGATTGTATTTTGGGAAAATAAGCAGCATAAAATCGAGTTGCATGACAAAAGTTTTTTCCATTTCTTATCGAGGTAATATATATTAACTATATATATTGCAGTCATGGTTCCGAGACTTGGAACATTGGAAAAGTGGACCAGCGAAGAATAGGAGTAAAAGCCTTTGAAACGTGGTGTTGGAGGAGAATGCTGAAGATTAAATGGACAGACAAAGTGAGGAACGAGGAAGTATATAGAAGAGCAGAAGAGGATGGAACCATATGGAGAACTCTACGGCAAAGAAGAAATAGATGGATTGGACACACATTGAGGGACAATGGATTGATTAGGAATATGATAGAAGGAAAAATAGAAGGAAAGATCACACGTGGAAGACCAAGAGACATGTACATAGGACAAATTAAGAAAGACGTAAAACAGGAAAAGGTATCATGGATTGAGGGTATTGACATTAAATAGAGGCGAATGGAGGGCTGCAATAAATCAATCCTAGGATTGAAAATACTGATGATATTGAAGTCCGAATCACCCAAAGAACTTGATTTACAATCGATAGGGCATAATCCAAGGAACGGATTGCGGATAATGTAATACCAGTAACCCACATTTATGATGCCCACAAAAAACTCGGATCAGAAAAAATCCAATCAGAAATTTTTTTACGCATGCTTAAATGTTGAATATCAACCTTTGTCTAGTTGACTAATAAACATCCTACAACTATTCAAAAACTACACAAGTCAATCCTATCATCAAATATTAATTTTAAAAATATAATAACCAAACTTTCTGCCATAGGTCACACCTTGCTGACTCATTTCCTGGCTTGGCCCTCTACCGCCCTCGAGTCAGTGAATAACTAACTAGGGAGATATTGCAGGAAACCTGACAAAAAATATCTTTACCAGAGATGAAAGTGCTTTTCTTGCTTCCTCTGCCTTGAGCGCAGGATTCCATCCTTTTGAATATTGTTTCATGGCTCAGTGAGCGACAAAAAAAGTCTCGGATGCAATCGAGAAACTTCAGAAAAAAACCGTAATTGATGATATGGGAGAGTATGAGGCAAATTTCTCGTTAGGAAAAAGACTTTCACGGAAATAACCTTGCAAATTGGCTCTTTCCCACGATGAATAAAAAACGCGCGCACCTCCTTTGAATCCCCCCTTCCCAACTTCCCTCTCCCTAACCCAATCCCCCCCCTCCATCGAATCCGCGACGACGGGCTACCTCCTTCATGCGAACCTTTTTCTCCACCCCACGAGACGCGGTGGTGAGCACGATTGGAGGGGCAGCGGAGGGCGTAAGACCCGAGGGGAGGGGGAGCGGAACTGCCTACGGCGTGCGAGCTTGTGCTTTCCTTCCATCGTGGGTGAAAGTGTCCAGCAATGCGCCCCCCACCCCACCATCCCGATCGTTTCATAACATTGCATACACACACACACACACCGGTTACGCTGGAGAGGTCTAAAGGGGAGAGGAGGTGAGAGAGTGGGGGAGAATGAGAGAGAAAGGTTTGAAAGGGGAGGGGGTTTAAACGATTGAATAACGAAAGTTATTCGGAATCGTCGGCAAGGCGGTCGTCGCGCAAGCAGCCGAACTGCCACCCCACGGTCGGTCACTGCCGGGAGGAGACCCCCCCCCCGTCCGTCCGTCCGTCCTCCACGGCAACACGAGCGCCAAAAATGCGCGAGGGAGACGGTAGACGTCGGGAACCGGATGCTTGACCTGGATTCCTTGTGCGGATTCTTGTTTCATTATTATTTTTTTCGTTTCAATTTTTATTTTTTAGTTTTTGCCCGTTCGATCACCAGCAAACGATTTGAATTTATCGGAGAAATTGTAAAACGGGTAAAAGGCGTGGAAGAGTAATTCGTGTTGTTGCCTCTGCCCCAGCCCAAAAGGAAGAGAAGAGACTCTTTGTCCCTTCAATAAATTGCTACCTAAATATTTTATAAAAACTTAAACGGCCACCAATTGGAGTGGAGATTGCACCGGGAAGCGTGGATACCTCGGAAATTTTGGGGTTTCATTCCCTAGAATTATCACATAAGGTTTTAACATGATACCTTGACCTTTTTCTCACTATAAAAATGAATTTAATGTAGTAGCATCATCTTCAGGCGGTGACGCATTAGCATCTTGGTTGATGATTCTAATGCATTTAAATCAGGGTCATGTCTCATTTGAGCTGCGGTCTGTAAAAGTTTCCAGCAATAAATCAATGGTAATGAAATAACACAAAAATGCACAATGGGATGTTTCATTTTAAATAAAATAACACTTCAAGAAACATATTAATATATATAGAAAAAGTAAAAAAATAGAATGACATCTGTTAAAAGTAAACTTAACTTAGTTCCTCAACTCATTATCATGTTTCGATAGCATATAATACCTAGTTTTAATTTAGATTTTATGCTTTATCTTCAATGTCATTTTACGTTGTCGTTTGATTCACAAAAATTGACTGGAAGTTAAGAGTTAAAGGACCATGCCCAATGATACCCATTACAAGAGTAGTAGAATTAGCATTTGCAGTTTTGTAGGTACAATTGGTGTTTTCATCGACTAACGTATCTGACTTCATATATGTATTCATAATAACTTTTTAACGTTAATTAAATCACTATTTATTAGAAACCTCAGTCACGCAAGAAAATCTCAACGTCTGGAATGGGATTCTAACCTGCAAACATGGAGTTTGCCAGTAACTCCTTTACCAATTACCCATCTTCGAACATGAGATCGTGGCGCATCTATGGCCCGCCTAAAAGATGTAATATGGATGCCGACTTATGGGAGGAGCGATAGGGGAAATGAAGCCGTGGATCACAGCCAATACACCATAAATCAGAACATCGCCATTCAGGAAAAAATAATTGATCATTACATCATTATAAATTCGTAATTCGTGTGTACGTAGCGACAGAAGAAGCATAACCGCGATCGGCAGGATGAAACTCAAAGGAGAAATGGGACGTTCAGAGGTCGTACGTATCGGTAAAGAATCCTCGGCAGGAATGTGGCAGTGAGAAGGACGACGGGAAGCACATAAAGTATCCATCTCCGGCTCGGTTGCAAATCGGGTAGCCATTTACGCACCATTTCCTTGTTTTTACTAATTTTTAATAACGATAACAGACGAGTGTTTATCGAGAGATTGTTTTCTTTTTAACAGTAAACAAGACTTCATGTACGTTCTCCTCCATAACTCTCGCCATCAATTTCGGGATTACAGCTCACGCGAACCATACTCCCCATTTCTTAAGAACATTCATGTGCAATCTTGAGCGATTACTGATCCGCATTTGTACGTAAATGTAATAAAAAAATACTTTTCCTATGAGCATTCACCTAATGTATGAACATTTAATTTATGTATGATCGAATAGGCATAAGTAATACAATACTATTCGGACGCTATTTGATACGTATTAACAATGATTCTCCACTGTGTATTAATCAAATAAATTTTGATCAATACAGTACGCATCATCTAATAGTAAATGATGTGAGCGAAGTAATTTAGTCTCTCTGCCTTGCTCGAATGTCCATTTTTATGCTCTGCTTGGTTGTCCATGGCCTCGTTGCACTATCCTCTTCACGCGCGGTTTCTCATATGAAAAGTTATTTCTTCATTCTTTAGGTCAAGACAAGTGACAAGTAGTGTGCCAAGTTGCTCACTTCTTATGCCTCAAATGTTTGAGTAAAAAGTTCAAGGTTTTACTATGCTCCATAAGTAAATATTGCTCAGCATATATGTATATGCGAGCATATTGGTTTCACCGCATTGATCAATCAAGCGTCGACAACATTTCATGTATTAATAAGTACTACTGAAAAAAATTCTCTCAGTAAACAATTTATTAGGGTGAGCATTATGGTTTGAATCAATTTAAAATTAATATGCCCATTCTTTAAATCTGGGTCTGTTGAACTATTTTCATTGCGATTACTTACAATCCACAAAAATCACAATAACGTAAGAGAACATATTCTTCTTGAATTAAGCTTGAGCTGTAGATAAAGGGTGCGTACTTAAATTAATGCTTTTATTTTTTTAAGTAATTTATTGAACAGGTTTGCATAAACACTCAAATTCTTCAAAGTACTGTCCTTGGACATCTACACATTTTTTCCAGCGACTCTGCCATGAACGGTACACGCCCTGGAAGGTATCTTCAGGGATCTCTCGCATGGTCTTTGTCATGGCTGATAGGATCTCTTTTATGGACGAAAAACGGGCTCCTTCCAGGGCTTCCTTAATCCGAGGGAAAAAAAGGAGTCTGCTAGGGCGACGTCAGGACTATAGGGATGGTGGTGCAGCGTTGGTATCTGGTGTTTGGCTAGGAACTCGCAGACTCGTAGCGCGTTGTCGTGATGGAGTTGCCAGGTAGCGGAGATGTATTTTCTCGTCCTGATGACCCATTTTCGGAGTATTTCCAGCGCATCCACGTATTGGAAAGCATTAACTGTCTGTCCTTGAGGAACAAACCCCTTATGGACCACTCCTTATTGTTGAAAAAGACAATGAGCATTGTTTTCACTTTTAATTGGCTCATTCTTGCCTTTTTGGGCTTGGGGAACTGGCCAGTGTACGACTCAGAGCTTTGGCGTTTTGTTTCTGCGTTCAAAAACCCATGTTTCATTACCAGTGATGACATTGTCCATATAATCGGGTTCATTTTCAATACGTTGCAAAAGTTCACTTGAAATTTTCGCTCGGTTGGTCTTTCGTGGCACGGTTGGCGGGCAGAGGTTTACAATAACTGTCGTTCTGCCGCTTTCACACCTAGGAGAGTACTGATACCAATTTCTAGGTAAAGATTAACGTATATTCCACCTACTTCAAGTAATTTGATTCCACTATAACTGATAGGAGCGGCGCGGGAAATTCAGTTGCATTACTTTTGGAACGAATGCTGTACATCTATAAGCCATGACGATATTAAAATTTGGCAACGGAATTCATTAGGCATTAACAAATGTTGCAATTCTCACATTCATTGAGTGGACATATGGTAAGAATTTATTTATTGGTATATTTCCTTTTTAGGACGAATACGAGTAGCGTACATGCAATATGAAAACCCCAACGATTGCGGAGGGAATCACGCAACCAGTGTCAGTGGAAAGCTCGTCCCAACAGCTTGTGCTACGTAAAGGGTTTTGTAATAGGATACTGCTCTCACATATGTAAATGGCATTGCTACTTATACATATTACTGAATGCCGAGGACGAGAAACTAGTTTCGCATCGAGAGCTGCATATAGGAGACGCTCTATGCAGGGGGAACTTTCTATTTCACTCGGATGCCCCGAGGGAGTGGAAGTCTTTGAGTGCATAAATCCCCTTGCACCCTACCGCTTCTCAGCACCTCTTCCCGAGAATTAATAATTGAAACATGGGAATCTTCATATTAATACATTAGTTATTATTAATTATTTAAAAGCGGAAATAAAATAGTCCCTATATATACCATTTCTCAAGTTTACCCCAAACCTAAGGAGATTTTCATAAACATTTTTTCATAGTTTCATTTTTTTCATGCAAATATTTTCGTCCGATTTTTGTTTTTCTTGTCCAAAAATATTCGGGACACGTACAGGATATTTTGTAATCGCTAGATCTGCTATTTAAGATCAGTTATTTCAAATTGCCCACGATCAGGGCTGCATCAATAACGTTCTCTTATCGGCAAAACAAAACACGAAGCATTTCAATAAAAAAACGTTCGCCATCTTCAAGCGGAGAAAGCGATACGTGAGCTTCGAAGGAAAAGTGTACCGGCTGCCGAGAATGAATAAAGGTTTCCCGATGTGTGGGCAAAGGTGTCCGGGCTTCCGATACTTTGCTACCTCAGCTTATGAACGGTGTTCAAGATTTCCATTAAGTTTAGAAGACACGGAATTCATTCGGAAGAACTAACACGAAAACCTTGCGTTGGTGCAATAAAGACACCGACCGATTCCATCATCACGCTGTCGATACATTCTACATCCTGATGCGCAAGCAACAACGCAATGCTTATAGCAAATGCTCTAGCTCTTTAACTACACCCCGTGTGCCATCATTAATTGTGGTTCGAGTTGCTTGCAGTTGGAGTTCCCCAATCACGTCATCCAACTCCATAGCACCAGTTAGCAAACTGAATCTCATCCCTCGTGTGATATCAAGAAGAATATTTGTGAAATTAAACTCGCCTAACACCATCTCAGAGAGTTACACGGACAATTCAGTTTCCATTTCACGACGCACTTTGTATTTCGCTTTACCTCTATTTCAGCTTTCGTGCGCATTTCATGTTAGGTCTCATCGTGGAGTTCAATTTTTTGACATAATTATTTCATCAATTTGGTTATATATAGGTAATTCTTCATTCTAGAAATTTATGAACTCATTTCATACTATTCCGCGTTAAATTTGCCCATGAACCTCGTCGAGAGTCCGAGAATGAAGTCTTAACGGAGAGCCTCGTGTTTTCGCTTATGTTCAGAGATTCCTTTAAAAGATCCGGTAGTAACATCTCCGCCTAGACAATTACTAGTAAATAAAAATAAATAGTTCATCAAAATGAGTCACAAGATGGCTAGGCAACAGCTCTTCATTTCATTCTATTCTCTGCTAATCCCTTCATTAACTCATAACTTTTTGCGCTGATACTCATGTCGGATCAATACTATTCTGATTATGATGCATTCTGTTCTGGTCGGGTTAGCCAGGTGGGTAAGGCGCTAACCTGCTAACCCGGAGGTCGCGGGTTCCAGTCCCGACCTGGAAATGGGTGTTGTCTCGGCTCCAGAGAGCAAAAAAAGTGCATTATGTGTTTAATATACAGGAAAATTTGGATGAATTGCGTTTTAATGATATTTGTTTCACCTGTTTAAAACACGCTATAGAATAAATCCAACATCAGTTAAACCTGGTAAAATGGCGTGCAAAATAGCAGAAAATAGCGTACGTACTGAGATCATGCGTACTTCGGCCACAATTTATTATCACACGACCATGGTGCAAACATATGTTTGTGTGTGTGTATATGCAAAATGGTGAAAATATACTAATTTTATGGATATAGATTTTAGGAAAAGGGAAAGAAACACACATAAAAGACAAAAGCAGGAATGGTGGGGTAGGTGGAATCGTACGAATCACAAATGTAAAGGGGCTTCCTTGGCCGGGACTTGAACCAAGGATCTTTCCACTTGCTGGGCCGATGCTCATGTTCAGATTAAGAAATACGTTCCTTGACACACCAAAATTAATTAGGGAAGGAGAAAGGAGGGGAAGAACTTACTCTACGGGGGATTGAGTGAGATCTGGAGACGGGAGAGGTTAAGCGTCAGTGTTGGGAAAGTGGCGGAGGGGGGAGAGGTTAGGGTAAGAGAGCTCATTTAACAAAAAATCCTTTTTGGCTTTAGCCTTTAACGATATCTCTAACTCATCCAGACCGCCTAACCTTCATCCTTCCTTGTACGTGTAATACATTGAATTTAAAATCATTGTGTTAGATAATAATAAATTTTGAACATTGGAATTGCAGATTTTCTTTACCACTCCTTGCAATATGTTTACGATTTGTCAATGTAAATTGTGAGAATAACAGTAGCGCAGAAAGTTAAGCATCTCGATGGGAAATTGTCTCTTTATTCTGATGTGCATTTAGTGGCACTTTAGTTTTATCGCGAAAATTGTGAAATAAAATATCTTTTGGTCATCTGTCTTTGCAGTGGAGTAAGTCGATTTTAGCATGGCAATTGTACTGGTCAAGGGCTATTCTTTTAAATTTACCCTAAAATTGAAATAGGTTTGTAAAATGCTTTTAAAACCATTCCCATATCCAAAACTATTAAAAATTGTTTCATTTGAGGAGCCACAATGGAGAAAATTGAAGATCAACCCAGGATGGCAGATGAATATTGATGCATGCTACGTAAAAGCCTCCAACATCCAGCAACTGAAGTAGTTTTTCCCGAGTGAAAAATATTCATGTATTCCCTCGCAACTGTCCTTCGTGTGTCTTACCTACTCCACCCTACGAAATCACTGTCATTACCAAAGAAAACGAGTCCACAGGAGAGGTGGAGAGATATAATGAGTCGTATTTGCATCTTTAATCGTCTTACTTGGAGGCTGTTCACTTTTATTCAATTCATGCCTGCCATTGAAAGCTCTCTCGTGTCTAAAACACTTACGTGATGTGCCAACCATTACAAAAGAACACTCTGAGGGATTCTTATTCAAACTGTTTTATCTTAATATTAAAAATTTCGACGGAATTAACACTCGTCCACATACCAGCAGGAAGAAGCGCTTTGGAAAAATTTAGCGAATTATTTTTTGTTTCCATTTACTTTAACTCTGTTAACCACTCTATATTTTATTGAATTTATTTATCATTCCAAAGTCACATTAGTAAATAATTACGTTTTTACCGTCATTTCATATTAAAAACTACCATTTTTCATATTTTTGTTAATTAGTTATTGCTCATCAAGCATAATCTTCCTTGGAGTTGTAATTGTTTGAAAAACGTTTATATTTAAGAACTCATAACGCTATTAAAGTTTTCAGATGCATATCCTCTAAAATAATGTCATCGTTAAAGTCGACAAATAAGTAATCCAACATCTAGACAGCATTTCGTTTGCAAAAATGAAAACCGAGAATAACTCTGACCCAAATGCATTACTCTTGTGCTAAACCTTTAATATGTCACAATTTCAGAGAGTAAAAATCATTCGCTTTGACCGAGATTCGAACCCGGATCCCTCGATATCCGGCCGAGTGCTTTACCCAGTTAAGCTACCGAGACGTCCATGGGGCTGTTCATACCTTAGACAAATTTCAAGAAATTGGCTTTAACCTCGTGGACTGTGGCGTCTCGCGCACGACTACGAATACCTGTGACATTGTATGTACGGTATTTCGTCACAACATATTGTTCCTTTAAAGCCCCCAAAATTTCAGAGTGTAAGGGGATGTCTCGGTAGCTTAACTGGCTAAAGCACTCGGCCGGATATCGAGGGATCCGAGTTCGAATCTCGGTCAAGGCGAATGATTTTTACCCTCTGATATTGTTGCATTGTAATGAACACATAGCGGATGACTCCGTTAAAGTTACTTTTGCGGCATCTCCCGCAGTTTCTTGAAGTTTCTTTAATATGTCGATTGAAAAGTTCCTTCATGTTCTAGGTGTAGCTGCCAGATGGACATGGACAATTGAATTTAAAACTCGAAACAGATGGAAATGAAATATTATCCGAGGGAAGCCTATTTATTCAATCAAAACTCTTTGGTGGTTTACTAATGAGAGCAATTAACCCTTCCTCGTGCGTTAATGTTGAATCTTCACACATCTTCAGGTATCTATGGCTCATACTCGGCAGCCTATCTTCTTGTGAATTCATTTGAGTTCAGGGGAAATGGATGCATACAGAAAAAGAGGATTCATTTAATGTGAAACTCGGTTAACTTCATGATAATTATTTGCCTTTTAGCGCTTTAAACGTTTTGCTTGAAAAAAAGGGTCGTGGATCAGAAGAACCCTCGTTTTACGCAGCAAGAAATGAGTGCTGTCAATGGCTGTGACTTCAAGAAAGATGGCCGGGAGAGTGGGTCACAAAAAAAGGAGAGAGGTTCAGAGATTTTCATTGTGTCACCGCTAACCTTGGCATGAAGGCGTTAGCGCTTACTTATTTCCACAGAAAGCCCTATCTCATCAATTCCTGGATGTTCTATTATTTTCGATTCAATGACCGTCGGCATATTAACTCTTCATTTAGCACTCTGACGTCTTCCTTAGCGATGTCATCACGCAGAACTTGGCACCTCTTTCTCGTTTTTTGTGTCCCCTAATGCTTTTGCGTCACACTTAAGAGTGCAAGATTTTATCCATTCATGTTATTCAGCAGCAAATAAATTTTTGTCAATATTTTTTTTGCCTCTGACATAGAAGCGGTATTGTTCAATTTACTTTTTTCACGTATGAAATATTTTCAATGTGTCACGTACTTGGCTTCATTTGGCCCGTGGCAAGAAAGGAAATCTTTACTTTCTTAAATTTTCAGCTTATTTTTCGGAATTGAAACGCAGACGTCATGCATGTGTATTGCGTGCAATACACATTTTCTTCTTAGAACACGAAACTCGAAAATTTATTAAATAAGAAGGGTATTTCTACTTCACGATAAAATTTCGTCGAGCTATGGAAGACCGTGGTATATTATGGAATATACAATGGAAAAACGGATAAGAAAAATAAATATTCGTAAACTAGTAATTAAAATATATCCTGCGATTCCATAAGTTTATAATGATTAATTCCATTATCTTGAAAATGAAGTGAATGAGTTTCAATAATGCAACCATTTCAGAGAGTAAAAATCATTCGCCTTGATCGGGATTCGAACCCGAATCCCTCGATATCCAGCCGAGTGCTTTTACCAATTAAGTTAAAGCACTCGGCCGGATATCGAGGGATCCGGGTTCGAATCCCGGTCAAGGCGAATGATTTTTACTCTCTGACATGGTTGCATTATAATGCACACATAGCGGGTGACTCCGTTAAAGTTACTGTTACAGTTTCTTGAGTTTCAATAAATTTGATGAGAAAATAAATTTTTGATAATACACACCTATATACATAATTTCAATTTTATGCTGATCAAGAAAACGACCAGATCCATAGAGAATTAAGAAGAAATACTTCATATTAACTTTACTGGTTTTAATAATACAAGCGTTACAAACGATAACAAAATAAAGCATTAAAACGGCCGAAAAAGTGTATCACTCCCGTTGAAGCGCACTTTCTAAAAACGTTCTTCTGCAGGGAGCGGTACCATAACTTCCTTTTTAGGGGAATTTTGCTTTGTAAAAAAGGAAGTTATGTTGCCGCACCCTGTACTTCTTATGAAAATATAATGCGTCGAAATTCGCGTAGCTCGTTAAGATTAATAGCTTCAGAGCTATCGTACACACAAAATCCTTGCTTCATGCTACCACACATCCAACATTCTGTAGAAATTAACGTATTTCGACGGAAATGCTCCCATTGCTTCATAAATATTACACTTCCCTCTACTTACTTCAAATAAGTAAAAATGAAAAATATATTTTCTAAGTGATTTCTTATCAAAACAACGTAGTTCTTCTCGATATGATCTCATTCGCCCAGTATGCCGAGCTGAATTAATACTGAGACAGAATTGAATGCGATAAAGCTTCAATAAAGTTATGAACGTTTTGTGAACGAATCAGCATTACGTACTAGAAAAATTAATAAACCATACTCGCACATTAACAGATTAATTTTAATAAAATAGATACATTTTCTTTAATTATTATGCGACATGAAACGCTTTCTACTTTGAACAAATGACACCACTTGACACATTCCTGCTTTCTATACGATATTTAACCTGTATTCCATTCATTAATTGCCGCATCGTGTTTGATTTCATGCGGCGCACGATTTATTTAGCGTTCAATAAAGAGAGCCGCGAAAATTTTGAGCTAAGCGTAATATGCAGAGAATACATAATAATTCATGATTTTCCATCGTTACTTCTCCCAACATTTCCCTCCAAATCTTTGCTTCCAACTAATCTGTCCCAGCGTGCAGAAACGTCCCGACACCCCACATACCTTCACATTAGGGCTTCACCATCGAGAAAATGTATGCATGAATACAGACCAATTAAGCAATCTGAAATGTTAATAATGTTGGTCGTCCATGAACTAGCACACAGAGACTGTGGCACCTGATTTGGTATTACACCACCGCACATTCCATGCTGAAGGTTAAATCCAACTCGTATGCAGAGGTTGTGAAAACTTCTTTCTCCTCTGGCCCTCATCCTTTTCTCGACTTAATAGGCTCATAATGTGCCTGCGATCATAACTCATTGACACTCCCAGACAAAATGCTATTTCTTCACAATGGCGTCTTGGTTGTTTTTTTCGTTTATGCCTAGACCTCATCACGCATCCGCAAACGCCTATCACATTTTTCCTGTATCCTTACGTTCCCCTCGTTTCTGACTGGCGTAATTTCATCTCGAAACGCTCATGCAAACACCAGCTCCGAAGGCGCGGCCGCTTTTTGCGCCTTGGGTGAAGCAGAGCTGTCAACCACAAGCCCCACAAACACCTTCCACCTTGGGAGTATACCTGCACCCTCTCTCGATCCAATCCCCTCGTCACCCTCCCCTCCTGGTTTCCAATCAAAGCTAAAACTGGGAATATGCGAGCATGTGAATGGCTGGATAACGTGACAATCCCCATAGACAGCAACAAATACCTTATCCATCGGGCAAATGAAGTCCCTTTATGGCTCAATCTGTTGCAGGGTTGCGCTCAAACCTCTCGCACAAGTGCTTTCAGCAGAATCGTTGGACAATTCAAGGCCTCATCTTCATTTTGATCAAGAAATTATTTACTTTTTGTTGAATTTGGAAAACGTAAAGCGTAATTAAACCTCCGTATCCTTAATTTCTCAATGGATTTTAGTGACTGATCTGTCTCGCTATCGCGATCAGACGCACAAATCTTATCTATACCACCTTTACGGTCTTGACTGAAAAATTTGGGGGAGTTATTATAGAAATATCCGACAGCAGCTTCGTCGATATTGATATTTAGGTGGGTTAAAAATTACGAAAAAATTAAAAAGTAGTCTATTCCGTGGTCAAATCACGCATTGTTCATTACGTTGTACTACACCTTTCCTCCGGGCAAAAATAAGTACGTTCCTTTGGTGCAAGACGGGTTTTCAGAGAGTGCATTACAAGAGAATTTCATAATGACGCAACTAGTAATATTCTTTATCCGCATGCATAAATAATTGGTAAAAAATACTTTGTCATTTTTTTCGGATCTCTTTCAAGCGTTTCCAAAACGGCAAGAATTTTTAATTTTCTAAAACACTTCAGACTCGAAAGTAAACTAGCCATGCAAGTTCAAGAGATCTTGTGAAATGGCAAGGCGAAACAATTAATGCTCTGATATACATGAAAAATATACGATGTGCGTTCAAGTTCTTACTATCCAATATTTTCTCCGGACTGGGGGTAGATAGAAAGAAGTGGTTAAACTTAAAATACGCGGGGACTTTTTTATAAACATAAGACATAAATGGCACAGCTTGGGCTTGAATAACCGCCACCAGTGTTAGTATCTCTCTCAATTCTTAAAATAGCGTTATTTAGTGCAAAAGAAAAGTGATTTGTATGTGATAGTGTAATAGTGGTGAAAAATGTGGATTAAATGATACGACAATTGAAAAACAGTAGCCGTAAGGGATAACGAATCAAAGAAACCTCTGTCTCGGAGGTTTTTCCAGTGGACAAAAGTAACCTCTACAGAACAGTTCTCGTAAGCCATGGAAACATGTCGCAATGTATGCCTACTCGTACATCTACAAGACAATTAAATTATTCTGTAAAAGATGTTCAACTTTCTTATTTATGCGGTTTTTCAAAAAATATTAGGAGACATTAGAACCTGAAAGTACCTAGTACACATTGATCCAAAATATTGCTTTTACAGAGAGTGGAAATCATATTTTTGGAGCGAAAGCAAGTTCACTTTAGCACCTTTGGTTTCCTAAAAGCTCTGGAAATAAAAATATCATAAACCTTATTAAGTTGAAGGCGTCCAAATATAATACTCGGATTGAAAGCCAGCACCGTTCCATCAGTAAGCAAGCACTCTGTTCATTTCTACATCTAACAGCCTTTCCAAAGAATGACTTGACATTCATCGATGAAAGCGAAATCAACATTAGTTTCCCTTCAAGCTCCTTGCATTATTTTGAAATGAGTATTCTGATGCACATATAATATGAAAATAAGTAATTGCAGCAATTTCAGAGCAGAACCAGTAGTGCATGACACAAAATTATGCGCTTGATAATTGCATTGGATTTTTCACGAAAATATTCTACCAAGATCATGAATATTTATACTAATATGTATCACTTATTTATCGGCTATAATCTATTTAAATAGAGTTGAAACTTGTAATACAGTATACCACATGGAGCTCTCGTAACGGCTGCAAAAAGTTGAGTTGTTCATTTTTTTAAATATATTCTTTATTCTAACCTAGTTGTTTTGCGTAATGACATAGCAAAATAAAATCCTATACTAAACTTTGTGAGACAAACCCAGCGAATTCGTGACTGGATGACCGTTCGCGATGACAAGTAATTAATTATGTTCCAGTGATTGAACTCCTCATTTAAAGTTGCACTTGTTGTCAGGACTGCCTGAAGGATACAGGATTCGTCCTGAAAATAAGTGCACTGAGCTCAGGAAAAAAATGTATTACACTTTTACATATCTTAAGCTAATATTCCTCAAAATAGGACCCTTGTGAGTCGATAAACTTGTTCCAGCGGCGTTCCCATTCCTGGAACGCTCCCGCGAAGGCATCATCGGGAACCTCTCGAAGACACGTCGTCACGGCCTCTTTGACGGCGTCCAAAGTCCCGTATCGCGTTCCTTTCAAACTCCTCTTTATCTTCGGGAACAGAAATAAGTCCGGTGGTGCCAAGTCCGGGCTGTAGGGCGGGTGCGGCAGCGTTGCCACGCCGTGCTTGGCCAAGAAGTCCGACACGACAAGCGCGGTGTGAGACGGCGCATTGTCGTGATGCAGCCTCCAGATGTTTTTGATCGCTGGCCGGACGCGGGCGACTCGTTTTCGAAGCCTGGCGAGCACTTGGACGTAAAATGCAGCATTTACAGTTTGTCGTTCAGGTACAAATTCGTAGTGGACGACTCCCCTTTTGTCACAAAAGACTTATTTGTCAAGACACTTATTTTCCAGACGAACCCTGTATGATAAAATTATTACTTCAATTTAAAAAGAAGAGAAAAAGAGAGAAAATACAACAGAAAATTTCGCTAGTCGTAATTTTTTTTCATTTCATTCATCACGAATACTCATTGACTGACACTACGAAAGATAACAGACTTAAGAGAAAAGCAATGCCATATGAAGTTGTACGGAAAATTACATGAGTAGATTTCCTCTACTGGAACAATCATTCATAAAATTTAATAAACATAATTGAAGTAAAATTCATTTGAAACTTATATTTTTCAGCAAGGCTTATTTTCCTCTAGCCTGCACCACTGTGTGAGCACTTGACATACTATAAGAAACATATAATTAACTGATATCTAAGTATATTGACGGCATGAGCTCCCGTTACCTGTGGCAATGTAACCATTAGACCGCCTCGATATTTTAAAGAATCGCCGTGGCTGAGGAAGACAAATGTTCCTCGCTAAGCAATTGCAAAGCGTTAATCACCAGTGATTAAGCGCTGCCAGAATAGCTTCCTGTCTTACTACCTATGAGAAAATGCAACATCAATAATACGGCACGGAATATTTTTCATATAACCTACACAATAGGATTCTGGGTATTTAACGGATTACAATTGATGAGAACTGGGTAGTCGTTCTCTCTCTCTCTCTCTCTACATATACGAGGTGTGTTAAAAAATTAACGGGAATTTTTTCATTTCGCGGGGTTGGAGAGTCGGATTGTCACACTCTTTGTTTATTATGTTGGAATACATGCCCCTAATGTATGATAAAACTTCCAGCTGTTTTCATTGTGGACTTCGTCTGTGACAGCCACTAATTTTAGACGTGTTTTATGAGCTCGGTGATTTTCGTTTGTTAAAAGAAATGGATCAAAGAATTTGTATCAAATTTTGCGTAAAAAATTAAATAAAGTGTAACAAAGTGTGTGAAATGTAAACAAAGGCCTGTGGTGAGTCTGCTATGAGTAAATCAAGAGTTTGTGATAGGTATAAGCGTTTCCAAGAAGGCCATAAAGACCTTAAAGATGACGAACGCCCTGGACGCCCCAGCACATCAACAATCGATGAAAACGTGGAAAAAGTGAAAGAAATGGTTATGAACGATCGCCGAATCACAATTAACCAATAATGTTGGCATATCGATTGGATCATGTATGACATTTTTTTCATTTTTTTTTTTGGGTATGAAACGCGTGGCAGCAAAATTCGTTCCAAAATGGCTTTTGCACCACGATAATGCACCAGCTCACTTCATTGCTTGTTCGTGAATTTTTGGCCAAAGACAATACTGTAACGATGCCCCAGCCTCCATATTCGCCAGATATGCTCTCCGTGTGACTTTTTCTTATTTCCAAAAATTAAAGAACCTTGAAGGGCCGTCTTCTTACAGCCATAGATGACATTAAAAGCGCATCGCTGAAAGAACTAAAGGCTATCTCAAAGATCGAGTTTGAGAAGTGTTTCGGGGATTGGAAGAAGCGCTGGCACAAGTGCATAATCTCCAATGGGGATTACTTTGAAGGTGACAACATCAATGTTTTTGAATAAAAAATATTATTGTCCGAAAAATTAAAATACCCGTTAATTTTTCAACACACCTCGTAAAAAAATATACATATATTATTATATATATATATATATATATATATATATATATATGTTTGTGTGTGTATATGTATATAAAAATCTCAGAATTCCTGTTAACGTTTCATCCTTCAATTAAAACAATTATCTCAAATACCGTATCTCATGGAAAAAAACACCTTCTCATTGCAGTTTAAAAATAGATCAAAGTCGCCGAAAATTTCCCAGTTTCTAAAGAGAAATATTTTTGTGCATAAAGTTAAAAATTGTAGGCGAAATTTGAAAATGAATGGCATGTTTATTGAATAAGATATTCTACAATGGAATACCCATCATCGATATTTGTGGCATACTGTCATTACTGCTTACTCGTTCACGTAAAATGTTTTTACGCGTATAAATTTCCACAGCATTTTCGGATGACTAAGCTTTCCCTTGATGTCTAATCCTCGTTACGTTACAAAAAACGCTGTCCTCAAATTAAAGCAGTGGGACCTCTGTTGGAAATGGGCTTCCCTACATGATGGAGAGGCGTCATATAGCACTTGTTCGCATCTCTTCACAACCATCGAAAGCTTAATGTATTAATATCGTAAGAATTAGGATTCAGTTAATTGATCGGACGCGAGTTTCAATGCAACATACAGTGTAGAAGAGCAGAAAACCAAGAGGAAGTAAAGTGATACGTCAAAACTAACTACTTCAAGGCATTAATTAGCGCCTGGGTAGCATGCGGAGAGTCAAAAAATCTCTCTTGCCACTCTCTCACTCAGGTAAAATATTTTATGTTGTCTGATACCATTAACATTATTTTAAAACCGTTTTCGGCGTCGCTACTCCAAAGAATTTTGCCTATCGGGAAATCTGAAAAAATTATATCGGAAACGAAGAAATATTTTGTCTTTTGAGTTTTCGCACCTAACGGATGAGCCCAGTAAACAACCCTTTCTCGTTATTAATTAAAATTGGCAATTTTCCAAAAAAATAATTATTTTTTAGTTATTTTGTGGAAAATTGCCAATTTTCATTAATCATGATATTCCAAAATATCACGCCCGTCTCTTTTTAACCCTTTCTCGTGTTGGAATTAATTTCCTAGGCATTAGCTCATCGATACTCATTCATTAATAATTCGATATGTAATTCCTATGTGATAAAGCCAATCGATTTTCCAAATGGCTTACGTAGTATGCGTGAAACGACATGCCCAATAGCCTGATGACTGTGATCATAAAAAAATCACCAAGGAAACGCCTGCGTCACAGGTGACCCAAGTTGACACATATCTCGCCTCGGCAAACTTTAACCTTCCATTTTTTTATCAATATTATGGGCGGATTACAGTTGCACCACAAGGCTACCATTACCTCGAGGGCATTGAGCAACCCTTCTTCCTTATTAAGGACGCTATTACTCACAATTCTCTAAGCTCTCATCATTCCCGAGAAACAAAGAACTGCGGGAGATGCCGCGACATTTACTTTACCAGACTCATACGCTAATATGAAATGCCCCGGAATTTGAAGGATCCAGGTTCGACTTCTGGACAAGGTGAATGATTTTTACACAGTGAAATTCCTGCATTCCCGATATTGTTTGCCCGACGGTACATCCTCTGCCCCTTGAGTCTCTTTTGTGCGAGTCAAACAGCGCATGCCAACTATCCTTCCAACACGGAATGACTAGGCTTCGCACTCACAAGAGACAACAAACAAGAATTCGGCGACACAATAGATCTTCCGGTGAAAATTTTGAGCAAATGTTGGTTGTTGGCAAATTGGTAAAGAGTGGAAGGCCTCTCCTATAGGATGCTATTTCATCGGCGAATTTTATACATGAAGATTGACGATGGGGTTCTCATAAGGCCTCCGAATAACTGTTTAGCGTATGCTCAACGTATTTGCTGACACAGTTTCGCAGAAAGCAGGACGCTTTGCATTAATGTCACGGATCGTTGCCGTGGAGCAAACACAAACAACCCAAAATTCAAATGACTTCATGATCCAGTTCCCGATTATCAATTTTTCACTTCTTTTAGTACTCAAATTTTTCACCCATTAAAAGTTTAGTCAGAAATGATTCCCTAATGAGTACCCATACTGTAGGACCGGGAATAATCTCATTTGTTACGGGACGCAATGTTACAGCCCTCATAAGAGCGTCAATTATCAGCTAGGGATCATTATTCTTTCAGTCTGAAGAAGGTCTGACTCATCAGTAGTAGTCAACCAGGTTAGATTTTTGAACCCTGGCACTACACACTACTACACCCACAAGTCCTCACAAACACGACTCAAAATATCTTTAAAACCCATTCTACAAATTATAATAACTCGTTTTTTAGCTCTTCATACTTCTTACCTCCCTTGATTCCATTGAAAATGCATTTCACTTTCCTCACTCTACATCGCTTACCCAACACTCTCCCCTCTATTAAAACTTTCAGCGTTCCAATACTTTGAGTTTCATCATTTATTTTCCCTTTCGTTTCTTTTATTTATCTATTCTTCTTAACATGAGCATCACAAAAGACCCCAATATGCTTATGCTTACATACGCCTCAACGACCAAGTTTCCGAGCTTTTGAAAACTACGCTTCATATTAAAGTCCGTCTGACAATATCCCTTTATTATTATCTGTCAAAAGCTAGCTCTCCAACCACCCCTTCTCTCTCTCACACACATATACCTCAACTCCTCAATTAGTTCTACCGCATCTTCTGATGAAGACGGAGCTCAATTCCGTCGAAATTATCAAGAAATAACGTGTGAGTGTTCCTTTTATGTATTCTTATATTGTTTGTGGCTGTCAAAGTTATATATATTTTTATAAATATATTTATATATCTATATATATATATTCATTTACATAGAAATAGAGATAAGGAAAGGGTAAAGGAACACACATAAATGACGAACAATGTAAAAATATTTTTTATTTTTACATTTTTGTCCAGGTCGAGGAAAATATTTTTACATTAGTGGTCTGCTTGATTCCGCCTTCCCCACCTCTCCTCTGTTCTTCCTTTATGTGTGTTCCTTTCCCCTTTTCTTATCTCTATTTCTATGTAAATGAATATTTGTTCGCCGTATGGCGGGATTTCGTGTTTGAATGTGTGTGTATATATATTTATTTATTTATATATATGTGTATACACACATGAACGAAGACGTTCGATTATATAGCGGATGTAGGGAGGAGAAATTTTCTCCAGGTTAGGAGATCATCGGATCACCTGAGTGAAAACCTCGCTCAGTCATGACTTCTCAAACTAATACCTTGTTACGAGGTAACACTTGTAAGTAGCGTTGCCCATTTTTTGTTGTCTTTGCTGGGGAAAGGAAAAGCGTTTCAATTTAACTAAAAGGTCTGGACTTGTCTTGTTGGAGTTAGGAGACAACTTTTGTTGGATTGCGGAGACTATAAGTCATTCATCCATCAAACGTTGATGGATATGCTAGTATCATCCGTTTGTACCTTCTGCCAATCATCACAAAATGCCACAACAGTCTAGTCACCCACCAAAAGTCAGCTTTTATTAATTAGTGCTGATCATACCGGAGAATTTTCTCTCTCTCAGCTTTCAAAATGGTGAAAGTTAACCTAACTAAACTTAGCAAAAAAAAAACAAGATAGAAAACGAAAATTTCGGGCTGTGACTGTTCCATGTAAAACTCATTACATAGTGCATCCGTTACTCGAGGCAAGAAGACTTATAATACGTCTCACTTTCACACCATATATCTTACTACTAACAGGTAGATGTAAGGTTTAATACTATGTACTTTAGTATTGTGTACATTCATTCTATCCAAGCCAAATCAAACTTACATGTCAACTCTCTCTGCGGCCTATTAATAAAAAAATGTACACATATGTTTTTATACATTAATAAAAAATGTATATATATATATATGTTAGTTTCTTGTTACGTATTTTCTATGCATATTTTTCTGTTCCATTGTGCCGTCCAAGTGTTATATTGCTCTTGTGAGTGCTTCTACATCATCGAAATACGTGTATATATATATTTAGAAATGTATATATATGCATGTATATATATGCATATATATGTATATATGTATATTCATTCAAACATAGAAATAGGTATAAGGAAAGGGGATAGGAAAACACATAAAAGGCGAACACAGGACATGTGGGGAAGGCGGTTTTTGGGCAGATCACGAATGTAAAAATATTTCCTTTACCGGGATTTGAACACCGGACCTTCCACTTGCCGGGCGGATGTGCTACCGAGGAAACACCACCTTACACCACCAAGGAAACTTAATTTACACAGATCTGCGATGTTTTAAAACGCCCAAGTGCTCCGAATCATTTGCCAAAGGAAGGCTTTAGGGAGCTGTTCCACCCACCAAAGGAGAAATAGACAATACACACAAGAAGAGGGGACAGTTGGTTAGAAAGCATATAGTATCATAGAGAATAGGAACAGTACGTTTCATGGCACGGATAGCCAGAAGAAGAGATGAGCCACATTGGCCAGAACCACATTCAAATACGAAGTCCCGCCATATGGCGCACAAATACTCATTCAAACATAGAAATAGGTATAAGGAAAGGGGATAGGAATTTTATGTGTTTTCCTATCCCCTTTCCTTATACCTATTTCTATGTTTGAATGAATATTTGTGCGCCATATGGGGGGACTTCGTCTTTGAATGTGTATATATATATATATATATATATATCTAAACTTGGAAAAGACGCTCTCCGGCGACGCACAAACACACAAACACTAACACAAAAAACACTACACACATAGAAACATAAAAGAAGGACACTTACATTGGATATTTACGTTTCGACGGCACGGCCGTCGTCATCAGAATGCCGTTGTCGGGGAAGAGCGGAGAGGACATGTGCAAGAGGAGGGTGACGGGAGGAGAGGTAAGGGGCCAATGGGAAGCGGACAAGGTGGGGGAGGGGGAAATGGCAGGGGGCGGTAGAGTTGCCGCGGTAGGGGAAGAGCTGGAAGGTCCCGGTCGTGAAGCGGCCGGGCCTTTAGCGGGGGACTTGGTGACCGATTCGCTCAGAAGAGTGAAGCGGTTCTAGGCAGCTTTGGATAAAATCCTTATATATATATATACAAATGCATATATATGCATACATATACACATATACATATATATATATACATACACACACTCTTCTACATATATACAAGGAGGAGGAGAATTAAGGGGCCAATAGGAAGCGGACAAGGTGGGGGAGGCGAAATGTAGGCAGCATTGGATAAAATCAGTGGGCTTGGTTCAGCCCGGGGGGTTTAATGACGGGGGCGGGGGGTCTGATGACGACGGCCGTGCCGTCGAAACGTAAATATCCAATGTAAGTGTCCTTCTTTTATGTTTCTATGTGTGTAGTGTTTTTTGTGTTAGTGTTTGTGTGTATATATATATATATATATATACACTTTTTTGGAAAACCCACAAACGTGTAATGTAAATTCACTGATAGTCATAACAAACACAGAAACCAAAACACAAAAGAGGAAAAACTCACTGGTTCTCGAATTTTCGGTGGTCCAACCACCTTTCTCAAGAGGAATTAGGAACAGAACTGAGGCAGAGGAGGGCCCGAAAGCAGTGGTAGGAAGGAGAAGGGGAAATGGGGGAAAAGAGGGGAAAAGAAAGGAAAAGGGGGGAAAAAAGGGGGGAAGGCATTCGAGGTGAGGAGTTTGGAGGGGTAGTGTATGGCGCGGGAATTTTAAAAAAGGTGGGGATGATATGGAAGTTGTTGGGGGCGGAGGGGGATGAAATTATTTGCATAAAGGGGGCAATTAATGTCTAATATTAATACCTGGGCGATTCCAGGAATCCAAGAGCCAGATGAAAGCTAGCTCTAATGGTTTGAGTTTCAGTGGAGGGTCTGAGTGTGGGAGGGATGCTAAGACGGATACTTTAAAACATTGGTCAAAGGCAGCGTTGTGTTCGGAGGCATGTCTCAACAACTCTCTGACACCTCTTCCTACCAGCAAATCCCCGAAGATCCAAATCCCGCACTTCAGGAGGACCTAATTGAATATCTTAGTGCCAATGGGCCGAATGAGGGTCTATCTCCTTCAGACTTAGCCCTCCTCTCCCCTCCCCACCCACGCACTCCTCATTTCTATATCCTTCCGAAGATTCACAAGCCGGGTAATCCTGGTCGACCGATTTTATCCTCCCGTCACTCCCCAACAGAAAGAATCTCGGCATTTGTAGACCACTATCTCCAGCCGATTGTCCAGGCCCTACCATCATTCACTAAAGATTCCTACCATTTCCTGGATAGATTAAATTCTATCTCCCTCCCTTCAGATGCCGAGATCATTATGGCCACTATAGATGCCACGTCCCTGTACACATCCATTCCCCACTCAGAAGGTCTCTCCGCCCTCCAACACTACCTCTCCCAACGCCCTGAGCCACACATCCCCAGCACAGATTTTCTCCTCAGCCTTTCCGAGTTCATTCTTACCCGCAATTCCTTCTCCTTTAATGATAATTTCTACCTACAAATCAAGGGTTGTGCCATGGGTAGCAGGTTCAGCCCGTCCTATGCAAACCTCTTTCTTGGTCTCGCGGAGAATAAATTCCTGTCACAACAACCCCTGAAACCGCTATTGTGGCTCAGATATATGGACGATATTTTCCTTCTCTGGCCACATGGTCCTGATTCCCTGAAAACTTTCATTTCCAACCTTAATGCTTCGTCCTCTATCTCCTTCACGTCTACAGTTTCCACCTCCCAAATCACCTTCCTAGATGTAAACATATCATTTATAGACCATAAATTTCACACATCCGTACATATAAAACCCACAAATAAACAACAGTACTTACATTTTAGCAGCTGTCACCCATACCACACCAAACGTTCCATTCCTTATTCCCTTTCCATAAGGGGTCACAGAATTTGCAATGACCCTGACTCCCTAGACAATTTCCTCATAAATTTACACCATTCCCTCCTCAAACGAGGTTATCCTGAATCCCTCCTGAATAAGAGGATCCGTAGGCATACTTACACTCCCAGACCTTCCACCACCGCGAAAAACCACCCTCTTTCAATTTGAACCACGTTTCTCCCTGGCCTAGAATCTCTGCGTTCTATCCTAAAGGACCTCTATCCTATCCTCAAAAACCACAATTCCACCACCAACCTTTTCCCCAAATGCCCCTCTGTCACTTTCAAACGCCCCGCCAATCTATCAGATCTTCTAAAATCTACCAATCCACTTCTTAAATCCTCGCCCCGTTCCAAAATCACTCCCAGACCCTGCAATAAACCTAGATGCAAAACATGTCCTATTTCCCTAACCAGAATCCCATCCCTCTCCCACCCGCTCTTTAACTCTCTCCCACCAATTCCCTACTCATCGTGTACCTCCAGCAATGTTGTCTACCTACTCAAGTGCCAACTTTGCCCTGCCTTTTACATTGGACAGTGTACCACACCCCTCAATATTAGAATCAATAATCATAGAGCCTCATGCAACAATTCCTCCCTTATTGGTATGCTCCCAATCCCCAAACATGCCTCCGAACACAACGCTGCCTTTGACCAATGTTTTAAAGTATCCGTCTTAGCATCCCTCCCACACTCAGACCCTCCACTGAAACTCAAACCATTAGAGCTAGCTTTCATCTGGCTCTTGGATTCCTGGAATCGCCCAGGTATTAATATTAGACATTAATTGCCCCCTTTATGCAAATAATTTCATCCCCCTCCGCCCCCAACAACTTCCATATCATCCCCACCTTTTTTAAAATTCCCGCGCCATACACTACCCCTCCAAACTCCTCACCTCGAATGCCTTCCCCCCTTTTTTCCCCCCTTTTCCTTTCTTTTCCCCTCTTTTCCCCTCTTTTCCCCCATTTCCCCTTCTCCTTCCTACCACTGCTTTCGGGCCCTCCTCTGCCTCAGTTCTGTTCCTAATTCCTCTTGAGAAAGGTGGTTGGACCACCGAAAATTCGAGAACCAGTGAGTTTTTCCTCTTTTGTGTTTTGGTTTCTGTGTTTGTTATGACTATCAGTGAATTTACATTACACGTTTGTGGGTTTTCCAAAAAAGTGTATATATATATATATATATATATATATATATATATATGTATATATATGTTACATATATATTAATTCACATGGAAATAGATATAAGGAAAAGGGATAGGAACATATATAAAGGACGAACACAGGAGAGGTGGGGAAGGCGGAATCAGGCAGAATCACGAACGTAAAAATATTTCCTAGACCGGGATTTGAACACCGAATCTTCCACTTGGCGGATGCTCAAGCCCTTGAGCTATCTATGAATCCAGTTCACGCTGTGATACTGAGAATTATATACCACCAAATGTCCCGGTTGTTTGGCCAAGAGATGGCGTCGGGAAGCTGTTTCACCCATAAAAGGAGAAATACACGACACACACATAAGAGGAAGGACAGTAGGTGAGCAATCATATAGTAAAATAAATGATGGGAACAGGGTGTTTCGTGGCACGCATTGTCAGTCAGCCATAGACACCCGTCGATCCGTCTATCCGGTAAAAAATAAGTCATACTATTTTTGGGGCAAGCCTTGTAAGGGCATATCCCATATTCTGCCCTGACTTTCAACCTCGGAAAATGCACTCCTCAAGATTAGAAACTACATCGAGCTTTCTGTAGGTCTTCCTCCTCGTCCGCATACCACCAAAATACTAGACACGCTGTTATAAATTTTTCAGAGCTCATTTAGAATTAGTTTAAAAAACTGCGAGTGTAATCTTCATTTCCTCTTGGACTTTAATTGAAAGGCAACAAAGTGGGCATGCCTTCATCTAAATCCTTCAAATTTCTTCCTGACTTAGATGTTGCTCATGAAAACTTCCACCCTCGCCCTCTCACCGACCGTTTTGAACCTTCTCCCTAATCTCCTTCCGCTCCTTAGCCCTCCTTCCTACAAACGCCTAATCTTCTCTCCTCTCTCTACTCCTTCCAAAAACCGTATTCTCACATAAATAAATGCGACGGGATCTCCAAAAATCCTAAAAAATTAATTCAATTTTCTTTCGTGTTTCAGTGATTTTCGTTTTTTTTCAAAAGCGCTTACGTCTGCATTACTGAATAGATTGGTATTTGTGTACATGAATATTTGTATGCACAAGAGTAAGACAGTAAATAAGTCGCAAACAGGCGCAATACAAACGCAGGAGCACTTACGAAGATTTCATCGGGAACTCTTCCCGACTTATCCTACAGTGATTTTCATTTGTCTGTACCCATGAAAAAACATTTGGATGGCCGACGTCATGAAAATGATGGTGCTGTAGACCGCAGAGGTTACTCGTTGTCTGTGACACTAAACAAAAGACTTATTTGCTGCCGGCTGTCAAGGACTTGCGATAAGATGTCTGAAGATGCGATAAGTGTCTGAATGCATAGGGTGACTATGCAGAAAAGTGAAACAAATTTCAGGAAGTTGCTTTAAATATCATGGCCTCTATCCAGTTTTGCGAGTTGTTTTTTGGCTTACCCTCGAACATGCACGTCCATACATAGTTACTGTATTTTGAATACTTTACTGTTAAAATGCAAATGTGAGTGTGTGTAATTCAGAAGGCACTTCATATGAAATACATATTTAATTTTAAACAATCCCAAAAACACATAAAGTGATAAAAAATTATTAAATTTCAAGGGGGAGAGTTAAAATAGTGGAAAAATTATTAAATACTAATTAAAGAAAGTTCCAGCATTGACTTCACGAGTTCACACTGTACGTTATTCAATAAATCCGTCTTGGTGATTCTGCACGCAGTAAACACTGTGGATGTTCAATATAAATAAAAATGAATTGACAATACGAGGGTCATCCGGAAAGTAGTACCCGTTCGTGAAATAAAGACACAAAGTAAATATTAACAAACATAAAAAATTTTATTTGAAAGAGGATACTTTAAACTACTTCTCAACATAATCTCCAAGCAAATTAAGGCACTTGTCATAACGTGTGACAAGTTTCTGTATTCCTGCTGCATAGTCCTTCGCCGCCAGCTCATTGAGATACAGGGTCACTCCTTCTTTAAGTTCTTCATCGCTGTCAAATCTTTTTCCTGCCAAAAAGTCTTTAAGCTTTGTAAAGAGATGAAAATCTGAAGGGGCCAAGTCCGGGCTATACGGTGGATGGTCGAAAGTTTCCCATTTGAATTGCTGCAAAAGTTTTTGTGTTATCCCAGCTGCATGAGGCCTGGCATTGTCATGAACGAGAATGACACCAGTAGACAATAGACCTCGCCGCCGATTTTGTATTGCCCGCCGTAATTTCTTTAATGTTTCACAATACGCATTGGCATTAATAGTGTCTCCACGGGCCATAAAATCAATAAGCAATACACCTCGTCGATCCCAGAAAATGGTTGCCATGAGTTTCCTGGTGGACAGAACTGTCTTGAAATTTTTTGGTTTGTTTGGTGAATGAGCATGATGCCACTCCATTGACTGTCGTTTACTCTCAGGTGATGCATAACAAACCCATGTTTCGTCACCAGTAATTATGCGAGTCAAGAAAGAGTCTCCTTCATCAGAATAACGTCCCAAAAACGTCAGTGCTGCAGCCATACGCTTGGTTTTGTGCTCATCTGTAAGCATGCGAGGGACCCATCTTGCACAAATTTTTGCATAATGCAGATGGTGTTTAACAATTTCATGAACAATTGTTCGAGAAACATTGGGAAAATGCTCACAGATGTCATCAATTGTGACGCGCCGATCGTTCTTCACGAATTCGTCAACTGAGCTCACCAGTTGGTCTGTAATGACAGACGGTCTCCCCGAACGCTCATCGTCGTGTGTGTTCCCCCTCCCCATGTTGAAGTTGCGACACCACCGCCGAACAGACGACTCGTCCATTACATTGTCTCCATACACCTCCTTTAATTGGCGATGAATATCACATGGGCGAACGTTTCTTGCATTGAGGAATTTAATCACTGCCCTCACTTCACAACTGGCGGCGTTCTCAATTTTTTTAAACATTGTAAACAATCACAGAAACAACACAGGCAATGCTAGCGTCACGCAACTTGGCTCAGAGAAGGCAGACAAGCCACTGAAGCTATCTGACCTCGTCCAGCGGCTACTCGCGTCGTCAGCACTTCATGCGGCACGAACGGGTACTACTTTCCGGATGACCCTCGTACATTCTAGAATTTAGTTTTCAGTGGAACAACGTGCGCCGACCCTTGAACAGTACAGACGGGGAGAAATTTCTAAGTCGAACTCAATGACCCGTGGCTACAACAATGACTCTCCCTTTGGGAGAGCCTGCGTGAATTTAGTACCCGAGGCGATTGGCTAAAAAGTGCCCTGTCAATCAGCGGAAGCTGTTCCCCTGATACCCCGTGATGAAGCGATTTCATTCTCTCCACGTTCCCTCGCGCACGCACACGCACCAGTTTATGTGCGGGAAAAAAGTTCTCCCCCACTCTCCACTTCCTCTCTCCTTGCCGCCGTTTCCCACCCCTACCTCCGTCTCCACTGATTCTATCGCGTTGTTCCTTCTTTTTCCTTCTGCTGTCGTCATCTCACCCCCTCCTGATTTACCGGAGGGATTTCCAGTTTAGCCACCACGTCCTTTGTTACGAAGACCGCCTTAAAGGAAATGACGGATGAAAGCAGGAAACGGTCGCAAGGAGAGAGAGGGACGCCATGTTTTTAAAGTCAGCCATGACGTCGGAACAGTCTCGAAGAGAAAAAAAGGGCGCTCATTCACTAAATCCGGTATTTCGGTGACTCCCTGCCTTATCAGTATTCGTAATGAAATAGGAAATGAGCGGTTTGAGTATTTGATCTGACCAGCCATGACCTGCAAAATATAAATCCTTACGGAAAATCTTCGTTAAACATAAAGAGTTTTTATGTATTCTTCAAACTTATTTGCGTTGTTGAAAAGTGAATTTCACTTGGCTTTCCCTCTGAATCATAATGTGTGATCATTCTATGAATTAACCCTGTTTTGTACCATTTCAAACGTTTAGTTTTGGAACTAAATCGAGTGCAACGTAGGACATCCAGGTTTGTGAAAAGTTGTTAGGAACACGATAGAAGTGTCACGAAACTATTGGAAGAATTACGAATGGAGCCACTAGTTGACCTCAGGTTGAAATACAGGTTAAATTTACTATGTAACTTTGCGGCAGGCTTTGAGGATGGTAAACACTTATTACAGGCCACGACTTACTATAGCTGACCAGATCACGTGCGTAAAATCAGGTAGACGGATTTGGATGTCATTTTTTACTCGTACCATTAGAGAACACATTAGATATAACCACAGGCGCGAAGGGGATAATTAGTATTGGTATTGCATATATTTTGTCGATAGCCTGCATGTTTTGTTAAAACTACACCTTTCTTTTTAACAGTCCTCCCGCATGATATGAAAATACGTACGTATACGTTACGCATACTCGTACGTATCCTGTTATTGAAATTCTTGCATATGAGTAACTTTTTTCATATGATTAACTTTCTCCGAGAACATGATCTAACTAATACAGCGTTCGTCCGGAAAATAAGTGTAATGGGCTCAGGAAAAAAATTTATTACACTTTTACATATTTTAAGCTAATATTCCTCAAAATAGGACCATTGTGAGTCGATACACTTGTTCCAGCGGCGTTCCCATTCCTGGAACGCTCCCGCGAAGGCATCATCGGGAACCTCTCGAAGACACGTCGTCACGGCCTCTTTGACGGCGTCCAAAGTCCCGTATCGCGTTCCTTTCAAACTCCTCTTTATCTTCGGGAACAGAAACGTTCTCTAAAAAATGTGGATCATTTTTGCAGTGATCCGCAAGTTGTGTCACGATTTCCAAACGATTGAGTCTTTGATCATCACTGAGCACTTTCGGCACCAACTTTGCACAATTTTTTCGCATCTGTAATTGGTTCCTAATAATCTCGTGCACTATTGTTTTTGGCACATTACACTGCTCTGCGATCATCCGAACACTAAGACGACGATCAGAGTTCAGTACATCGCGAGCTTTTCGCACATTTTCGTCGGTGAGTGTCGTTGATGGGCGTCCAGGCCGTGGTTCGTCGTCGACCTCTTCTCTGCCCTCCACGAACATCTTGTGCCACCGAAAGATCATGTTTCTGGACATGGCTGACTCCCCGTAAGCCTCGTTAATCATACCGACAGTTTCGGTAGACGATTTCCCAAGCTTTACCGCAAATTTGATGGAATAACGCTGCTCCAAAAACTTCGGCATCGCGTTCCGTGACGTGGGTCGAGCGTGGAGGTTCGCGTTAACAGAGCTCCTCACTACACCACAGCTCAGAGCCGACTGCCTTTTTCAGCGTCGCTTGCCAACATACCCCCCTCCAATCGCAGCCCGTCAGAGCGGTGCTGGGCGCGCCTGGAGCGGTGGGAAAAAATCAGTATACTTATCTTCCGGACGAACCCTGTATTTGTGTAGAGGTGTCACGATAGTGATTGTGCATGCATGGCTGGTGACCTAACACCCCCTGCCTCACAGCCGTGTGGCGGCTTGCAGGGTATAATGTGAACGTGTATGTAGACGTGTAACGAAGAAATGTTTTACAGCCTTTTACGTTAAATATTTTATTGGGACGCTGAAAAAATTAAAGTATTCCTGATAATGAATGAATGAAAATGTTACCACGCTATTTAAAGGTCTGGCAGAAAAGTCACGACACTGAAGTAACTGAATGGGTAATGAAAAGCTGTTGCAAGGGGTGTAAAAAGGACCCAATAAATGTGAGTAAATCTAAGGAGGTGCATTCTTCTCTGGTAAAGAGGAGGCAACAATTTCTTTTTCATAACTTCTTTAGAACAAGGTGGAAGTGAATAATGCAAATGGATATTTCCCTTCGAGAAAGTACCAAAGATCATTATTATTCAAAAGTATTCCTGTTGCACCATTTAGCAAAGTTCTCCGAGATGAACAATTTATTAGTTTTCAAAACATTGTTTCTAAAACTAACCATTTTTTCAAACACGTCATTTCAACCAAAATCAAACCATAGTCGTCAAAAATTGGGGAACACCAGAGACTGCTGCAAACTATCCTTATTTCAGTATTTATATCAATACAGGATTAACTGCCGAAAACGTACAATCACATTTGAGGCTTGAATCAATTACTATTCTTGCTAACCTATGTTTACACCACATAAGTACCTTCTATGTTTATTTTGTATGTTTTTGAAGTGTTAATATGGGATATAGAGCGGTGTTAGTAGTTCATTATGAGTAGCACTCTAGGAATCAATAGTAATAATATTGCGTAGTAGTGCTGTGCTTGAACTGACCCACCTAAAGATAGTCAGCTGACCTCCGCCATATTGACTTCATAAATTATAAAATTCAAAAGTCTTAAAAATAATTCACATATCCTTTTATCTTACTGCCTAGAGAAAAATCACGATAATAAAATGGATGGACAGCGTAGTAAATGAAGAAACACTTTAAAAATGAGGTGAAAAGAGAAGTTTATGTAAACGCTTATTAGAAGAAGGAGGAACTAATTGAACATCTCCTCAGGCAGGATGGTTGAATATAGTAAATTGTTTCAGGCTTCACTTCGTGGAAGTATTTAATATCCATACTAAAAAGAAAGACGTACTTTTCCACAGATTTTTATTATATGGTACAACGCGTTTCACCGACTTGATGATGCCTGATGATGTCGCAAGTCCGCGAAACGCGTTGCACCATATAATAGAAATCTGTGGAAAAGTACAAATCTTTCTTTTTAGTAAGGATAGTTAAAAAAGACCATAACTCAGGGGGCCACTTGTAGAGGAACATCTCCAGAAAAGCATGCTCATCTCTGGAAAAAATTATATTTGATCTATGTTTCTGTAAAGAGCTTTGATTTTCATTTCCGAGATTTAGAGAAGAGAATAATATAATTAAAGGAGGACAGAGGGTTTTCTTGTAGTCCGTGAATTAGAGCGACGTTGCTCCTCTGCCCATATAATATAGGAGGGTATGGTAATATGGCTTCCTGTGAAGCATATTCTATCCACCATATCGCAATATCATTCAAACGCATATTTACAAAAATCAAAACTTTTAGTGCTTCTCATCGCGCTCGGTGAAATGAGGTTGGCAATAACAGAGCATCTCCATTATACACGTAAATGGAAATCGGGTACAAGCCGGCTCACTGACGTCCTAAAATAGTTATCCGACTATCAGAAATACATTGCTGACAATTGTAGGTTTGGAATTAGGAGAATCATAAGTCACCATTCCCTGATTTTGACCTCGGCTTCCACCAACGTCTAAACGGCCATGCTAAAAGTTTATCAACCTCCAACCAACCCAATCTCTCCACTCCTCGATGTGAATGAATGACAGACTCCCGTTCACTGTCTCATGACCTTGGGGCGATCCAGAATGATGTTCTTCGATCTATCCACGAGCGCACCGTGGGAATGCATCCAGTATCCCCGTGGGGAGAAACACGTCTAGGATGCTTCATGGATGTCGATTATCTCCGAAATGACCCGGGATGTTGCATAATAGACTTCACTGAAAGGGATACCTACCGGCATTGCTCATTACTTTAGCAACCACATAATTTTCCCCTTCTAACTAAAGTCGAGAGTCATGAACCGAAACATTCAGATGCACCCAAATTGAGTGATTTTTTCGGACACCAGATAAACACACTGAGGAACCGCCGACGGCACAAGGAAAAGAACTACCTCCAGCCTCCCCGATCCGACCCCGATCTGTTGATTTCTCACACCGCGGGGATGAGAGAACTTTAATCTGGCCTGACAAACTAATCTTCAGTTCGATTAATGTGATAAAAGATGGCTTAGACATTTTTGATATGTGCGAATTTCCCATTAATGAGCACCCTGTTTCGTAATACATATGCATATACAGATACATATGCTTACAGTAGGGAAAAATGTTTCCAATACTATGACTGCAACACGCGAAACAAAAAATACTGTCAGAAAAAATCCCACGAAACTTAATTAAGTTCGTTGATCATAATAAACCAGGTCTGTTGTCCCTAGCCAATAAACTGGAAATTACTTGATTTCCAACTAAAAGAGCATAATCTATGCAGCTCCATGGCGGCTAATTGATTGACTGATGACCATGCTCACCAAACCGACTTGCTATAATCGATATACGTAGGAAAGACATAAATGTAGCTGGAGGGAGAATTGTGATAACTGAATTTTCTTGCCAGTTTTTAATCTGATGATTGATAACCCTTAACCATACTCCTCAAACTGACTCGTTATTACAAGAATGGTGAAAGGATGGAGAATATGATAATTGAGCGTCTTCTAGCCTGCTTCGTTTAACAGAACTCAAAAACTTTCTTTCACGAACTCACACCGGAAATAATTTCCTAGTCTTCGTCTAGATAATTAATTAACCATTCGTCATGCCAGACCGTATTAATCCCAAACTGATTTCCTATAGCCGACAGGGTAATAATATAAGAGTAATATGAAGGAGAATCAGAGAGAGAAAAAAAACAAACTTCCTTTCTTGTGAGCGTCGTGCACTGGCTGGGTGGGCCTCGAATGAAGCAAAAGGACAATCCAGAGAAAGCTTTCTTGACTCGCCCACAATGGGGAGGAGAGAGGGAAGAAATGCGAGGGTGGAAAGGAGAGAGGAGACGTGGGAAGAGGGAGACAGAAAGGGAAATACTCCGGGGTCAAATGAGCGAGTGGATGGAGAACGAGTGATTTGGATGAGGGCGTTAGGGAGGGCAGCCCTGGGGGTTCGCGCCTACGTATGACGACCGACGCCCATCCCATGCATCCCCCCCCCTCACACATCGCTGAACGCGGATATATTTCCGCACTGAACGGTTTCGTACCTCGAACGACCCGATTTTAGTGACTTGGTGACCCACTCGCTATGCTCCTCTTAGCCTGCCCGGACCTCGTCCCTCCGAGGAAGGAGCGGAGTGCGTTCGCGGAGGAGGAGAGAGAGGAAATTTCGAGAAATGCACTTTCATGAACCTCCATTTTATTTATGCTTTCAGACAAGTTGGTCGACGTCAAGAAAATATGGCCACCAGCACTTTCTAAATATCTTCACTTCTGAGAGAAAAACGTCTGACTATTTATACACTGATTGCGGATTCGAAAGAGTTCTATCACGCGTAACACCTGTAGGAAAACTTATTATTATATCCCTAAAATAACTAGCGAGCATGAATAGGTTCACTACTCTATTTTGCATAGCTTTGTAAATTTTACCACAGTATTACTTTTCTTGATTAAAGACTACCAATATATTTGTAGTTTAAACCTCCAGGTTCTTATTAACACTATCTAGATAGTATAGATATGCGGTATAAATATACAAAGTATAGTACTGCTAGCTAGTACTCGAGATATGCGGTATAAATATACAAAGCTCCGCAAACTCGAGTAATGAAGCTATTCATGCTCACCAGTTATCTTAGGTACAATATAATAAGTTTTCCTTATATGATGTAGAAGCACTCACAAGAGAAATTTTAACATTTGGACGGCACAATAGAACACAAAAATGAAGTAGATAACACGTAAAAGGACACTCAAATTTCAGAAAGTTTAATCTTTCGGCCTTATCTGGGGCCTTTTTTAGGTCAAACTCTGAAGAGAGAGAACATTGAGTGTGGAATTCAGTACCAGGTCTGTACCTGGTGGTACCCTGTACCACCTGAGACTTCCCAGAAAGGTCTGTTCTTGAAAAATCGCAGAACTTGGGTAGAGCTGAGGGTTCTCAGAGGGATTAAACCCGGATTTGAACCCGAGCCCTCCAATCAGCAGTGGAAAACTGGACTTCTACGCCCAATTGCAAATCATTTTTTGAGATCCAAAAGTAAAGGGAGAATAAAAAGGTAAAAAAGCCTTCGAGGCAAGTGTCCCGACGTTTTTAATCATTTCATGCAAATTCACCACTGAATTAATAATACTTATATAAACGCACGAGGTAATTTATAAATCCCATATGCCCTCAAGTTTAGCTGGACAGAAGAATAGGATTTCCAGAAAAGGAGGAAGTTATAATGATTTCAAACTGTGCAAGGATGCGTGGCTATAATCACAGGTCTAACTTCCCATTGAACGAAGAGGTCTCAAATAACTCTGCAAGTAATGACGTGAAGGTTGGTTAAATAATAGTAATGAGAGAGTTATATAACAACTTCCTAAGGGTACTCTCAGGAAAGGAAAAGTCTTCTACGCTAGGAGAGAGAAGTTGCTCTTAGGAACTTTCTAATTCTGAGCAGTATTTTACGCTGGTAGGCCGTAATAGATGTTTTATAAGCTCGTCTAAATATGCCCTGGAGAGAGACCTGACATCATTTCCGCAAAAAAAAAGAAAACTCTGGGGCTCTTCCGTATTTTACTTGAAGAAGTTTCCATCTTCCAAGGTCGGCAACGTACAGTCATCGGCCATGCTTGGGCAAGCTCGTGCCAATTATTAGTGGCAGGGATACGACATTTGGTAAATTACACCAAAAAAAGTTATTTCATTCGAATTTTGCCCTATAAACATTCGGGGAGAGTTCCCCAATTCCCCATTCATCGGGAGAGTGAACAAAAATCAATCGATTGTTGGGAAAATTCGATACTGATACAGGTGAGTGAATGCAAAATGCGCTCCAAAATTATCGCCCTATCATGAATGAAAAGATTATTTAGTATTTTAACTGCTGTAAATTTATTCTTTGTGAGCGCCAAAATAAATTGTAACTTGAAATAACTTTGATTCAAATATTCAAGTATCTCACCAATTTTGCCGATTGTAAACTCACCACTAAGCACCTCATAATTTTTTTGCGGCCTTGTTCTGCTCCATTGACGACAAGAGCATGCCACTCATGCTTATAAAGTGATTCATAGTTTTCGACAAGAAGTGGTGAACCATACACAAAACCCACCTCGGAGAGTCATTGTTTTAATGACCCGCCCAAACCATTGTGTTTTCATAAACAATCTTCATTCATGACACTTCCGTTACTCGAAAAATCCATCACAGTTTAATCGTGTCTCTAATTAGCATACGTATCTGTAAATCATTCTTTCAGGACAGATAATGAGTACCTTCTGAGATCCTAATTAGCTTTCACCCTTCTCCAAGTAAAACATACGACTAAATTATTTTCAAACGGTGCAGTATCAGATGCAATTCACCTGATATTAAAAATGTGAAATATTTAAAGGAAATGCTCGGCGAATAAGTCATAAATATTCTAATTATATCGGATACCTTTAATAAAAACCGCTCGAAGAACTGGCATGGTTAGAATCCCTGAATACATCTCGATTTCAACTTTTAGGCCATAGGTATTCAATCTATGATAACTCGTGCCTCGCTTTCAGTATAGGAGTTTTTCACTCGAATAAAGCCATGGTTGAGCTTAGAACTAAACACATTGAAACGAAAATATTATAGGGCAAGACCCCTCTGCTCATGAAGTGATTTCGGTAATTGAAATCTCATGATAAAGATAACGGAAAATGGAACGATTTGAAAAAGAATGTTTTCCTAGGACTAGATAATGGGCAGGTTGTAGAAATAAGCACTGAAAAAAAATAAATGCATCTAAATGAGTTTAATTAGCGGTGATTTGGTATTCCTTATGCGAAATAAGAACTGACAAATCAGGTGTAGAAATCAACACACAAACTGACAAATCCGAACACACATGCAGGTAGGCCCTCGTAGGGCCCAATCAAAATTTAGATGAATAAATAACATAATTTGTAAGTACTGCAGCGACGCCAACGGATTTGCCCAGTCAAAATTTAGACGAATGATTAATATAATTTACAAGAAATGCAGCGACGACAGTGGATATTCGGATCTTTGGAAACCACGTGTTCCCACTCCTGAATCTATTTATCAAAGCTGTCAACGCACCACATTGATAAAGTATGCATAGTGTATATAGGGAATAAGGCAGCCTATTCCACGCCTGATGATGGTACGCAAACACTGACAACCCGAGTCGTGTGAGCTTTCATTTAAATGGCTTGAAACGGTTTTAAGAAATAAATTTGGGAAGGAATAAAGATGCTGAGGGAAATAGAAACACGCTTTTGCCATGCGCAGTATAGTACTACATACCACGGCCGAGAAACGTGAAGGCAGTCGCTGTCGATGGCACAAACAGGGTATTAAATTCGTTCCTGATTCCATCACGCATTTCACTCCGCCCTCTTCTCGTTAATACGGAATACCATAAAGGTTGAAAGATTGTTACGAAGACTCGCCGCCACTCTCGCTTTTCAAGATCTGGTCGATAGAGTGGGAGGTTGGGTGGCGGGGAAAGGAGGAGCTTGTACCGCGGAGGATGGGAGGAGAAGGTGGGAGGCCTAACCATTTCTCCCCCGAGGGAGGCCTCACGCGAGACCTTTCTTCGAACTTCACATACATATATGCTGGGAAAGAGGGTGCGGTGTTGTCGCCCGAGCCATTTCACCAGGCGGCTGGGCCCCGGCACCTGCGTGGACTTGGAAAGTGAAAGTGGACTCTGGTGGACGAGGGGAGGGCTCTTGAGGAGCAGGAGAAAGGGGGAAGGGCCTGACGATGTAGTTAGAGATACATGGAGGATTTGATGGAATGTGCGCGCGGAGGGGAGAAGGGGGGGAAGGGTGTCAGAAAAGACAATTATAAGTCACGGGATGCAAAAGTGAAGGTGTGTAAGGAAATAAAAAGAGAAAGGAGACAAGATTTCCTGGAGAGCATATTTAAATGAAGAAACTCAAATACGTATGTGCCGGTGTTTTGATCACACGGTGACTATCTTCGGTGAGGGAAATGTCGCAGACCTAGAAGATGTATGGACTCCAAAAAAGAGATGCCTAAGTATGACTCGAAGTTAAACATTTCATCCGAGACATTTCAGTTTTCACTCATCCTACAATTTCCTCTCTGTATATGTTCCCAATGAGATGAACACATCACATTATAATACGATGTCCTTTCCATAAAATCCATTTCCAAAGACGAAATTGATGTGAAATTGATTCATATTCTCAAGATTTTCCCTCTAATCGTGTATGGCTCAAAATAATTTAAAGTTCACAGTTGATAGTGTAAAGTTTGATAATAGCAGACCGGGTATCAATATACTATATTTTCCAGCATAGTTTTAGAGCGTGATGAAAAATTACTAAATGTTTTAATCTGAATAGAATTACAAATGCCTAATCAGAAGTGCCGATCAGAAGAGTGGGGTAGAAAGGATCTGATTAACTCGAAATATAAATCATTAGATTGGTACTGTTAATTCATTGATGCACGATGAAATAAATTTATATGGAGAGAGCACGAAATTGTATTGAGTTCAGGTTAAAATGGGGAGGGTTTTTTATTGATTTAATCCATCTGGTCCATAGCATGCGTACATTGTTATAACGGAGATTATAAATGGGTAAATTATAAAATTATGTCGTTGAATATTAAATATTTACGTGAGTAATAGTGCAGTCATAGGAACTGCTGAAATAATCCGATGAAATTATTCTTAAAGGACTTTTTTATTTAATTTCTTGATACTTAGTCCACACTTAAGCTTAATAGTACTGTAGTAAACTTAGTAGTAATATAGATATTTAAACCATAGGTATTTTATTACGATAATAATGTAAGTCCCATCATTAGCATCAACAGGGAGCATATTCATTATTTCATCATAATCCTCGATTTTCCGTATGCCGTATTCATATCAGGCAGCAAAGAAAACATTTTCTACAAAATTGAATATACATGGACACAGTTTGATGAATTCAATTTCTCATAGGCCGTGACTTGAGCAAACTTTTTCTCTCAATATTTGACTAAACAATTTCATTTTCGATGGTTGAGAAAATAATCATATTATTTCCAAAATAGTAATCTACCTACTTCCCCAGGGAACGCAACGGAATAACTTCCGAGTTCCACTGAATTACATAATTAATCATCCAAAGAGCCCACCCCCTGCGTTCATTTAACTATCTTCTACGATTTCCGGATCAAACATAATTTCAGAAAAGACTTTCACTTTCATTCCCTCCTCAACTCCTCCGCGATCTTCATCTCCGTGGAAGAGAATGGATCCAGTCACGTTCGTATACACTGTCTCTTCCATAGTTTCCCCTGCTGCCGCAAAATTTGCACTTTCTATACATGTCCCCCCTCCTACACATCTCCTCACTGTCATTTTCTCTTTGTCATCCCTATCTTGGCAACCCGTAATTCCTGAAACTCTGCTGTGAATCCAAATTTTTCATGTACAACGGAAAATTACCGCTAAAATTACCATTATTTATGTATTTTTTACACATAGGATAAGATTCACTTTATATAGATAAGGTGATGTAAGATTCTGCATATGGTTCTTTCCCTCTTTCACGATTTTCACTCCTTACATCATGTAAAATTCAAAGCACTCAAGTAACAAACATAGTAATTGCACAGTTTGCTGAGAGTGCGTCATGAGGAGTTTTCCCTTCATTGTCAAACTTCCTGGCCTTATCTTAAGGCCGATTTGTATGACTATTAAATTGGTGTTAAAATGAGTACTGAATCCAGGATACTTAAAATTGTATCACTTAAAAGGGGGAATTTTTTTCAATGAATGAGTTGAATTCTACTTACATTAATGAAAACAAAAATATGTACAAAAATTATATTCTATCCGATTCTTGAGTGCAAATGTCCATCACAGTTGAGCAGGAGCGTTTTAAGAGACTGCCGAGTGACGATGGAAACCATATTATTTTTGTAGGAAGCCAATTTTCGTGATTTTTCGGTAAAGAAGTGCTCTTGGAAACAGAAACCTCACGAAAATTTGATTATTTCACAGTGGAAAATTGGCGATATTTGCGAAGAAATCCATGACTGCCGGTGTCTTACTCGTAATTCAGCAGTCTATTGCTCAGCATCGCCAAAACTTTAGCACCTTCCCCTAACCTTCTCCTGCTAATCTAATTCTTTGGCCAGAGTTCTCTTTTTAGTTTTCGGTATTTTAAATAATTCCCTTAATAATACAGCCGTTTCCTCGTTAGAAGCATGGATGGTAACTAAATGCTTGTTCGAATTGAAGCGTAAATCTGGCGTCGACCAAAAACACAAAAGCGTTTGCGCATGCGCAAAAATCGAAAGGAGAGTTGGATCGTGTATAAGAAATCCTCCGAGATGCAGCACTGATATCGCATCTAACAATGAACATCCCGATTCCAGCACTTAATTGGGTAACTAATGTAATAATCGTGTAAAACAGCCTTTACTCTGTCTTAGGAAACGAACTCGTGGCCCTCAATTTCTTCGGAAAATTTGACATCGATACTCGTCTGGATTAGTCTCTCATTGGAGGAGGGTAATGAATTAACAATCCTTGACGTAATCCTTTAATTTACGGAACATAAACTATAGCAGTGAATGTGATTAGCTATAGTTATCGAGCTGTATAGATATTAAATGAGTAATACAATCAAAATATGAATACTGCTTGTTCATGAATTCACAATGAAATTTTAAAAATAGCTCTCGATAAATAATGCTGCCACTCAAGTGTTAGGAAGTTCCTGATCTGTATATTAAAGTACGTAGTAAACGGGGAGATGACCTTTTAAAATTGAAAGGAAACCTTGGCTATTTCCAATATCAACTTTTTTCCAACATCCCTTCATGCCAAAGCCCAATGATCAATCAATCAATCATAATCTAACATCTTCGTTAGCTTCAAATTATATTGCCATCCCAAACTGTTTGATTTACATCCTATGTTTATTTACTTCTTGTTACACGCTCAGGTAGACGTAACTAAGAGATCATACAACGTGCAGTTTTCTCTTTGCATCAACCATTGCTAGATAATGAGATACGACTTGAACTTGTGTACAATTTCGGGATGAATAACAAAGAAGTATCGACACTCTGAAAAAATGGTATACATTGGTATTCCTTACACTTGCTGATTATTAGTATAAATTTTTAATTTAATGATCAATTAAAATATTTCAAATCTTGATATTCAACCTTTGAATACACGCTTTTTCGATTCCTCTGGGTGAGATTCTGGTTTGGCGGATAACATTAGGAGACTTCAACGCCCGAATCTTCATCAAAGACACGTGATAAAATCTTCCTCGCAAATTACCTCAGGTAACTAAACAATGAAATACGCCCATACTCACGTCTAGGTCATCCACAAAGCACTACGCTCAAGAATTCCTAATTAAAGTCCTGCTGATAAATCTTAATGCGTTACGCCACGCCAATAAAAATGAAATATCAAACTTCAAGGGAAGTGAGGACACGTAGACCTCCAGCGGCGGCGGAGCGAGAATACAAAGACAACTGCGAACTTTTTCCCACTTCCTGCAACGGTCCAAGTTGAAACATAACGATCGACGGGACACCTTTGTCCCGTGAAGCGACGTGGGAAACCCAACTTTTTCGTCTGCCGAAAACGGGTGTTTACACAGCCAGATTTCAACGAAGTCGGGGTGCGGATTCCCTGCGGGACGAATTAAAATTAGTCACCTTCGCGGCGGGCGGGCAAAATCACCACAATGGCCACTTCGGCCAACAATCTCAGCCTTCGAATAAATGGAGCAGGCGAAAACATCCGATGCGTGAGGCGACCTCACTCACTCCCGCATTTCCATTTCCTTGCCCTTTCTGCCCTCTCAGAGAGCCCTCCTCTTTCCTCATCCCCGTCCTATTCATCCTCCCGTGGCCTTGGCCCCATTTTCTCCGTCGAAGTCGTCCTCCCCCTGCTCCCTTCCACCTTGGTCGCTCGCTCTCACCGCTTCCTCATCAACCGCCTCTGCTCGCTCTCTATGTGAGTACCACCTCGGAACACAAATCCACTCCCCAACCCCTCGCCGCCGATAACCCGACTCTGCCTAAGTAACGCCGCCCATGAAATGGACGGCGCTGCACGCAGAGTGTAATCCGCGGTTCCCCTGAATGTGCTTTCGACCAAAACTGATTTCTTTATCTGTGCCGAAGAACGTCTCACCCGATCGAAAGCGAAGACGCACAAAAAATTTCCCTTGCATTTTCGCAATACTGAGGCAGAGTGTGAAGAGAGTGCTCTTTTCTAATCCCATTCCGTCTCCTATTAAACCTGATTAACAGCCGTGGTAAGGGGCCTATGTGATCCCTCCTTCCCTTCCACTGTAATTTGCCAATGTAACTCAAAGGAAAGGTTCTCTTGCATCGACGCGTACAACTATGAGAATTTTAATGCGCACATTTAATAATAACCTTTGCACACTCCGCCTTATTTCAAAATAGCTTGCGATTGCGGCAAGAGACTCGCTATGAACATCCCATACAGACTTCATTCGAAAATGATTTTCATATAAAACTTATAATTTATGTCAATGACTAAAATTAAAGCCAATTTCTTCACCATTAAAAATTTACTTAAAAATCGATTATCGTGATTACCGTCAGACTTAGTTTCCAGAATTAATGCATTTTCAGCGACATTTCGATGAAAGGATACATATTATATTACTATGCACAATATTTTATCACGTCATTACTACCCCTATAATAAATTCACAAAAACTCATATAATTTGTGCACATTGAAAATCATTAATACACTACGAAAACCCATCTTCAAAGTTAATTAAGGAATAACTTATAGATCAACAGGAGTGACGTAATCAAAGTGCCCTAAACATAAGGTCTTAGATTCGTATTTCGACTCAGAAATAAGCTTAATGATTAATGAAGATATCTGCCCGGAGAAATCATTGAGATCAATATCTGCGAAACGTGGTATTCTTCGTTAAGCCTTAAGAATATATGAGCATTATTTTATTTTACCAATTCATCAACTCCTTGGTCTTACATACTTTTGCACTTTTTATTCGAACTCTTCATAAATGAGCTACGCACTATACGACACGAATTTTTTAACGAATGATTTCACGAGGGAAATCAGCAGCCTATACTCTTGTTTGCTTGAACCTGAAAGTAACGCCCTGGATTTTTATGACGAAACCATGCTTGTCCTCTAACGAGAGGAAGTAGGAGAATATGTCAAAACGATTGCCAAACTTTACAAGCATTTCGAAGGTCGTCTGGTTGTAAGAGAGAAATGAAGAAAATAGTTTCAAGATAAGTTTACCCTACACGGAAAGAAATTTAATTTGAAGTTCCTCTCTGCTTAAATAGAACAAATTACTAGCAATTCATTCGGTCATTTGTTTCCACACGGTTGTCTACTTCAAATAATTACGACAAACACGATGGCATGCAAATACGTGAAAGTAAAGATGCTTGATTTTAATTCACTCAAGGTGTCATTTTCCTTATATTCTCCTGTTCTTCTGGTAAGATATTTTAATCCGCCTTTAACTTTTTCATCGATAAATTTTAACTCCAAAGTTACAGGGAAATGAACTGCCCCCCCTACCCTGACGTGTGAATTTCACACGCAGTCGGGCTTAGTACTGGGTAAAGTCCATCATCACCTACCAAACCGACCTTCGAGTTGATTACTGTGTTTATGGTTTATCCAAAGTTAAGCAAACGAATTCCTTTCAATGCCCACACGCGCAGGTATTTTAATGTACCTTTAATGCTTTAATGCGATTTTTATGCTAATGTATCGAAGTTTCCGAGAGAATCCGAAAAATATAATCGTCACTAACTCGAGGAAGTAATATGTGAAAAAGTCCTCCTTTCGTGGAAATGAACTCCAGGATAAATGCAGAGGCAGATAGCCTTTAAAGATTGTTTCACGTTTTGGGGAACATCCCTTCCAATCCTATTTATCACACACGAATTTCGTGCATTGTTTGACAGGGATTCAACAGAGTTCTATGAAATAAACGCGCACTATCCTAGTAACGCCAATGGGCCACGCATGCTTAATATTCAAAAAACATATAAAGTAGCTAATTTTTAAATGAGGATAAAGAATAAGAGAAAATTTACACTTCCACACACTTTTAATGTTCTGCGACCATGGTTTCGATGCTGCGCAACATCATCAGGTGTGCCAGATCACCTAATGATGATACACATCATCGAAACCATGGTCGTAGAACATTAAAAGTGTGTGGAAGTGTAACGTCTCTCTTATATTTTTGTTCTCATCCTGAAGGAATTCCACAAAGTTAAGCCTGAAACTGTTAACTTTACTTTTTAAATGTTAAAAACGGACCTCTTCCATGATTGAAATTCCTATATAAATTTGAATTGATTTGTCTTAATAATGAAAACTATATTAATAATCATACAAGATTATTAATTAGGTTAACAAGATTAAGTAATTTTGGAAAGGTTTCATATTTTTAATCTCATATTTTCAATCAGCAATGAAATGCTCAATTGCATTTTTTTAACCATTTAAATACTGAGAATGAACTAATTGTAAGCATTGAATTTTCCCAAGAACATTTTCTTCATTTGAGACTAAATTTGAAAGCGTGCTTCCCCATTGAACTTCACGTGTCTTTAAATATTTAAGAAGAGGTATGAACATGTTTCGATTTTTTAATCTCTCAGTTTAAATGCGTTTCCCTCACTTATGCTATTACACTATATTTACTTCATTGTATCCACTCCACCTGCATCCATCTTTACCAACCCGATTGGTTCCCACTAACTGGTTGAAGTCAGCTGGCTAGTTGCAAACTTACCTGAGAAAAAAAAAGAAAAAGGATTAATATATATATACATATTTTTAGCATGTTAATAAAATGTTTTAAGTTTGTTCATAATTATCAAAAACACACTTTGTACAGTATTATAATGAATTGATACAATCATCGACCTTTATACCTTTTCGTAAAAATGTATGAACAACAGAGTTAAAGCAAAGTGCTCTTTGCTCGCAGAGCTCTTCCAACGCTATCGCCATATTTGGCCGAGAATGCCCTGATTAAACAAATTAGTTCCCTTTCATTATATATACCATTATATATATATATATATATATATATATATATATACCTTTTAAACTAAGCGGCTTAACTACATTATGGTTTAAATCAGGTGCTCGTAATCTATGGTAGAGATGCACAATTTTCAAAGTGTAGAAATCACTCGCTTTTCCCGGTCTGGGGAATGGTTATTAGACTTTGAAAATCGTTGCATTGTAATGCTCACTTTCGGATGACTCCGTTAAAATTTACTGCTAAGGCATATACCCACAACTTCCTTGAATTTTATCGTAGATATTTTGAAGTACCTCTCGACTGTACACAGTTGTGACAATTGTTAAAATGTATCATCTATAACTGTAAGGCATCAATATAACTAAGAATATAAACGAGAAAGGTCCATGCATTAAATAGAATGGAAAGAAAATTTGTCTTAGCTGATTAGTAAAAAATTTAAAATCTGATTCGTAACTCCGCAAAAAAGTCACTCCTTTCCTTTAAGAAATAAGTCTTCGAAGGTTAGCCTGAAAAAATCAAGCTTCACTTTCAGCAGAACGTCTCCCTGGGATGGGCTATGTTGAAGGCCACTCCAAATGATTCCGTTGGGATTTTAAATGCAAAAATAACTTTGCAACGGATTACTCAAAGTCTGACGACACTGCCTCGGAGAAAGTTAACTAAAAAGTCGCTGGTAAGCGCTCGGGGAAAGTTCTCAATTCAATTTCTTTCTTTCTCTCTCCTTCACTCTCGCCCTCATCCTCTTGCTTCCACTTCCCCCTAACTGTCGCTTAATAGATCTGGAATATTACGGGACCAAGAAGCTAACCTGTTTTTGGTACATAGATCCGCTGGGCGGAAAAAAACATAATAAAAAATGCTATTCACAAGCATACGGAGAGCGGCTCAATTTATACATTGCTTCCGCGTTGGATGCTGGAGCTACTTAATTACTGTTTGTCATTCGAATTCCTTTCAATGATTTATAGATCTTAGCTGCACAATAATAGAGAAGAAAATGCCGCATTGGCACACCGCACGAGGTCATACACACCGGTTTGATATAAAAAGTTATCCGCTTAGCCATTGTCATGAAAAATTCACTTGAACGGTAACAAAGCTCGGGCGTCTATAATCCTCGTCGAGGATATTAAAGTTTCCCCATTAAACTATCTTACTTCCAGTGTGATTATCACAAAGTTTTGGAGTGGGACATTTATTAAGACTAACAAACCTCTAAAGGTCAATTACTACAAAGACAACTACGCCACATGTAAACCGAAATCCGTAATCGTTAAACGATTACCACAACAATTTTTCGGAAATAAATTATTACGAATATTATTTCTTTTGCTTTAATAAATACAATTACAAGTTTCTATATTCCATAATTAATTCATTTTATATTATTTTTATTAGCTGTAAAGAATTTTATGTCGATAGGAAAAAATAATCTGAGCAAGACATCTGTCACCTAGTCTCATGGTATATTATTAAGTCTAAAGAAACGCCGTCCAAAAATTCAATTGTTTTCATTAGGCTGCACCTTCATGAGTTACTTTCGGAAATATTCATTCGACGACTTTCCAATCCATTGAAAAGTCTATGATAAATTCGCAATATATTTATATGAAAAGGACCATGAAAATAACCTTACCTGGTGGATTAATAGTCTACGTAACCGAGGGTTTTCTATCTATTATTGTGACAAATACGCTGCGAATTCTTCATTAACGATGCACAATTTCATCATATCCGTTATCCACGCGCGCATTCAGCTGAGACCAGGCAAATACGTATTTATCTGCAATATGTGTAGCCGCATTAAATCCACTGGGTAAACTCCAAATTGAAACAAATCAGGATACGTTTCTCCCCACCAAGGATATTTTTGGGAAACCCCGCGCGGCGCAGGGAACGCATTGGGGCCTCAACACTGAATTTGCGAGTTTCACCAGCAGCCAAGTTTAGTTTGGAGTAATCTCAGTTAGCAAAGCAACTTTCCGGTTAATAACTGGTTTTCATTAATGATTTCAAATGCCTCATCACTTTCAGGTGAAAATAACGATTGGAATATCGGGACAACATTCCAAACCGATGGGTACAAATAGACAACCACTCTCTCCAAATAGTAAAATCCAGATTCTCTTCTCCTGAATACGCAAATTAATGAAGGCCACCAACTGGACAAAAAGCCACCAGCTAATTGAAAACTGTAATCCGGAGTCCTAGAGTCCCCAAAAAATCTCTGGCTAATTTAGTAACTACCGTACCGTGAAATGCCCCATCAGATTATGTCCCGGCATATCCCACTGCGTAAGCAGCTCGTAAATCTATTCCTTTAAAGCGCAATTCTGCCCTTTGCTATGCATGGCTTCAGTCACTACGGCGTCCTCTGGAGATTACCAATGTTTGCTCTCTACATTTTAAGTATTTCATTTTACATGAATGCCGCGCTTCGTTTGATGCATTCTTTCCTTGGGAGTGCTAGGGACATCGGGCTCCGGATGAATGAAGCACGCGGCTTTGGTGCGAACGAATCTTAGTCGGACCAGTTCAAATAAACTCAGAAACTGTGGCCAGATAGTGGAAAATCATGTCTTAAGCATTCGTTTAAGTGATCTCTGTGCGTGACACGACTCGTCGCTACATCCCTGAAACAAATCGCTTTCATCCCTGAATTAAATCACGTTCAGGAACGTAATAGAATATTCAGACATTTCAGGTATGCAGAAGCATGCTTCATTCTTGGAATGAAAGGAAAATCGTCGTGTCCCTGGCTAGCTGTCCCCTAAACAGCACAGTTTAATTTTCTCCACATGCATAATGAACACAGCCATCGTGTATCGTGAAATACTGCAGTGATCAAATTCTATAATGGCATACGCACAATGGTCACATATTGAATAGTATCACCACTTAAGAAGGCAAATATATATGTAAAACTCAGCAGTAACAATTTCGTGTAAACAATCGTGTATTATTTTTCAATTGTGCATACGCACATCACATTTGAGAAAGAAGCGTAGGTATGTTTGGTGGCGTCATAATGTCAGCAATGAAAAGATGCATAAATCGTATTAACTATCACCTTTAAATAATTTAACACCATTAAAATGTCCGCAATGTTTCTTTTTAAATTTCAAAAATACATATATCGAAAGAAAACAAAATTTTCTGTGCACCGCCAAATTGGTGACCGTTAGAACTAACGGAGAACAGAGTGATTTCTGATGGAGGTATATTAAAATATTAGTGCAAATGAGCAAATATTAATTCCAATTTGTCTTATTTTTTCCACCAGTTTCAATTATTATTGTTGCTGAAGACGAAGAAGTTACACCACACACTTAGTTTTCAGTGGAATATTAGACTATTAGAGCTCCAAAGATCCGAGGAAATGTTTCACATCTGGTACCCTAGTTGTTACAAAAATGACTCAGATCTATATTTTGAGGCACCGTATATATTATTGCATATGAATACGTACAAAATTTGCACTGAAAATTTGCGATAAACTTTAAATTTTGAGTAGGCACTTCAAGCCTTCCGCTATTTAATATTCCAAATGTGACATGGCCGAGGAAATGTTGAAGATGATCGAACAATAAGACCTCCAAAGTAGACGAACGTATTTTATCATACGTGTAGCGTGCCATTTACAGCAAGAAAAATATTCCATCCCCATTCTACGCGAATGGAAAAGCCCTAAATTATGTTCAAATAAGAACCACTGTACTTTTACATTGGTCAACCATTTCACGCTAACAAATAGGTGCTGTTTACAAAAATTTCATATCGCTAAGGACTTATGCATAAAAATTAACAAAACGTATCACTTCTAGTCTTTTCGTGGGAAGGATAAATCCTCTATTTACCAGACGCAGATAAAATCCGTGTCTTCATTTATCCTTTGATTTATTCCATGCAACGGCAATTAAATAAATGGCAATTATTAGATATGTGGACAAATGAATCGATGCCAAACCTTTAAGAGGTTTGGCATCGATTTTCTCAATTTAATTTAATGATGTGAATTTTATATTTAATTGTATTGTTTATTTACATAAACAATAGCATTAAATATGACAATAATCCTTCATCCTTTCACGAATAAAATTGAACATGGATATTCAAGCGTTGAGGCTTACTATACCACCACGAATGTCATGCCAGGTATTTCCTTCTGCACTTTCATTGACGCTTATGATCTCATGATTGAACAGCGGGAATATGATCTGGTAACATTGTTCTCGCTTATTAATCAACATTTCCGACTATCCTTAAAATTTTATGTCTAAAAATTAACTTAATTTTTAAATATATTAAAAAATTGCATTAAAATGTCAAAAGTCAAGGGAACTGGAGTTGTTTCAAATACAGCGTATTTTATATCAACCAACAATATTAAGGTAGTCTATGTTTGAAATACTACTTTTAAATGTGAAATAGTCGTTGGTTTTAAAGAGTAATATTTACTCCAGTCGCTAAATAAACGTAAGCATAGAGACGACAGCAAAACCTGTAAGGAAGTTGTAGATATATTTGAATCAATGCACGTCTCAGGTTTTACCATCAAACGACACCTATTTGACTAATACATATATTTCTAAATATCAATATTAATTATATTATTTATGGTATAGTAAATTCTCCAAAAGTTGAAAGGTAAAAGCCATTTATGAGTAAAATTTCACGAAAGAAAAATCTACGACCCTACGAAATCCGCTTTATTAATTAAGAACCGATACTCCGAATTATGGTAGTAAATAAATCACGTTATTACAATATGTACTCGTATTTATTCTTTACTCTGATCCCATCTTTTCATTACTCCGATTTCTTCTTATTTTTACTGTTTCTGAGCTCCAATTCGGGCTTAAACTATTCACATTTGAATCAATTTTCATTTAACATTTTTTAAACAGATCAACTCTTACGAATTATGGAAATCAAATAATATTTTTTCACAGCAAATAACAAAGATTGCTATTTTTCATGGCACTTTTATCCGAGAAATCATAATTTTACATCACTACCCCCCCATTTCCGATGAAAAATAATAATTTAAAATGGTTTACATAAATATTAACATTCCCATCAGTGGGAATTCCTCCTAAAGTAACCCTTCCGGTTAAGTACCATGCGTGGAACTCACATTGAAATGAATAATTAATTTACTCTCAATATGATTAAAGTGAACAAGTGCGATAAGGACTAGCTTTCCTTCCCACAGAAACAGTGGGCATAATGAAAAGAAATCGTCCTTGGAGGCCGCCGAAGGCTATCTTCCATTGACCGAAGGAAGCGCTCGGAAAGAGAACTGTCTCCGTCCTCTTGCAACTCGCTCTCGAAAATATTTTTTTTTCCTTGACGCACGGATACTCCGTTAAAATTCCGCCAGGTGGCGATGTATGCAGAAGCTTTCCCCTCTGAAGGACCGGCTTGTGTGTGCGCGATCCGTTCGTTAACGCCCTCCCTCGAGTTACTCGTGAACTGCCCGACGTTTTCTCTTGAAATAGCTGATTTTACCGCGTGTTTTAAATCTTCATACCTGCTACTAAATTGACTGCCTCGTCTTCCTTTAAGTTATAACAAGGAGACTTCAGCTTCATAGTCCGCTCGGAGTTTTTGGTAAAAAGACTGGACACAGAACGCGATACTGAACTCAATTAATTATTTAGGTTTCTTCTTTCGGCAAGATGTTTTTCTGCTCGCGTCACCGTGGAATACATTTTAATTTTTCATATTTCTGAAATAACTTTCTCTATTTTTTGCAGCTTTCAAGAGAAACACAATCAACCAAAGGCAACTAGAAACAAATGTGTAAAATGATTTTTTTAACTGACTTCTATTTATGAGACGCTGTGGCGCTGTAAATTGTTAAGATTTTTGGAGTGACAAATTCGAAGTTGGGGCGTAAAATTTTTGGTAAGAAGAAATTCATTCAAGCGTCACAAAATGTCACAGCTGACTTGAAAGGAATAAAACGTAGCAATAAACTCGAAAGCAAAAGAAGAGTAATCAGACTTCTCTTGAGATAGGGCAAAGATTATTCCATGTATTGTATAACCTATTACAAGAAACTTTTGTTGATTGAATATGACTATCAAACATTTTGCCAATGTTATCTTATTATTCCTTGAGACATGTGTAAAGATATACTATCCTGCCAAGAGGGAAAATTTTGATCGAGTGATAACTGAAAAACTGCGGATTATAATTTGCGATTAAATTTGATAATATTCACCGTTATAAAAACGATGGGTTTAAGGGCCAAGGGCCTAAATATGCAACCACAACTTTATTGCCAACCATCGTGAAAATTTCAAAAAGTGCTAAAAGTGCCAGTACACGAAAATCACTGAAATTCAGTGTTTAAAGGTATTAAGAGCTTGCCAAATGGATGTCGCTTTAACTTTAACGTTTGAAAAACTGGTCAAATAAGAAGCTAATCCACTCTTGAAGAAGGAGACCTGACATATTAAATTTTTCATGGAGTAAAACACGAACCTATAATACCATTTGTAGGGAAATGCTCACAAACCAAAATAATAAATTATCAAAAATTGTTTGCATTTGTACTTTTTAATTATTTTCCTTAGTTCTTCATTTTTTTACAATGACTTACCCCTTACTTTTGCAATAATCTTATAAAATATTTAAAAGATAGAATTACTATGCAACCATATCTTTTTGAGTAAACCATGCCATTTTCAATTCAAGTTCATAAAGATCTAATTAACTAAAATTCATAATCACACAGAACATTTCCAATATTAATGTACTCCAATTATTTCTCTGTGTCCATTTTCTCCGCAATGAATCAAATGACAAAAACAATTAATAATGCTGAGCATTACTTCATTGTAAAATTGACAATTTATGGTATTTAATGCAACTATGAATCCTCAAATTAAATCCTTATATTCATCCCAAACATAAATACATTTTATACATATTATATTCATATTTTATTGACTAAGACCAATAAGAGAAAAATTTTGAAGTGATTCTTCTAGATGTTCTCTCAAAATTAATTTTTTTAATGGATTAGGTTACAAGTTAAGGAGAAGTGGGCCATATGGATTGATTGGACCGTCTTTCTAAGTCATTCAGTAGATAAAATTCACAAGGTGACTATTTATAAAGAATATCAGTGCCAATCATTTTTTAAATATTCTCCACCCTGGAAAATAATAGGTTCTCGATTTTTTCCCCGCGTTATTTTTCTATATTACGCATAACCAATCTCATTTCCATTAAAATTACAGAGAGTATAAATAATTCAATCAAATGTAAAGCGAATCGAGACATCAAAATTCATGATCGATTCAATTGAATCGATTATGTTCGCCATCCATAAAATCACACTTGAATCCATAAAAATGAGCATTCATCTTTCAATAGATAATTTAATTTCATTTACAAGTATGTAAAATTTCATTTGGACGTATCTTCTTCCCCACACACGTTTCCCCTATTCCATTTATCAATGCTGCGACGTTATTGTGATCCCCTGTTTTCTCTCTTCCCCATTGGTAAGGGAGTGGAGCAAATGAGGAAGGTTGTCCCCGCTCTCGGTATTTTTTTGTTATTTCTGGCGTTTGCTGATTTTTCCAATGGACAAAGAAAGTTTTTAACGAATTAACGCACTATTTTAGCTACAATTTACTACTTCGAAGATAAACTGGCTCCCTTCCCCTCACATATAATTCTCATTTACCTTAAATTTTACACTTGAGGGATCAAATCATCCAAAGTAGTTCTATGCTATAAAGCCAGAACATGAACATACAACTAAGACTGTTAGATTTTTTATTGTTAGACAACCGTAAAAATTGCACTAAAGTATACCGAAAACTTTTAAAATGTACAAAGGTACAAAGACCAATATTTCAATGACACTTTACATTCAACGCGGGTGCGTAACCTATTTTCTATTTTAATACAAAAAAACCTGTGTACAAGGGTATCTTTCTTAATTTTTATAATTAGCCCCATGTAGCTTTAAATATGAAGTTTGCACATGGCTATCAAAAGTATGCGTAGCTCAAGGAAAAAGGGACGGGCCCTACCAGCCACTATTCACACATTCCAACAGGAAGGCACATGAAAACTCATGGTGTGCGTAAATGAAGACGAAGTTACAGACGAAGAAGTTACAGAGCTATTCGGATCCTTCTCTACAATACGCTTTGAAGAAGTTTTCGTCCCCGTACATCCTACATCGATTCTCTGGACTGCCTTCATCAACTATGAAAAAGAGAGCTCCTTTGGCCCGGTTTTATAACGGCTGGTTAAATCCAATCGCTAATTGATGACGAGGCGATTACCAACAAATAAATACATTTTGTTAATTTTTATGAACAAATAACAATGGTTATTAAATAATGTGAAATTTGTGATCATAGCAACATTATCTGTCTGCTATTGAGCAGTGTAACGGTCAGTTTTGAACTTAACCAGTGATCATAAAACTACGTTGAGGTTTTAATAGGAGGTTACATTTAACCTCTATTTTAACGAGACACTGCGACACTTGACCTTAGTTGCTTTCTCGTGTGTCCGTACAATCCAACTTCCGGGAGACGACACTGGTTCCCTGTACTCGACGATGGGATGCTTTAAAATAATTGCCCTGGCGTCTAGCGGTGGAGGGTCCTATTGCTTCACTAAAGCTTATTTTCATGTAAGGAGATGTGCGGGGCGGGTTGTGAGCCAGCGGAAGGGGAACAGAAAGATTCGATGACTTAGGACATTACGTCACAACCGATAGCACCCAGTCGGAGGTCCCAGGGAGTCCGTTGCGAAAAGTGGGTCGTCACGTTTGCGAAGAATTGGAGCGGACGAAATGGTAACTACGGAAGAGAGCTGCCGATTAGGTCAGAGACCTCTCTCGTTCCTTCCCCACGCTCATTTCTTGTCTACAAACAGCCGACAAAAACAACTCATTATTTAGGTTCAGATAAATACTTGGTACGGTTTACTTTCTGAAAGCAAATGTTCATTTTTTGTAAGATTGCATGGGCACTGACATGGACTTAATAAGTTGCGGCAACTATATCAGCCTGCCCGTGTAGAATGCAATCGAAGTAAAGCTCTCTCAAGGACAAAACCCGTGATAAATTTGATCAAGCCGTTCTAAAATTAGTTTTACAGCCTTTGAAAAGAATAAATGATTTTTTATCATGAGCGTAAAGCTCCCACCCTCGAAATAACTTATATTTACCCCTATTTCTTTCCGCATTGATTTTTTTTCAATAATCTATCAGGAGGATGCTTCAAGGTATTACATCTAAATCTTACATCATCGGCCTTTATCAATCTTACATTAAAATCAAAAGATGAGAAGCCTAAGTTAAGAGTTGATGCTTTATTTACCATCGCTAAAAGAATTTTTTTTCTTATTTTCGCGTTCGATTAAACAAAACCAAAAGTTTTCAATCGAAATTTCAAAGAAGAAGAGACAATCCACTTGACATACCTTAAAATATAATCAGCCTAGTGAAGACATTGATGAAAGAAATAATCAATGAGTTATGCATTACAATCTAATGACAAAAACAATAACCACTTATGAACCATTTTCGTATGTAGCATATTGAAGGAAAACATCAACAATAGAAGGTGGTTCCAACTGAAGAAATGTTTAAGGAAATGAAATATTTGAAAAAAACTCCGTGGTAGTGAGTGAGTTAATCATCTGCGCTTTAAATAGGCTTGTACATCAATTCAAGCTTGCTCATTGACAGTCCGAGCTTGTATAAAGTAATCTGGATCTTGTGTAGTTGACATTTTAAATAACACCAAAAGTATATGACTTCACTAAAAGGTTTCATTTCCCGTTTTTAATCTCCTTTTGCTAATATTAACGAATTAAATTAATTTATCCACTAGATTCATATGTATATACTTGCCAAAATCAAATAGTACCGGTCTTCAGAGACTTCAACGTTCGATTTTTCTGCTAGGAAAAGTAGTGACAGTTACAATTGGGGAACAGTTTTAGTTATTAAGGGAGTCAACCGGCAGCCGAGGTTATTTGCGCCATTAAGGATAGTTGAGTGATTTGATGGAGGTAGGATTTTTAGGGAGTGAGGGAGGGTGGAGAGAAACCCGGCGTCGGCATTAGCCTACTCTTAAATAAGGGCACCAAGGGATCTACACTTAAAACGTCCCAAGCGTCGGATGGCATGCTTTATTTGAAATTCTCTTCACATGGCACTCAAGTAAGGATCGGGAGGCTCCTAAAGACTCTCCCTCCGCTGTGATTCTAACCTCGCCCAATAAAAGTATTCATCTACTCCTACATAAACACCTCTCCATCCATCAAAAAGGTGTGTGACGGCGGGTGCAAACACCAGGTGAGATGGGTAAGGGATCAGGAAGGAAGGGAGAGAAAGGGAAAAAGGAAAAATTTACGTACAGTGTTAAAAATGAAGACAGTATTCACTACAGTAGCTCAATGTAATGGAAATTTGATGAGATTTAAAGAAAAAATTAATTTTCTATTATCTGCAGATTTTGAATTCATAAATACAATAATGACATTTGTATTGCCAGAGCAGTTCCGGAATTAAGGCCTATTGAAATGTTCAGGATATTGGATGCCTTAAATCACATGCCGAGAGGATCTTACTTAGTTTCCATAGCAATAAGCAATTGAAAACATTTTTTGATTGATGAAAAATAGCAGAATTGGTCTTATTCTAACTGTACCTAATTAAAATTACCGTACATGTTGTGCAGCATGGAAGGATTGCTGTGTTATGAGATTGGTACCGACATTGGATCTGTCAGAATGTTGGTGCTGCCATCTCTAATGTCTTAAATGTCTCACTCTCAATCAAATATTATTAAAAACCTGAAAGTATCCTAGTGCGTTGGCCTTTACCCAGTTATTTATTAAAAATGTATTTTTCGTCATCACCTGAAAAATTTATATCAGCTATACCAAATAAACTTTATGCTAGATTATTGAGACATATTTAGCTCTTTGTTTTAGTATAATTATTTCCTTAAGAGGAAGTATCGTTATATGATATTATGATGGTACTAGTAAGGGTGGACTTCAAAGTTTATGTTTTCAAAAGACCAAGATTATTCAGCTTTTAATTCAAATTATATTCATCAGTGTATTGACAAAAGCCACTTGGTAATTTCTTGCTCTCACTTGTAAAAATTCAATACCAGCCCTGATATTTCTTAAAGATTAAATAACCTTTGTTATCATGCGCCTTCGTTGAAGAAGAAATGAGTGTATGAGTTTTCCTAGTTGATGCATCTAAAAAGATAGTAGCGAAAGGAGCATAGATTGGGGGAGAGTGGTAATTGCCGTTGACATAATTTTCTTTGAGTTGCGATGCTGCAGCATGTGAAATTTTATTACAATACAGCAGATGCTATACTGTGGATTTATTTTGTTCTTCTAACTCAACAAGTTATAAACTTCGTTGCATAGTATCATTATCTCTAATCTACGGATAAAAAGTTGATTTTCAAATGTATCTAGGTTCTTCCTGTGTGCGGATAATTCGCAGCGTGATATGACAAAATGTGCCAGCGTAGACCACGATTGAATCAAATGAAAATGCTCTTTAATTGATTATTCATCCATAATTGATTTTTACGAGGACCTTATACGGTATTTTGGGGCTCATTCACGTAAAAAGTTTTTTTTCGCTTTAGGTTACACTACAATGTTTGATGATAAGATATTAATTCAGGATATTCAGTGGATTTATGACATAATAAGGCAGGGATTCAACTTCAACTGCAAAATATCAAGAAGAATGCAAGGAGGTAGGGACAGCTATAACGGTCCCCTTCAAATGCTGGATGGTGGTCCAACCGAGAAAACATTTAGCACACAAAATAGAAACTATTTATGGCTTCTTATTCTGTATGTCAACTGCTCAAACAGGTTGACCAGGGGTGGTGAACTCCACGGTACAGTTAGATATGACGGAATTCCAAAAGACTGTTCCATAAATTCAACAAAAGAACCGCGTTGAAGACCACAGGGTTCCTCGGAGTAATGCTATAATAAAGAATACAGAAATATTTACACTAGGTCGTTTGACAATCACAGACTACGTGAAACTTCGCTCAACCTATTGGACTCGTTATCGCTATTTTCCCCGGAAGAAAATAAAATTGTGTACGTTCTATGGTTTTAGGCTCAACTATGTGGAAATTCATTTTTAACTAAAGTTTCAAAATGAAATCAAAACCACAAAACATTCTCCACTTCTTGAAGCAGCTCTATCACTGACGGAGAAGAGGTTCACCCCCCCCCCCCCGCCGGGAACCATTAGCCCAACCGCCTCCCTAATCTCCTAGTCTCCCTTCCAAAACCTACGTAATTACCACTGTCCCACACCCAACCATATGTACCACCTTCACCCCCCCCCTTTTTCCTTTCTCCTCCACCGGCCATCCCACTCCCCACTCCCATTCCACCCCCTCCTCAACTCCCAACCTTCTCCAACTATATATACCTCATGTTTAAGAAAAATGTTCTGTATCTGAAGATGACGCCGTTGCGTCGAAACTAGTTGTACCCTTGAATAAAAATCGTGGAAAGATACCTAGTGGTTTTGATTCCATTTTGAAACTTTAGTTAAAATTGTGTACATTCCTCGGTCGCTGTCGATAACGGCATATGTTCATTTTACGGGAAGGACTGAGATTGGACGAACATAGCATTGAGATAAAGGGAAAATTATGTTGTCTATTTATATGTTTGATTGAGTGTGTCATTCGTGGGATATCCATAGAAATTCGGAGAAAGTACTTCCATACTTATTTATATTTCTTAGAAAGAAATTTCTTAGACAGCTTAGAAATCCTTCACTTGGTACAAGAGAAGGATTACCACTAAGGTCGAGTATCAGTAATATTTAGGCTCGAGTAAGTGAATAAATCCGTGCATACGTATATTACTAACCATTTAAAAGGAAATGCAACCTATTAAGATGTACAGTGATTACTGTTCAAGTACTGTTCGCACACAATTTATAATAATTTTAATTAGTAATTTTGGGGTGTGAATATATTTGTGCAAATTTTCATACACCGATTTCCTTATTCTTTTCTGTTTCTTTTCAAATTCATTATTTTTATCAGTTAATGAATTTCTAACCTTGTATCCCTTGTTGCCTTATGAAAAAATTAACACAGATCTTTTTTTAGGTTAGTGAACATTCAGTTTTCCTTAAATTATAAATACCAGCCTGATGATGCCATTGCTATGAGATTAGCCTAGAGTGATCGCATAAAAATACACATTTTATAGAATAATCTTCACGTTTTTAATGGAAAATATAATAAACAAAAGAAAATTTGTCGTGAAAGGGTTGAAATCATGACCATCAGACCGCGTTCATCAACTGAAGTATGTAAGTTCCATTCATCGTCAGGGGAAAGATAAATAAAAAAATAAAATAAACAATATTAAAATAATGGCATTTTAAGAGGAGCGAAAAAACATCAAAACAATTCGATTTCCGTATTGGAAATATTTGTACGTGAAATGAGGACCTCGTCAGTAATAAGTAACGTCATAAAAAGTGTAACCAAATTTTTGCATAGAGAATACTTAACCAGTAAACTATGAAAAAAAATATGAATATGAAAAACTAGCCACAAATATGGATTGGAATGCGGAATCGGCAATTAGAAACACTCCTTTAAATGTTTGGAAAAAAGTTTTATCGACGAATTTCCCGCGCTCAATCCAAATGTTCCACAAACGCCGAATTAGTGAAACTTTCTCCCGCAAGATAGCGGCTGTTTATTGCGAACTGGAATATGAATCTTATATTCATCGGTAGATGTCTGTCGATGTTTTAAAGGAAGAAAATATCTCGTAACGTGATACATATTATGAATATGTATGGAAAGTATCACGTTACTCCGAAATGCAAGACTTGGCGGTGTGCTTTGCTGTTTTTACCTGTTTACCTTTGCTGTTTAAAATGACGATTTTAACTAAGCAACATACCTTGACGACTTTTCATCTGGTATTGCGTTCTAAGGTCTGAGGTAAAGAGCATTATATGAAAAGTTGATGTTCCAAAACGAATAATTAATCTTCTGCATATAAATATTATGAAAATAATAGTAATATTTCCTTTCGTCATTTATTTTCTCTCGTGAATAATATGGCGATAATACTAAAAAATATTAGGGTGGGGAAACAATTTCAACGGGAATACTAATGCACCAATGAAAAAGAATTCCAATGGAGTATGGTGATTGCTTTTCCTGCAATTGTTTTAAGGAATTACGAAGTGGAATAAAAGTTTTCAAATAATCTACCAAAAATTATTAAGCGGGAATACCGCTATGATTAATCATTTGTTATACACTTACGCTTGAACCACAGGGATAATTATATAAAGGTTTATTAAATTATAAAAATTATCAATGGAAACAAATCAAAATCGTAAAATCAACTCAAATGTGTTGAGTAGTTAAGTGTTAAGTGTTAACTCAAAAGTGTTAAGTTGTAAACTCCTTTTACGTGTTATCTATTTTATTTTGTGTTCTATTGTGCCGTTCAAATTATATATAAATATCTAAATAAATAAATATATATATATATATAGAATATATATATATATATATATATATATATATATATATATATGCGGGTCGCGGTGGTCTAGCAGGTAGAGCGTTGGACTGCTGACCGGAGGGTCCCGGGTTCGATTCCCGGGCAAGGCACTTTGGGCACCTGCAGCTCCAGCTGCTAGTTGATTTTTCGGGTACCGGATCTTCCTGGGAAACCATAACCGGCACAGGGAAAGGAACTGGCCCCCCTACCCTGATGTGTGAATATTCACACGCTGTATAGGGCTTGGTACATGGGTGAGCTCTACCATCACCTACTAAACCGACCTTCGGGTTGATTACTGTGCTTATGGTTTATATATATATATATTATTATATTATATATTATTATATTATTGGTTATATATATATATATATATATATATATATAACCAATAATATAATAATATATAATATATATATATATATATATATACACACACATACACAAACACACATACATATATCTGAAGTTAGCGCTAGTGGAAAAGACAAAAGTACACTAAAAGAAAAGAAACTCATTAGTTTTCGAATTTTCGGTGGTCCAAGCTACCTTTCTCAAGGAAGGTACTCTACCTTCTCTTCCTAGTGCCTGCGGAATGGCTATTTTCAGCAATATCAGCAGCTTTTGTGACGTCACAGTCTAAGTGAAATGTAAGCTATTTTTAGCACGTTCGTAATCCGACGGAGCATTACGTGCAGGTTTCGGTTGCTCCCAATTATTTAAAAGTTTCTCTGCGAGCTCTTGGCCCGTCTGCCTATCTTCTTCCATTACAAAGAATAATTTGATCATACTTACGTGAGCCCTTACTTTGAATACATTTAAATGAGAGTCAGTAAAGGGAAAGACGGAGTGAAACCATCGGCTAACTCGGCTTTTCCAGTACCAAAGCATCTTTAGGCATCAGATGAAACTTGACCTTCACATTCAGGTGCTTCAGAACTGGCGCGAGCAAGACGATGGTCCCTATGTATAGTCTATTGTTCATCCTCTTTAAATAATCTTCACTCTCATCCCATACAATTTGTCTGTCCCAATGGATTACTAGTCAGAGTGGCGAATAATGTTTTAAATCTTTAAGTAATAATAACTTATACCAATAATAACTTACACCAATAATAACTGATACATCCGCTGCTGTGATACATTGGTCATATATTTTACATTAGATGTGTGCTAAAGCATACTCGTATCACTAATGAAAAACATGTTCATCATGCTAGTGGAGAACGTAATCCCTATTAAAATTTGAAAACATTACAAACCCACTTAACTTTAACGGGACAATTTATTCTTCTTGAAATAAGATTCATCCATATTCTTCATATATTAAATGGTAGATCAAAAACAAAATGGGGAATTTCGAAAGCATGTTTTAAAGCCTTATCATTTAAACCAGAGTATTGTGAACGCGAGCGTCCTTTACTCCAACCACTTGATGATTGCAGATAAACACCGAAAGTTTCATCATAATATTAACCTTTGCCAACATATGCATATGTTTATAAAATTTTAAAGGGATAACTTTTACTCGTCACTGATATTTCTATGAAATATTTCAATGTCGAAAATTCAATTTTAAACGCCTTTTAAACGCCCTTATTAAAATGAATGGCCGCCATCGACGCTGTGAGGTAAATCACGAAGAGGAAAAGAAGCAAAGAATCCGGTCCAGGCAAGGAATTCAGAGAGTATCTTGGACGAGGAAATCTGTTTCTTTTCGCCCATGAAAGACGGGCCAAAAGGGTAATCCAAGGTCGAAAAGTCCGCTCTTTCAGAAGTACATGAATAATCTTCAATATGTCATGGTTTAGTTCCTACAAGCGTCTAGGGTACACTCACACATTTGTAATTAAAGTTCTCGATGTTTTTTATCAGGATCTGAAATAGCTTTTCTCTCTGTTTAGAGGAGGTTCCAGTCATTTTTGCTAGAATCGAGGCCAGGTAATCTCATAAATAGCATTCACACGCCTCACAGCCCGCCAACTGTTATGTGCTAATGCAACCTGTTACAATCTTCATTTCATTTAATGCTCAATGAATTTGCTTTACTTCTTTGCAGTGTTTTCAACGGGCTATTTTCTTTGTCCCCTAGTGGTAAATATTACGTAAAAAATAAAACAGAAGAAGTCATGAACCTGAAACTTGGTGGAAGATAGTGTTATACCGGAGCGATCGATATTTCAAAACCACATCATTGTGGCGAGGAGAAGGCAGCCGCCCAGGGCGTCCAACTACGACGGGCTTGGCCAGGGTCATTCAGTTCAGTAACAAGATGATAATTGTTGGTAGCGGTGAAATTTAGAACAACGTGGTCCTGCGGTTGTAGCTCCATCAAAGAGGTTTGCAAGAGTCAATCCATCACGTAATTGAACCAAAGAACGCGCTCCAAACAGAACGATATCAATCAAGCTTCACAATCCTAAAAACCTATCGCTATATGCAGTAATTGGCAATAACGGATCTGAAGCTTTCTGTTACAAATATAAATGTATTTAATGGTAATCTTCATACCATGAAACCACCTCAGACCCATTTAGGTTTTAGGGTGTGAAACAAATATGAACACAGAGGACGTGTTTCTCGTTTCTGTAATAAAAGTTCGAACACGCTACGAGGAGAGTTTTATTGGCCCACTCAATTAAATATCTCATATTCACTTAAAAATTGTTTTCTTCACTTCTGACACCTCGCAGGTGTTTTTATATCAAATTAATTATTCATGCGAGAGAAATAAGAAGTGACGCCCGGATCCTAGCACCTTGGGACCCGAGGACGCAAGGTCATCTTGTTTAAGCGTAGGAATATATTGGGAAATATGGATCGGACACCTTTGCCTTTACTAGGTTGCCGATGAGTTGTAAATGGCTGTGAGCCGAAGATTGTAACTTATTCCTCCAGACGAAGTAGTGGTTACAGTTATTTTGCTACTTGGACGATTGGTTGTTCTAATTCCCGTGAAAGATTTTGCATGTATGCAATTGTCGATTGGTTAAATAATAATCTTGATATAACTGTTAATATAATGAAATCACTGATGCATCTTGTTAAAGTTATTAAATATTTAGCAGTGTTTATAGACAATGACGGAACTCGGATGGAACACAAAGATACTGGAAGAAAAGAGCGCAAGAAAAAAGTTGGAAATAATCAAAATACCAGGCGGACGGTCGACGGAAAGAAATGAAGAATATAATTACCAAAGCTGCAGATGAGCTCCTTGTGAGTAAGGCGGAAATACCTAAGAAGCTATGGATAACAGCTCAAAAAAGAGGCCTCATAGACGAAAGAAGAAAATACAAGAATCCAAGAAATGAGAGTGAAAGATATCTCTATACACAGTTGCGGAATCAGGTCATAAGAGAGTGCAATAAGGCAAAGGAAGAATGGTTAGAAAGCTACTGCGAGGAAATCAATGACAACATGAAAAAGGGAAATAGCGAGATGGCTTACTGTATAAACTAGTGAAGAGGTAATTCGGGGAAAGGAAAAAAAATCGCAAAACATCCGAGCCGCTAATGCAAAAATACTAATAGATGATGATGACATCGGGAATAGATGAAAGCAATACATTGAAGTACTCTATCAAGCTCCCAAACCACTATAAGATGGATTAATTAAAGATGAACGCATGATAGGTAAAGATTATCGGGGTCCGCAGATATTAAGAAGTGAGTTCGAGCGAGCCGTGGCAGACCTGAGAAACAAGGCACCAGGAGTTGAAAAAATAAACGGAGAATTAATCAAGGCACTCAGGGTCAAAGCGAAGGATGCCCTCTATGGAATAATCAAAGAGAGCTACGACAGCGGAAAGATACCAGAGAAAAGTATAATGATTGCAATACCGAAGAAACCGAAAACAGATAAATGCGAAGAACGCAGAACATTGAGCCTTGCAACTCAAGCATCACAAATCCTTATTGGGATAATTAGCCGAAGGATAGAAGGAAACCTGTCAGAAAACCAATTCGGATTCAGGATAAACCGAGGAGCAAGAGGGGAAAATCTCAGTATGAGAGTTCTGGCCGAAAAAATGAGACACGTGAATAAGCCATTATACGTATGTAGAATTCGTGAGCTTGGAGAAGGCCTTCGACAACGTCGAATGGAACAAGATATTCAAGATACCAGTATTCCTTGGATTAGACTACAGAATAATTATCCATAACCTCTACAAGAATCAGGTTACAACAATGCAAACGAAAAATGGAAGAAAAATAGAAGCCAAAATAAACAAAGGAGTAAGAAAAGGATGAAACCTCTCGCCAGCAATATTCAACGTATACATACCTGGAAGAGGCAATAAAAGAAACACAAGAATTGGGTATCAAAGGAGTCAAGGTAAATGGACAAGAAATATAAGTGCTCCGATTTGCAGATGAGATCGTAGTAGTGGCGGAAACGCGAGAGGACCTGCAAGTAACTCTAAATGCTATGGATCAAGTACTGGGAGAATATAATATGAACATCAACGAGAAGAAAACTAAAATCCTTGTGTGCGGAAAAGAGAAGCTGGATGCAGATAACACAATTTGAGGGTTGAAACTAGAACAAGTGGAATCCTTCATCTACCTTGGCAGCAGCGTAAAATGGGATGGAAGAAGTTCGACCGACATCAAGCAAAGAATAGCCCAAGCTAAAAACGTATTCATGGATAAGAGGCAATTAATATGTTCAAAGAACCTAAGGATGGAAACAAGGAAACAATTCTTCAAGACTTTCATGGCGCTCTATAGTTCCGAGACTTGGAACATTTGCAAAGTGGACCAGAGAAGAATATGAGTAGAAGCCTTTGAAACATGGTGCTGTAGGAGAATGCTGAAGATTAAATGGACAGACAAAGTGAGGAACGATGAAGTATATAGAAGAGCAGAAGAGGAAAGGACCATATGGAGAACTCTACGGCTAAGAAGAAATAGGTGGACTGGACTCACATTGAGGTACAATGGATTGATTAGGAATATAATAGAAGGAAAAAGAGAAGGGAAGATTCCACGAGGAAGACCAAGAGACATGTACATAGCACAAATTAAGAAGGACGTAAAACTGAGAATGTATCAAGGATTGAGGGTATAGACATTAAATAGAGTCGAATAGAGGCCTGCAATAAACCAATGCTAGGAATGAAATAATGATGATGATGAAAGACAATGAAATAAGTACGTTCCAATTTATGCCTAGTTCAAGAAAGCGTGTTATTAATCAAATTAAAAAGATTCCGAATAGGGTTTACAAGTATAAAATTTTCCCTGGTGCTTTAAATACATTAATACAAATATCTAAGTGGGACCACTTAATAAAGACAGCATCGCATACAGGACATAATTATGAAACTCAATCAAGAATTCATAATGATCATAGAACAGATCGTGGACTGAAATCCCAATGCGTACACTAAATTAGGTATCAAACAGTAAAACGAGTGAAGAATATAACATAACGTTAACAGCAATATTAAGAATGCACAATTTAAAACAATTACCCAACGAATAATCGTCAAACATTCGTTCTGCCAAGTACTTCCTAAAGTATTATCATTCGCTCAATTAATAAGGAAAACATTTTAAATGAAAATTCAGTCTACCATTAGAAAAATATTCAAAGAATTCAAAGGGTGCCACCAAAGAGATGGTATAGAAATGTGCAATTCAAATTTATTAGACGATACATTGATTACTCAATAAGTATCGATAAAGTATGAGAGTCGATATTTTCCTCAGTGTTTGCTGTGTACATATTATGACTGCTGTATTTCTGCATTGGTTTGAACTGTGAAGAAGTACCATGTATTTTATTTCCACGTATATTAGCCAACTTGAAGATTTTCCGTCCCAGCCACTTACTTTGGAAGTTACGATTATTTCAGGCTCAAGACTTTTAATTCGAGAAATAGAAATTAGGAAATCTAAGTTGCTCGTAAGGTAACACAGCAATTACTGCACAGAAATTGACGCAATGATAATTAGAAAATGTAAGACAAGCCACCACATTGGAGATTAAAGTCATTTCAATACTGATCTCTGGATTCTCATCGGTTCTTTCCCAACTGAGTTGATCAGCTGAATGAGAACCATTGCAATTTTTAATCAAGACATTAGAGTACATAACATTTGAAGCGAGGCCAAGTTGTGTAAACCTAATTTGTATAATCCAAGTGCGCTGAAAAGAACAAAAAACGGATCGGAAAACGAATTATTTTCAAGAGAATGTTTTGTGACTATCGAATCCTTTCATTGGGAAAGTATAAGCGGATCGCATGATCAAAATAAGAATCTAGCTGATCTCTCGACAGAACTTGTTGTTGTTGTTGTTCAACTTCAAAATTGTTCTTAAGGGTGATAGGTTAGATGGATCCAGCATAATACTTTGAGTTAGCCGTTAACTCAAGCAAATAACCCCGGGAGAGAGAGAGAGATCAGGAGTGGAAAAGGAAATCATTGGGCGTATGAAGAAAATAATCACGCTGGGTGTCCCTTAGATCTAGCCACCACTTCTTTCGAGGTACTGGAAGTCGGTCCCACGACGGACCATTCTGATTGCAAAGGTCAGATAAAAAAATCTGCAGTGAAATCATTTCATCAGGGGAACAACTAACCTTCCCCAATGTTGCCGTCCTTGACATCCAGAGAACATTAGCGGCCTTCCCCATCCCTTCCCCGTCAGCTCCAGTTTATTGTCTGAAGCTATGTCTAAAATAAAAATGCTTTTATGGCATAGTTGCTTGAGGCAAAGCAAAGGAGGAATCCGTCTCCGTGGGCAGATGGAAATAACCACCGTTTGGAAGGAGGGATTTTTCTTTCCTAGGCGTCATATGGGTTTCGGTACGGAGTAGCAACATTCGCTTTCAAAAATTTCTGAAATATTTGCACCCCAACACTTCATTAGCATATACGCAGTCCATAATTTCGCTACATAGGAAAGGTCCTGTAAACCATTCTCATGTATGGTAAATTTAACCGATCATTGAAACGCTTTCTAACTTTCTATTTCCCTTCAAAATTGGGCAACACCTTGATGAAAGGGTTTACGCATGGGTTACAAGAGCATATTTGAAATTTCAGCTGACCAGCGATGCCTTCTTGAGGAAATGGTGGAATAGTCCACGAAAACAATATAGCATAAAAATCGCTACGATTGGTTTCAAAAAAGTATTTTTTTTAATATGACCCAAGGGCAGCAAAATTTTAAGAATGTTTCTGTTTAAAATAGACTGGAAGTGAGTGGAAGTCATCGCATGTGAATACTTACGTGAAAGTGAAATAGCATTCAAGGTGTGTAATTATGGAAAGGATACCAGCAAATCTTTTCATGAAGCTGTATAAATATCGTTTCTTAATTCGGAAATGGATCTTGTTAGGTTCCACTGGCTATTTTTCTATTAATACGTGCTGAAATGTATGTAGTATGATTACAGTAAGCAATAAATACTCATTTTTCCACCATAACCTCAAAAAAAATATGAAAATGGACTACATGCAGTCCGCTAGACAAATAATATCGCATATGTCAGAAGACATTTCGTCATCCAAGACTGTCAACTTAACAAACACAGTCGAAATCCGACAGTTTAACTTTCGTGAGTTTGACATACTCGCAAAAAACTCCAAAATAAAACTAAATTAGTGATCGTCAGGAATCGTTAATGCATTCCAAAAAGTAGAGGTATAAAGAAAGAGATATTACAACAAAAAACCGAAGGGTCTCACGTAGATCAAGATAGAATTATTTGATGTGAAATGTCTCATAAAATATTCCTCGTCTTGAAAAAGAGATTTTCATCCAAGCGTGCCTACTGTTTAATTTCATTACCACTTATAACCTCATGAGGAAATTATTCTAATTACTGACTTTTAATAATCAAACCACTTTACTTTTCCACATAAACTTTTTAATTTTTACAACCCAGGTTTCGTTATAGCATAACATCATCAGGTTAAAGTGGTTTGATTATTAAAAGTCAGTATGAAGATTTTCCACCAAGTTACGCCAGAAACTGTTTCATTTATTCTAATTAGGCTACTTCTCGCCGCTCACGGGTGAATTGCTATTCTATCATTCTAGTCATCCTCCAAAATGTGCCATCAACAAAAACAATGAGCTTTTACACTGTATATACCATCGATTCCTCGCTGCGAGGATGAAAATTTGTAATAATGGGCAAGCGCATGTATGATTTTTAGAATGTTCACCGTCTAAGATAAGATTATAATCTAAGCGTTGATATATTATAAGCGTTGATAATTATCAACGCTTACTTCTAACTCATCAGACACACTAAATTCAATTGCACCCATTTTCGACTTTTATTAGGCAAAAAAATCTGATATTGTAATTATACAAACAGGAAGGAGAAAGTAATTAATACATTGGTTGATCGAGACGGACAAGTAATTGCCTGCTTCTTGTGAAATACAATGAAAATTTAAATTGAATTGTACCAAGAACCACAACAATCAACCCGAAGGTAGGTTTGACTCAAGAGGATCAAGTTCATTTCTCCTTAAAGGCTAAACTCGAAGGCTCATCAAATTCTGGCATGGATTGTAGGAGGGTCAGTACCCTTTCCTGCGCCGTCTAAGATTTTCCTGGAAGATCCGGTACTCGGAAAAGGATCTCCTGGATTTGGCCTTTTTTTATTTAAAGGTAGACATAAAACATCCCTTAGCACCGTAGCTGGGCAAAACTTTCATCAAGTCCTCGGTTTTATTGGCCGCTGTTGTATCAGTAATGTTATCGTTGAATGCGAATTACATGTGAGGTGCGCCAAAGGTCAGGTCTTCCAAAGCCAGGCCATTAAGGGGTTCAGAACTCGACGATAAGATCTTTCTGGTCCTGCCATGAAGATCTGAACATAATGAATTGGACAAGCACGCAAGTCTGAACGTTGAACTCGAGGTTCGAAGACAGTTGAAATAACGAAATAGGGTTGCTGGCTGGGTCATTGGCCGAAGTGAATATTCCTAATATCTAACGGGAACTTTTTCTACCCTACAACGAAATAAGCACCTGGAGATTCAAAAGTAACAGCGCGTACAATTGAAAATAAAAATAATTGATACCACTGAAAAAAACTTTCTACATTGTTCGTCGAGATGCAGCGTCGAAAAAGTTACGATGCATCACTTTGAGAAATGCTTAATGCAAAAGAAGCGGAGAGAAAACAATGAATGTACGTATACCATGCTGTTATACGATTCAAAGATTAATTGCGGATCTTATAATTCTTATTCTGATGTTCAACAAAACCTCAGCATTACGACCCATTTTTCCTTACATTACTCTATTACTAATGCAGTTCAAGTGTTTAAATTTAATGCTACCGCAACGTTATAAGCGTTTAAACTCGAATTAGCAGTGCCTAACGCTGAGTTTTCACCTCCACAATATGCAATACCATATTTCAAGCACATCCAATCACGGATTTCTATGATTTCTGGATGGTCTTGATGTCCACGGCAGTATATCCTAACATTTCTCTACCATCTACACTCAAGTTGATCAAGGTAGTACGAAAGATAAAATTTTTTTTCTGCTACAAGATTTTCCAGGGAAACCATAGACTAGGCGGCTCAGATGAAGGAATTTGTGTTCCTACTTGACTTCGTCAATTTTCCTTGTTTTAGGATTAAGTACGACGCCTACATTCATCCGTGAAAAACCAAACTTAGGGCCGATTGCCATTTTTTTACTACACAGTACTCCAATCACACTGGAAATGACTGCGCAAAAAGAACTTACTTCCAAGGATCAAACATTTCAAAAGTGTGATCCTTCGTCCTCTTTCTCTTAACCAATACCAAAAATTCACTCATTTCCCTTCACAATATGATTATCTAAATTATTTGCAATTCAAGTGCTTCATCAAAATGTGTGCATTGAATATGTCTCGAGCGTGTGTGTTTGCCTGTCTGTTTAGCCTAGTTAGTTAAAACATAAACAATGGAGGTAAGAGGGGGTCAATGGTAAACTCTAGTACGACTGAAACGTTTTCCTACTTCATTTGTTGTCCACACGAGGTTTGGAAGGTCGGCTATATGAGCTGTAAATTTTCGAGTACACATCATAACTCTTCATAACGTGCCGCTTATTTTTCATAATCCTCTTAATACAACTCTCCCTTGCTTTATCCATAATATTTCCAACACACATTCACTTTCAAAATACGGTGGCTCATTATTTTATCCCCTGGGAAAGAGACGGTTTCATATGTTAATTTCCATCCATTCGGTCATACGTACCATGAGCACGGATGTAAGTCCAATGAAATCTAGTTCGAGTGCCAAAACTGTTTCCTCATTGATAATTACCCTCCCTTTTTCCTTCTATAACAAGTATTTCATTTTCTTCAACACATATTTATACTTTCTTTAAATAACTGGGTAAACAAAAAATTATGACGAAATTTATGATAGAACCAGAATCTAGGGAGCGGGCCCTCCCTTAATCCTGACCGCCGGCGCCCGTGCGTGACAATGAGTAAGGGGAAGAGGTTTGGCGAAATTTGACATGAGAGGAAGGAGGGTTGGTTACAAAAGGGTGACACCAAACTGAAATAACTCAAATATTGCACAGTAAGCGAGACAGAAGTAAAAAAATAAATTATTTGCATACTCCACTGCTCTGAAGGACTGATGGTTATGTCTTTGGAAATAACGATTCAATTATGACCACAGTTTGGAAAATAGGGTCAGGAGTTACACAATTCTTATGGGGGATTTGTTTCTACGAAGAGTGACAGAAAGAGTTTGGGGTAACTAGAGAAAGAAAAAAATTATTTTGACGAAACACTCCTGAATAGGCCCTACACACAGTTTGTTTCCTTGTGGTTTCAATTTTATTGCTAAATCACGAAATTAGGCGCAAATTGCGACCGACGGCGGCTAAAAATTTGGTTCTCAATGCCCGAAGAAAATAAACTTGAAGGTAAATTTTACTTTTATACAGTCAACCAGGAAATGACAGTCATAACGGATTAGTTTGATTTGAATCGATGAAAAGGATGATAAGGAAATTTAAATTAATCCTTACAATAAAATGGCTTGACAAGACTCTGAAACGGGCGGGATTATGGATCTTCAGTAATCGCACGTATTATCGTCATTTACGTGATATAAGAGTCCACTCCTTTTCTTAAAACAGCACACATGAAGTCCAAAATAACAATTCAATTTATTTTGCAAGATCCGTCTTTAATTTATGATAGAACTTTATCATAATTTATAACAAAGGGATATCATGTCAGAGTTTATGCTACAAAGGGATATCATGTCAGAGTGATAACGTGAGAAAAAATCTTTGATCCCCTCACGTTGATGGCAGAAAGCGAGAGCCAATTGGAGGATTTTTAGACGCGCCTATGGCGAAATATGGGGAGTGCAGGACGAAAAGAGAAAGACAAACAAAGAAGGGTAAGATATTGTCGGAGAAGTGTAGACGTTATCACAATAGATTCGACAAAGTCAAAAAAAGTGGCTATAGAAGTTATAAGGAGTAAGTTTAATACTGAAAACTGCGAAAGAAAGAAGTAGTTTGAAACCCAGCAAGTGGGACGACAATAATAGGAATTTTAAATGGTTTAAAAAGGGTACAAGCTTAAAGGAGATGGAGTAGGAAAAAGCGGGAGCGGGAGATGTTTTGCAAATTTTCTTTAGACATTCGCGAAGAGGCTCGATTATTTTCAGAGACTGCGCAAAATCCAAATATCAGTAGCAATCTACCTATCTATTAGTGTCAATCTACCAATCCAATCCAGGTTTTATGCACATATGCACAGAAACACATAGAGACAGAAATAAAACATATTTTCAAGGGACCAAACCAAAAATATTGGGAAAACGCAACAGAGTACTAGTCACGCTCTTCCAGCCGTAAGATCGCTTTGATTGGTGAGTGAACAGCTCAACTTTCATGGAATATGAAATTCATGCATAAAAATTTTAGTACCCGTAAATTCCCTTACTTCACTTCGTCCGTCATTTGTCTTAAAGATATATCATCCAGAAATTTCCAGCTTGGATTCATCTGAGGATGTCCAGGAGGGCAAACTGATTTCGAACCTGGTTCCCTCAAGTCCAGTATTCAGCCTCTCTTCCCACTAGGCTACCACCAGCTAAAATCGTTTGCCCGCTCAATTACGACAAAAAAAACATTGAAATATTCATTCTTTTGTCACAGGGACTCGCATTGCCATCCTTTCCATCATGGTTAATCAGGTTCTACTTCTCACTCGATTAGACATGAAACACAGCCTATAATATTGGGGGAGCTAAACGCTGCCCGGCGATTCCTTCGCCACTTTTTCCCCCGTGCGGCCTGAAGCGATTGAGGTGCGGAGATAAGAAGCGTATCGCCTAGAAAGCTTGCGGGCGGTGATTCCGTTGCCGTCCCACTCCGGACATCAACACCTAGCGTTCCCTCTCCGACCAGTATCTTCGATGCTGGTCGTCCTGCAAAAACAGTGTTTCGTTCGGGGGGATGAAGGGGGGTAAGAGGGCTTGGCTGGGACGAGCGGCGCCATATGAGAGAGCGGGCGGACTAGTTGCACTTCGACAAAAGGAGACTTTCGCTTCGTCACGACGACAAAAGAAGCGAGAGAGGAGATCCATCACTGATCGCGTGCCGCGAGACCGGAACAATTGCGCCGGAGCGAGTGGGTACGCATTTGGGGCGGCGCAAACATGATCCGTATTCGAGCCCCCGACGTGCCGGTCGACGTCACTCAAGTTAACTTAAGACGTCAGTCAAGCTGGAGACGATTAAAGACGGATACCTGCCAACGAATGATAAATAATGATTCCGGATAGAACAGTGAACGTAAGCGGCGAATCTGACAGTTTTTGTCATTAACAAGGAGAGATTCATGCGAAAAATTTACACATGACGATAAACAATTAGAGCTATTGAAAAACTCAACAAACATCTGCAAAATGTACACGTGCGTGGATGTAAACCATAAACAAATAAATCTATTTGAATAAATCTACCTGTCTTCAGGACCTATTATCGTGTCATTAAAATGTTCGTTTGCACATGGCTTCTCAGAATGTTAGACGAAATAGCTACTCCTTTTTTAAATCTTTAATAAATTATACTATAAGCACAATCATCCATCCAAAGGTCGATTTGAAATGAGAATGAAAAGGTCCAATACAAATCCCAACGGTGTGTAAAATTAGCGTATCAAGATAAGGGGGCCAGTTCCGTTCCCTGTACCTATGGCTTCCCAGAAAATTCTTGCGCTCGAAATTCACAGAGCTTGGATAGAGCTGAGGGTGCCGAAATGTGTGCCCAGGAACGGAACCCGGACCCTTCGGTTCTAGTCCAACGCTTTACTCCTCGACTACCACGTCCCCCTTTTAATAAATAATGATGACAACGATGAATGATGTATATCAGGCTGGTGTGGTTTTTAGTACGCTGGCTTCTCACTTCGAAGACTCGGGTTCGTATACCGATCCCCACTTTCAATGTGGATGAACACTCAAGTGAAGTATGTCGTCCGAAGGATGGGACGTCAATCCTGAACCCCTTTGTGTCTTTCGTTACGAGAAGGCTAACGCCGACGCCGAGTTTCTCTCCACCCTTTTCCCATTCCCTGAAAATCAGACCTCGACCATTTTATCCCCCCCCCAAACCCTAATGGCGCGAATTACCTCAGTTGATAGTCCCCTCCCTCAATAGCTCCCCGATTACCATAGTGGGGGACCACCGACTTCATTTCCTATAAATATTTCTTTTTCTCTCTCGGTTCCTAATAATCTAAGCACTAATTGATGCAACAAACGCATTACTTTTAATCTCTATTTACTGACGTAAAACTTGAGTATCACGCAGCAACAGTGAAAACTTACAAGTAAAACCTTAAATTTTGCGGTGCGTAGAAAGAGCTCCTCAGGGATATTTTATTTTGCAGTTATATAAACCCCAACGTCCATACACTGCCTCAGTATGCGGCGTCCAGTGTCTCAAGTTAGAATCTTTGAGATGATATGAGTTAATGGAATCCTATTACAAAATGTCCGAAGAAGCGTTTGAAAACCACAAGTTACAGAGAAACCGAAGAAATTAACAATTGCGAGATATAAATAACATATTATATTCTCTAGATTAGATTAGATCTAGATTAGAATTCAAAATCAAACACGACAATGGATGACAAAGAAGCTAAAAGGGAAGATTTTTTCTGATCACGAGACAATGAGGGGAAAAGAGAGCATACAAAGATACTAAGCATTCGAAAAAGCACTAATCAAAATATGGGAGGTTTCATGACACCAGGCTCTTTTATATATTTTATGACGTATTAAAGCAAAATATGCATAATATCCCCACTCATTGTTGACGAATTGCTTCGAATATATCCTGAAAAGTACTTATAATTCATAGTCGATATAGATTTCCTCGTTTCTAATTCTTAATTTACATATTTTAGAGGTTTCTATATAAACTAATAAAGACAATAGCTCTGGATCAGATTAATACGATTAGATTGATTGCTTAGGCTACCTTCCAAGGCTCCCGCAACTTTATTTCTTTTTTCGGTTTTTCATGTTTAAGAGTCGTCAAGCAACCTCTTGCACGAGTTGTGAAAGCGAGTAAAGTATCCTGCCAACTTTCCATCGAAAATGATCACAACTATACGCGAATACCCACGACACCAGAATTCAACCAAGTAAAACAATACCCTTAACATTTATTCCATCAGATTACAGGAAAATATCCAAAACGTAATTCCTGCATCCCTATTTAATGATGAAAAGTTTTGCTCGCGGTTTATGTTACCTTCAGCGAAAACCTATTTCATGCGAAGTGGGGGGAAAAACAGACCATAATAATTCTTTTCTTGCATTCTAAAATCGTTTATGCCAATATTCATTAAAAAGTTTCAATGTTTACCAACTCATTAAAAACAATTCCGTTTCCCGCAATGAAAGGATCGTTAATCTGTCAAAAGACCATTCGAAAAATGCTGACTCCTATCCATCGGTGTAAACGAAATTGAAAATAACACTTGATTAACAATTTTTTACCCAAGTTACATATTAAAGCTACTCTTTCTCTCAAACAAATATTATCAAGAACATTGTAAGAAGAATCACTACCACCACGGGATTATATTTGTCGGCTCATAATCGTCCATGAAGTCAACCTTAAGCGAAACATTCAATTAAAAACTACAGTGAGGCAGAATCTGTTTCCGCCGACTCCAAGATCAATTAAGAGTCCCGTCACAGAAATGCATGCGTTGCTGCTTTCTGGTTTCGATCTGCTTTCACTCTTCCAACCACCTACGGCGACATAGAAACTGGAAGTGTGTTGAGCAGGAAATAGTCAACACTCTTGACCAGCGTCCGGAAGTCTAGCTAACGCACGTGCTCAGCAATCGTTCGTACAGCCTTGCACTGTATCGTACGTTAACGTGGAAATTTATTCAGTGAAACACTTGCATAACCATATGAAATTAATGGCATAGGTTGAACAGAGAGAATATTTTAACATAGGAAAGATGAAAGTGAAAGGATCGTTTTTTTCTGTGACAAAAAGATCTCAAGAACATACGGTATTTTCCGCTTCCAGTTGGAAGCGGAAGTAGAGATAAATACACGTACATATTTATTAATGGTGTTTCATTTATATTACCTTAAAATTTGATACCTTTATGAATTATTTTGTTTTTGATACCGCATTGTGAAACACGAAAACAAGGATCGTAGCGGCAAGAAGCATCTAAAATACTACTGCTGCGTGTTGGACTGGTAGGTCTCTAGGACGTGGCGGGGCACGTTTATCGGAATCGGTGCCTAAAAACGTAGTTTTAGGTATCAAGTGAGTAACTTCAAGCTTGGCCTCTCGCGTTGAGGGATTTAAAATTAGCACCGTCCGATCCTTGTCAAGCAAATTTAATAATTCGCTGATTTTATTTACATACGACGGTAATGAAGATATAAGTGATTAAGAATAGGATCCTAGGGTCTTCAAGGGTAATAAGTTAACTATGAAAATTCAGATTGTATATAAGTCTTATTATCGGTAATTTACCGGTTTAGGTAAGTTTTTCATTGACACAAGCTCCAAACGGTGCAGTGGCAATTTCCTTGCCTCTCCTTACAAAACAGAACGCAACAATAAGCCCTATTCAATTCTACATTCTTCCTTCATTCTGTCCTACATCCCTATCTTATTCCTTCCCCTTGTTTGTCCAACATTAGCCCCTCTATCGCAGTCTTCATCCCATCGCCAATCATAATGCTTTGCATCCACCTTTCCCGCCTCTTTTGGATTCCCTTTCTTCCTACTTCAACTTTTCCATTCCTCTCCACATCCACATTCCAAAAGCCTCCAAATCTACGATTATCTACGATCCTGCTTTAATGATCTTGTTTCAGCGTCACCTAAAACTACGCTTTATAAGGTTTTGACCAGCCTTTTCTTAGCATCCTTACTCAAAAGTCCCTGTCATTAACTACCTCCTCCTAGTGAATGTTTTTTTGGCTAACGCAATTATTCTTAATTCTCTACTACTTTGACCATATTGGTCCAAAATGTGTCCGAGATCAACATGTATATCAAATTAAGAATACAATAAATACTACTTGTATGCTTGTTTGTGAAGGCATGAGAAAAGCAAAATCTACTGTTTTTGTGCGAAGAAGGATATCCTACGCCTAATATTTTCTTCAAAATCTTAAGCCTAGCTTCCTCCTTCACCCAATACGATAAACAAACAAAACAATTGTGAGGGAGAAGTAATATCGCTATAAAAACTTGTCTGTCAATACTATACGCTGCACATTTCCCCCTGAAGATGTGTATGTAATTTAGTGATTCACGTGTCTACATTTATGAAAGGAGAGTTACTAGTGAAATAACTAAAATTAAAAACTTTACCCAAACAATATCCAAAATTATTTGGCGATTCTTGTAGTTTTCACTTGAAAACAGTTCAAATTTTTCGTCAAATTGAAGAAAACATAATTTCCGGTCGTAAGAACGAGGTTTAATTGTGGCATCGACTCCTGGAAATTTCATTTAAGGAAGAATCTCTCTTATTAGCACAATTAATCCTTACGCTTTGCTTTTATAGCATAAATAAATAATATGTAAATCGAGTGATATCAATACAGTTTAAATTAACAGAGTACTGCCATTGCAGCGTTTCTGGAATGTGCTGCATAGCGAAAGTTAGAAATGATATCTAAGGATTGAAAAGTAATGATTTTTCTCATCCTTGTTAATACTCAAGGTTTTTTATGATATATTAAAGTTAAAATTGAAAATAAAATTTTCTTTTAAAATTCCTAACTCCAATATTACAAAAAAAATAAAAGAACTTCATTCTTTGTTTCGGTGTTTATTTTATTTTGTCGCTGTTTTGGCTAACAATATTCATGAGAATGATTTTGACTTGTCATTACATTTTTTGGAAATAATACCGCAATTGGAAGTAGCAAGAAGTCATTCGATCAAGGTAGGCCAGTCAGTTGACCGAGTACCACGAACAACAAGCAGCTGTCTTTATCAAAACCTGAACTAACCATTAGTCAAATGAGCGACATGAAATATAGTAATGTAACTAAGACGAAAGGTAAATATTTGCATAAAGCCGTCAGGTTAGATCACAAATACAGGTACGTATGTTGAGCCCAGTTTAATTTTCGAGCCTTATGTTTTATTTTCAAATTGATAAGCATAAATTTTTATGTTGAAAGTTTTAGCATTGTAAAAGATTTTATAGATTACGCAGCGCTGAAATTCTTAAATCATTGGATTTTTCAGTAATTTAATTCTGTGTTTATATGCAAATTGGACTCATATACGTAAATCCATGTATGTAAAGTCATACAAGCCAGTAGGCAATCTTTTAATACAAAACTTAGTGTAACTTTGATAAATACAATGCTTAGATTCAAAATTACTTATAGGGCTTACGGGGCTTGCTCTTCGAGCAAGGATAACTCCTCATGGGCATTCTATCGAATAATTCTTTCTTAACAATATGTCACGAATGGAATCCTTCTGCCAAATCTGAAGTTCTTGTTCTGCGCTGATAATTCAGTGAGTCAGGACTTTCGCTTATACATATATATGCATTTATTTAAATGAGAGTGGAGGACACCCTAAGGAAGCTTCTACTTCCACGCAAAAACCCTGAGAAAAAGAGAAATCTCGGTGTGGAAAAGAGGTAATTATTTTTAAGATATGATCTTGCCTTGAAAGCAATAGGTCATCTCTTCTAGCGCCATTGAACATCAAAATTGGTCCCTGGAGATATAAATTAATACTCAGCAATGCAAATCCACAATAGAAATTTTCTTCATAATTATTCCATTCATTAATGAATCGATTCCGAATACTCCTCCCCGCAACAGACCAGCCGCAGCTGTACGAAATGACACGCGAAACGGAGAATATAAATGGAAATGCAAAATAGGGATTTATTTTATCATTAGTCCATTCATTAATGGATCGTTTCAGAATAGCCCTATCCCAAATAGAGCTGACGTAGTTAGTCGGAAAGACACGTGAAATGGAAAAGATAAATGCAAATTTATGCTAGGAAACTCATTCACTATTCCATTTGTTAATGCAACATTTCGATAATTATACCTCCAACTAATCTGACACCTGCTGCCATCCAAAATGACGCACGACAATAATTGGCGTTTGTGAAGTGATAGTAGTTTTCATCTACATCTGCGCATGCACCTTGTTACCCACTCTGCTACATGTCTCGGCTTTTGGCTACAGGGTTTCATCCGAATCTACCAAATTGGGTTGTGCTAACATGAGTTCATCATGGATTCTACGAAAGGCACATTGCTGGAATTATTTCGTGCACTGCAACAACTCTTGTCCGTCAACTATCAAGCAACTTGCTACATTAATTGGATAATCGTCGCTTCAATAGGCTGTTTACTACGCTTGCTTTACTGTCGACAATACTAACTTAATTGCATGCTGAATCCCCCGACGAACGAGGTCATATCCCGTACAGTTAACATTACTCATTAAAACTATCAGCAGCACATCACTAAGGATTTAATAACTTCCCGTCTCGGGAATAGAGCATGCGCCATTCCCGGGCTTATTTGCTACAACGTGGATAAGGCGTGTCTGCAGAGACAAGAACTCTGTAAGGATTAAATACAATCGTACAAACGTCCAATCTTTCCCGAGTGCGGTGTAACCTGTAGAGAACGTGCACAGTTTTCTAACGCACTTTCTCCGATTACAAATTGATAATTGCGCTTATTTCCTCTTGTGCCTACTTCCTATTTCCTTGTTCATATGGCTGATACACCAGCGTGTCTTAAGTCACCAACTTAAGTGAGGGCTGTGACTGATTAGCGAATAATTACTTTACTCTCGTGAATACAAAGAAGCGGCTAACACCCAAACCAGTCACTTATCACCTACCAGTGTATTTACCAGAGTGTACTGGCTGTGAGAAACTATTTCCGAAAGGTCAAGGGTCGTTAATCATCTGGTACTTCTTTATCCTCGAAGGATCCGAAGATATTAGTTTTACTAATATGTGACTTCACAAAGTTACAACGTAATGACTATTGAGTCCCGGGCGGACTATTCACTCAAGTTTTAAACGCTCGATGTATTGAGTTATATCAATGATTCGCCCAAATTGTGAAAAGATCAATAGTCTACTTGGAAATATTGAAAATGAATCCATCTGACTGAAGCGAATTAAAAATTAGCTCCCGTTTAGAAGAAATTGTTAAGGACATACGAAAATCGTAAGTTAATGCAAAAACAAAGAATTTGCACAACAGATATTTCATTTTTCTGACAGCCAAAGTGCCATGATAGCATTGCACTTTGGCTGTCAGAACAACTGGCTGACTTAACAACCCTGACACACCGAAAAGAAACCTTTTAACATGTTTTGGTTCCTATAATTTAGGTGCGTGTTGAATATTCTGGTACGCTATTGACAAAAAATGGTGCATGTGTTGGGTGTGTGCTTGTGAAATACCAACACGATGACAAAATATGATAACGTAAGGATCGTCAATTGACCTTATATTTCTTTAGCGCACTCTTATTTCATCTCTTTTCGACCGAAAGCAACACGCATATCGTTCACGCATCGTGCATAAGTTTCGTGACCGTATTGCGTATCTGCACTTCCGCAAGCCCCCTGTCCCAAGACTCGGTGCATCAAAAAATAAGGACAAACATGAAGGATGTTCATTTCGGCGATTCACTCAACACGCGATGTGAGTGGGGCAAGGCTACGGTTAATGAATTTAATTTTATGCTTGAGAGCGTGGAGACCGTCAATAAGCAAGCAAGAAAGGCAAGAAATTGTTTGTTTTTTTTTCTTTTTTATAACTGAAGAGAAATTTCTACCAACCAAGTAACCGAGATATAAATACGAAAAATATATGTGAAATTCGTAGTGGTTCTTAGATCTCTTTTGGCAAATCATTAATTCTTTCGTGGGGATTCTAGACAAGAGTAAATGCTTTTGCGACACATTTCTTTTGTGCTACGCTCACGAAGTTTCTGAAACAAGGTACACCATTAAAATTGCAATAGCTTTCAAAAATCCCAACGGCTGAAGCCATTGCACGCTGCACGTAGGAATGGTTTTCATAAGTTATGATAGATGAATATTCCTTTGTTCCCACGATGAATAATTAGTTTCAACGTAAAGTCATGCCTCTCTCCCTGAATAAGCATAAAATGAAAAAAACAATTACAAATAGACTAACTCCTCTTACGGTTCCCACGGGCCAATTTCAACGGAATTTCCAGGTGTTGATATCATGAAGGAAAAATACCTTGATCATTATTACAAATTAATGAAAGACGACCTCAAAAATATGTTTGTAGCATAATGAAATCCAATCATTACGCTCAAATTTTCTCTTTCTCGGTATTCATTTTAGGATTCCGTCTTCCTTTCATTCAGTGGTGTTCAGGCTTTTATTCGCAAAGTGGTTATTTCCAGATCATTTCTTTAAATATATGCAGCTCCTCTTCGAAATCATCTCGAAGATCGAGACACTCAAGTTCTCCATAATTCGACGTTAAGCTTGAGGACTTTTGAAAATGGACAAAATTCACGGCCAAATGACAATAGGATTGCAGAGAACGGACTAGTCAATTATAGCTCGCTCCACGGAATTGTTCCCTTCATAGTATCGCATTCATACATTCCTTTTATATTTTTGTGAAGGCATCCACATTTTGGTGTCGAGGATTACAGCATAGGGGATTTCATTCGCGCAGAGGTTATGGTTTTAACACATCAGATTCGCCAGTTGGCTCCTTCACCTGAAGAAGCTGACTGGAAGACAGGCGAAACTGTTGAGTTAAAAATGTCATACAAGGATTAAATCTCGAATAGAGACGTATTAATCAAGTCCCATTATTCATTATTTCATTGATTGTTTCATATCTTCCAATTTGGAGCATTATACGCTTGAGGATTGCACGTAAAAACGTCTGTGGTGGTAGGTAAATGACGTCATAACAACGGGCGAGGAAACGTTTGAGTGATCTTCGACAATAGTGAGCGAAAATAAATGAACCAGCCTCATAATATCTTTTCTGTTGTCTTTTTCATAATCCTAAGCACCACCTAAAGATGAGACCCACATTCTCCGTCCGCTGCAATTCGCTACCACAGCATTAGCGTGAGAGCTTTGAGATTTTAATGAACTCAGATAATTTATGTTTATTTTTGCTGTACCGGTCTTATTTTTCGTCATCTCTATGGCCGAGAGTAAAATTTTTCTTTTGTAACAGCGACGCGGGCACATTACTCGGCACAAGGTCACTGTTCCCGATCGAGGTTTAAAATTCTCAGTTTTCGGTTGCTTGGCAAACTGTGTGTAGTTTAAGCATTTACGGATTTTGCCCTTTCTAACGGGAAAGTAATGAATTTACCTAAACCTTGAAGTAGTTCCGCAAGAATTCTGTCTATCCCTACGAACTTAGCTGATTGATTTGTGATTACTGTACAAAAATTCAATTTTTCCTCACTATGGTAAAAATATGTAGAATATAAAAAATATGTATTTATAAAAACACAATGATTTTTCATGAAATTTGTACATAAAACCGGCCATTGGTGTTGTTCATCAAATCCTTTGGAAGGAGCTTTTAACTTTTAAAAGTTGATTATATAAAATAAACACCTGTTCTTAAGCGGACACAGGTTTTCTTCAAAACCTGTGAAATGTCCTTTTGAACTTGCTTACGTGGATGAGCTAAGTTCTTGAAGTGTCCGAAAATGGGTATCACAGGAATCATACAATGATTCAATCATTTCTTATTCTGCAGTAAAATCAACACCTCAGTTCGAATTATGAAACAGAATTATCATCAGTGTCAAAACAACGCTGCCAGGTAACATAATGGATACCCTGAATGAACTGAAAAAATAAAGATATCTTTCTCTTTCCATTGTGTACTCGGTACGAAAGTTAACCTAGTGGCAGACAAACTATCTGGTAGCAGTTTCTTTATAGTCATTCTCAAAACAACATTCAACGCTCCCAATATGGTCAACGTCCCATTCTCTAAAATGATTTGCATTCTTTTCTCTGTCAATTTTTTCGGTCTTATTCCAGGTTATCACTGCTTGTTTTCTTGCAAGTATTTCTGATGCGATTGCAAGCACTTACTTCCTCGTTCGATTCCCTCTGTTTAGAGCACAGCTGTTCCACGCAGAATTACAACTATTCCAACCCGACGCCTCCCAACGGCCGGCATGCGTATTTAACGCGCGACCAACTGTTTTCCATCCGGAGAGGAGAAAGTCGAACGGGCAAGCTGCCGTATCCGAGAATGTTTGCGCTGAGGCATGGGAAACGCCGACTTCTTTCGAAGGACGCGGAAGGAAAGGACGGCGGTGAATGCTCTCGGTAAGCTGATTTCAGCGAGTCCCATCACATGATGCAATCGGCCGGTGGAACAACGGGTGAGACCGACGGGAAGGTCGAAGTCCACTCGCACCAAAACCCACGGCCGAATGGACCAGCCAAGCAGAGGAAACAAACAATCTACACCCACCCACGTCAATTGCAGACTACCCTGCAGCCAATCAAGGGGGAGTGTCGTGGGGACAGCACGAATTTCATGAGACTTGCAAAGGTTGAAGATAAATGCCATTCAGAAATAGAGAGATCTAGGGTAGAGAATGAGGAGAGGAAAAAAGGAAATAAACTACGATGTGAGTAAAAGAATGATCATGCAAATTAGAGGAAAATATTGAATGAAATAAATTTCAATTACACCGCACAGCAATTTTCGTTTGTGACCATGCGCCGTTCTATAATGCAATAACTTACATTAAGTTTTCCGGGACACATTGTTCCATAATTTACGTCCCTGTCCTTTCACGTATATTTTATTAAGGTATTTGCTTTCATTCCATACATAGGCATGTTCCTTTTATTTGAAATCAATCACGATGGTAGAAAGTATAATGAACTTGAGTTCAGAATGCAACCGCATTTAACCAAGCCCATTAAACAACGATTTTCTGATCGAGTTAGTTCAAAGGAGCAAACCAAAAGATTCCCTTCACTTAAAGTAGACTCCATCAAGCGCATCCTCGAAAACGGTTGATGAGCACATGAGTTTATGGAACTTTCCCTAGAGTTAGAGAAAAAGAATGAGAACAGAGAGTCCACAAAGTTTTAAGTTCTTCAACAAAAAGATGACTAGTGCATTTTTAAATGAGATCGCAGATACTTCAACGATATATTAAGAATAATTTTTTTATTATCTTTTTAAAGATATTTCAACCAGGATGGGATTTCATGGCGTATTTTTCCGTCATTTGATTTCTTATTTCGCGCCCATTTCACGTAAAAAGTCGGTTACGATACGCAATGTTCTCGAGCCATGATAAAATATAAAAAAAACGAGCAAAGGAATAACCATTAACATAAATGGAGAACTTCTCAACGCACGCACGTTCACTAGCACTTGCGTAAGGCAAAATACTAAAGCGATAACATTTATGTGGACTAGATTACAACTCTCTTCGAATTTGTTTTTTAATCATGGCATTCAGGGAAATATCCAATATAACGGAAAAATTACTCAAAATTACCTGTAGTTGATATTTCCCAGAATGAGACCTATTCACCATGCACCAACCTATTCTTTGATGATCAAATTGTTCCATCATTTTCTGAAGGGCATCAATATGTTAAAGTTAACTTGAATTCAGATGAGTAGCATTCAATTTATGTTAATTGACTGTAAATCTTTTCAAAGGATCGTAACTTTCAAATTTTTCTTTATATTATTTTTATGCTTGTATTTTCCAGACTTTATTTCTTCGCATCGATGGTTTGTTTATTTTTATCATTTCCTTGGAGAAACAAGGTCCATGACAAGGACATGACTGGATTATGTGGCCTTGACTTTAGTTTTTTGCCCTGTAATTCATAGTTAGTTATCTTCGCTTAGCTTGCGAGGCAAGAGCAAAATACCAATTTCCACTAATTTACGAATTAATGAAAATTAATAACATACGTGTGTGTGCGTATATATGCAAGTTTTTTTAAGTATCTTAATAATAAATTAACACATCCGTTAACGTAAGGGCATTTTAAAAATATCAACTGGCCTTCTACCATTTTCAAGGTATGCGGAATTCTCGAGATTTTTCATGGCACTAAGCTACCCTTAGCAAACCTGGTCCAGGTCAGGTGATGGATGCTACAACGCGGCAGCAAAACCATTTGTCGTGCGTTAATAAATTGGGAAATGCAGCGTTTTTTTAACCATTCCTTGCAAAATGGAGAAATTCCATTTCAAAAAGTCTGAGACAGTGTCTTACGACTTGACACTAGTCACCCACGATAATATTCATCGTATTAAATTTTATAGCGTTTATTTAACTTAGCTTGGGACTTACGTTGACTTGGCTTCAAACTTTTATCCGAGGTTATTTTTTACACTACCGGCCTCAGACAATTCTGCTCCATGAAAGGTACAAATGGCATTAGCAAACATTCCTCCAAGTACGGACTTATACAGTAACATCTGATCCAAGTTATGTCAAAGGGCTATATGTAATACAAAGGACGTGGTAGCTCAGTCGGTACAGCACGGGACTACTGGCCGGAGGGCCCGGGTTCGGTTCCTGGACACGAAAAATCACACAGCTTCACCCAAGCTGAGGGATTTTTAGGTTACCAGAAGTTGCTAGGAAACCATAGGCGACGCAGGGAAAACTCTCTGATCCCCCTGATGTTTGAATTTCACGTGCCGTTGGGCTTTACCCTCCCCTATCAAACCAAACCTCGGGTGGATAACTGGAGGTTTTACATGTAACGGAGGTTCTCCGTTGTCTTGCCCATACCTGCTCTTTTTCACTGCCCCCAAACGACGTCAAGTGCCTTCGCTATGGCTAATGAAAAACCAGTCATCCCCCCGCATCGTTCTCCTCGACCAGTTCGCCAGTTTCCTCGTTGGTTCTCCATCCAGTTTCAACCGCTTCATGTGAACACGTTTATATTCCGAGGGGATATACGTTAAAGAGTGAAGAAACCAAACGTGTGCCGTGCGGATCTCGAAAATATAGCACTTTATGTTAAATTTGACGCACGTAAAATCACATACTCATTTTTTTTAGATATGCCAATGTTATATTTTAAAAATCAAAAAATAAAAGCAACTGACATCAGCTTGTAAGATACTTAAATTATTTATCGCCGACGTCGAACAAAATCTCCGAATTACCAGAGAGACTTAAAAGGTATGGACACGTCACTGCTCTATGAAGGACACCCTCTTCGGTCCCGATTTTCACGAATTCGTATGCTAAGTTTACCTTCGAGAGTAAAATTCGCGCTTTTATCTCAACACTGACCGAATGTCAGATCCTCACACGAGGGGATATCATATTCCTATACTTTCTCAATAGATCTTACCATGAATATCGATTTTCCAATGCTATTTTCCTGTTGATTCCAAATTGGTATCACATGCAAAAAACAAAAAGGTGAATTGCCGAAAAAAAACTATTATGAAAAGTAGTAGATTATGTAGATGTTGATAGTAGGTGACCCTTAACCTTAGCTATTAAAGACATCTTCCGAGTAGACTACTTTGATTTCTTGGTGCAATTAATGCTTACGAAAATCAATACCATAACAAATTTTCAACACGCACAAGAATGCATTATGGTGGTGATCCACAGTGGACAGAAAGTAATTACACGCAAGTTACTCTGCAATAACGTTAACCATTAACACATACAAAATAAAATATGAAATAATGCTTTTCAGCCATCGAATCAACCTTGTACCATAAACCATACCAGTAAGCCACATCGGCGCATTGAATGATCAGCTTTGAGTAAAATATTTCCTCACTAATGAATTAAATTAATCGTTTTACCAAATGATTGCCCCGTTTTAAACCAAGAATTTTCCAATGGCCGTTATTCTAGGTTGTAAATTCTATATTTCTAATTTACGAAGGTTACCTTGCATTAACCTGTTCACCTAGAGTCCAACTTAGACGAATATATAGATCCGGATTGACTACAACTACTCAATCCATTGACCAACTTGGTTTGGAAGACATGCTGGGGAACGAATGGCTTCAGGTGGGTCTGTGGGATTTCTCAACCCATACACGTCGGATTAGACTGGCACTAGGCTTGCAAACTGACTCAAGGGTATCTAGTTCATATTTGTGCAGGAAATAATCGTAATATGTAATCACATATACAGTGACCAGTTCTAGTGAAAATTTGACCAAAAACAAAATACATTGCTGTGACGCCCATTCCTGACGCGCGGGTCATTTGCTGTATGAGTTCCATGCTTGTGAACGCGTGGTGATACCATTTCGTCTGTGCACTACCCAGCCAGCCGTCGCAAGGACGTAGGGCAGGGATTGTTAGGTCACCAGCATTACTACATATAATCAATTTCTTGTGCAACGGAATGAGGACGTCCACCTGAAAGAAGTTAATCGTGGAATTCCAGTTTGACGGAATCTTTAATTAGGAAAGAGTTTCAACACTATTATTTTTTGCCAATCACAAGGACTCAAAACTAACTTTAAAATGTTGGATTCGTGATTAGGTGCCATTATCAGGTAAATTCAAGCCTGAATCGTGATAACACGTTAAAAAGTACGAGCTAAATGCCTGAATTGGAGATACCACCTATTCGTAATAAGTTAAAAAATAGATAAATATATCGAACAAGAACTAGTATTTTGATTCATGAACAAATTGGTTAATGTTTTAAAATAAGTTATCTATCTTTTTCTTAATTATAATGAATTTATTTTCAATGATAGGTTTGGCAGGAAACTTCGGAAGTAGTAGAATCATCAACCAGCGGTAAAATCATGACCATTTTTTTTCAGACTTCACAGTGCAAGTCTACATTCTGACACCTTCAATGACCTAAACGCAAGAGTTATTCAGTCACATGCAAGATGTTTTCATTGCCAAAATGTGATTGAGGGATTGATTTTAGGAGCTAAGTGGTTTTATCTGCCTACTGCTGGTCAAGAATATCAAAGAGTCCATTAATATCTCTAATATAATCACAACTTATGCTCGTATTTTGGATAAAATCTCTTTGTCTTTACGAAATAAGCATTTTTGACAACATTGCAATAGTTTTGTATACAAAGGTCTTCTCGTGGTCGGATGAGATATCAAATTGAGGGTGCCACCAGTCAGAATTGCCTTTAATGTTATTATGGTCAGAAATGACAACATTTATCATTGTTAAATTAAGATTTCGAGAAATATTCAGCCTTTTCGTCAACAAAGGAAGATTCGTGAAGTGTTTGTGTAATAAGTGAATGAATATTATTTTTAAGATAAGGAAGTGATTCAAGTTAATAATTAACACCCAGATTTTCAAGAAATTTCAGATTTTCAAGACTCTTATTCACGACTAAACAAAACTATAGAGAACAATGCAAAGTTGTTGGTCTTCAAACTGTTATATTCGGTTTTTCATGTTATCTACGTCTAACTTTGGCATTTTTAAGTGGATGAATAAGTAAATCATAACATAAGGCTATTGGATGACCAAAACAAGTTTGAATATGTAGATGAACTAACAAAACACTACTGCTACACATCACTGCATTGAATAGATGAAAATAATGATATCATACTTCGTGAGCGTTTCAAAGATACATGTAACGTACAACTGCAATTCAAACTAAAAGAAATATAATTAATATCATTGATCAGATAGTAATCATTATATGCACAAATCCAATAAATAACGAAACAGTAGTTAAAGGGGATGCATAAAAGCATTAAAAAAATCATATTAAAACCTTACTAAAGCTCAAACATTCTGTCATATGGCAGTATCGTAAATAAATTTACGCTATGGGTTAGATTTTTAGAAAAATTACTTTTTTTAGTCACTTGCCCAAGCATTCGAATTGCTATTCGGGTAACACGGACGTTCTAATACTAATAAGTTCACTACTTTATGAATGTTATGGAAGTGATTGGTAGTTTCACAGTGAAGCTATACAATATTTTTTTCGAATTGAAGATGCCGCTTCTGAAATCGATATTTTCACAGTACATTTATTGGCCAAATATATTAGAACCTGCAATGTTTATGAAATTCCACCGTTTCCATGAATTTTAATATTTTTTAGAAATTTACCAGACGAAGCCAATAATCATTTTTTTGCAACACAAACAAACTCGACAAAGTAAAGTAGTAGATAAATTTTGTAATAGATAATTTTTTTAAAGAATAATTTAATTGGCCTTATTGTTTTAATTCTTTTAATATTCCCTTACCCTAAGTTTATCTAAACGTAATTAAATTCAATAGTTTCTGGCGTAACTTGGTGGAAAATCTTCATGCTGACTTTTAATAATCAAACCACTTTATTTTTCCACATAAACTTTTTAATTTTTGCAACCCAGGTTTCGTTATAGCATAACATCATCACCTGATGATGTTATGCTATAACGAAACCTGGGTTGTAAAAATTAAAAAGTTTATGTGGAAAATTAAAGTGGTTTGATTATTAAAAGTCAGTAAACGTAATTATGTAAATATTTTTCATTTAAGCTCTGCTCAAGCGTTTTAGGAAGTTCGTAAGAAATAAATGGAACATTTTTTCATACTTAGAAATACCCGTTTAACAGAATTTGCTTATTAGTTGTAATCCGTGGAGTATAAGTGAGCTAGAAAGGTGTCACATCCAAGAATTCAACTGGATAAAATTATTTCTTCTCACAAAAACGTGAGCCAAGGTTAACGAAACTGACATAATTTTGAAAATTTTCAAGAAACTGTAACAGTAACTTTAACGGAGTCACCCGCTATGTGTGCATTATAATACAACAATTTCAGAGAGAAAAAATCATTCGTCTTGACCGGGATTCGAACCCGGATCCCTCGATATCCGGCCGAGTGCTTTTGATTTGAAAGTGATTTGAAAAGCACTCGGCCGGATATCGAGGGATCCGGGTTCGAATCCCGGTCAAGGCGAATGATTTTTACTCTCTGAAATTGTTGCATTATAATTCACACATAGCGGGTGGCTCCGTTAAAGTTACTGTTGCAGTTTCTTGAAATTTGTCTAAGGTATGAACAGCCTAAGTGTTTGAAATTGGTTTTAACATCGTGGACTGTGGCGCCTCGCGCACGACTACGAATGCCTGTGACATTGTATGTACGGTATTTCGTCACAACATCTTGTTCCTTTAAAGCCCCCAAAATTTCAGAGTGTAAGAGGACGTCTCGGTAGCTTAATTGGCTAAAGCACTCGGCCGGATATCGAGGGATCCGGGTTCGAATCCCGGTCAAGGCGAATGATTTTTACTCTCTGAAATTGTTGCATTATAAGACATAATTTTGGATCAGCTCTGTGGTTAGCTATATCTCACAGAGTAAAATCAGAAAAATACGCGAGGATTCACATTGCAAATAACAGCTGGAGTTCATTCTGCAGTCCACAGTTATGACAGCCTTCAATGATGTAATCATACTATATGTATTTTATGTTCCAATTTTATTGCTCACTCGGCATTCATGACTGCAAAATTCCATCTAAAAAACATTTATACGCACATCACGAAGAAAAATCACTTGGTGTAATGTCGTCATGGTCGTCACATTCGTTTAATCTCCCGATGCAAAAAGATTTGCGTCTAACATTGAGAACAACGTGGGGAAAACATACGAGTGCATCCCCGTATTCTAAATATCTACGGAGCTGCATGATATGTAGATATTCGGCATCATCAAAAAAATATTAAGGAAATTCTCGAATGAAAACAAGGTTATGAAGAGGTTATTTCGTGTTGTTCAGACCTCGTCTTTAAAATGCTTCAAACATTTGGAATCCTGTCCATTAATCTAATATCTGATTTTTTTAAAACTCCTTTGTTTAAGGTGTTACTTCTGGAATGCACTCATTCTGAATTGAGATACAAATCATAACATCATTGGTATCTACATCTACATAATACCCCGCAAGCCGCCGCAAGGGCGTGTGGGTGTTAGGGTGTTAGGTCACCACCCAAAAAAGGAAAAAAGAAAAAGGTATGACGATATGTTTATATCTTTCTCGTTGAAAAGTCATCATCCGATAACGATGTTTCACACCACGTTTCCCCGGATAAAATGTGTGTGGAATCAACAAATGCTTGTCTCGATTCAGATTTAGAAAGAGAAAAATCCTGTCATCATTGAGTCATAAAACGTAATCATCTTTGAGATTAGACATCATTTTTGACATTTATTTTCTTCTTATTTTGTGCTTTCTTATTTCCCCTCTGAGAGCTTCAAACTAAGAATGATGGATTCAAGTCATCAATACTTTTCCACCTACCTAGTCTTTCGTGGAACCTATAAGTCGACTTCGCCCCTCAGTTTTCAGAAGCATTCACCTTTTGGCAAGCCATGGAAAAGTACTTCGTTGAAGAATAGCAGCCATCGTAAGCGCAAGAAAAACATTTCAATCTGATAATTTCGAATTATTATTAAGATAAAATAAGGTGGTAGTCGCTGTTCATAAATTATTTGCCCCAAAGAGACCCTAAATTAAGCGGCATTCTACTAAGAAACAGTGCTCCCCGGAACCACCTGTTTTCCTGGAGAAACACGTTATCCTTCGAATTCCTCTCTCGGCTCAGGTGAAGAATTAGCCTCCCCCACCGAGCTACGGCGAACGATAATTGCGGGGTGCAAGGAGGGTAGGAATGGAAAAATGGGCGTCCCCAAAACCATACCGACGTGCCAACACATACCACGCAGACGGACTCCAACGACCAGCCCGCGCTCCTGGTTTCTGGTGTAACGATTGATTGCGATAATGGGCAGAGCTAAGCCAGACTTATTAGCGAGGTTGAAGGAAGGCGGGAGAGAGAGAGGGAATATCTTCATCAGTAGACCGGGACAGAGCTTAGAAGGATGCACGCGGACACGAGGGAAAAGGGTTCTTCCTTAAGTTCTTCTTTAAGGGTTACCCTGGTGCGGTGCCTTACGAGTGATCTCCACTAGATTCGGGGTACTCGAAACGTCGAGTTGCCGAGTGCCAGATGAAGTAAATCAACAAAATTACCATAAATACATTAATCCAATGGGTGATGTAAAAATATGTGGGATCAGAAAAGCGGACATCATTTATGTTTCAATCTTAATATTTATTTGCTGCATTCGTCTATTCTTCTCTATTCAGCGTTAATTCCCTCACCTCCTGATAGCTTTTCTTATTCACGTTCTTCTTAATGTTTCCTAAGTACTCATCTCTTTGCTCTTGCGTCATTTTCCCTCCAATTTTCCCTTCTATTATGTTTCTAACTGATCCATTTTGCCTCAAGATGTGTTCCATCCATCTAGCTCTTCTTTGTCGTATAGTTTTCTCCATATTGTCTTTCCCTCTTCTGCTCTCCTATACTTCCTCGTTCTTCATTTTGTCTGTCCATCTAATCTTGTCCAGCTTCATGACTGCTATTCTTCGCCGGTGCACTTTTACATGCAGACAGCGTATAGTTATAAGACATGGAAACATGTTGCTGCATGAGAATGCTCAAGATTAGATGTCCAAACAAAGTGAGGAACGAGGAAGTAGGTATTGGAGACAGAACAATGTTTAGAGTGAAACCTGCTGAGCTGTAGGATCTGTCCGAAGAGAAACCAAGGACGAAGAGGATGTTCTCGTTAAGAGAGCCAGCAAGAAGCAGCCAGAGAATTAAGAGATAATGGCGAAAGAGAAAAGAGCGTGAGAAGGCGAAGGCAGTTGTTTATAGATTGCTGAACGGGAAATAATAATACTATTCACTCCATGTCGTGCGTTCTGATATCGAGAGATGTTCATTTCGATAGAAGGGAGAATGTCAGACAGGCGGGGAGGGTATTGGAAGAGATTAGGTCATTTGGACGATAAGAAGGTTGGTAGAAGTATGAAGAACTGGAAAATAAAACATCGGAGGCAAGTTTAGACCGGGGGTAGTTCACGCGAGAGGTGATAGCTAATAGAAAACGCCCAAAACCTATATTCAATAGGTGTACGAGTCTTACTGCCATTTATAATGATCTAACAGAGGTGCGGAAGCCGATAATCATGGCCATTATAAAATATTGTGATGTTATGTGCACTAATGACAACTAATTGAGAACCTTGATGTCGTTTACCTTGGAATGGCGACGCTATGGTAGCACTTTCAATAGGAATTAAGTCAAGGTATTGCCCGATAATACTATATGATGCATATCGAAACTTGATCTTTGTGGCAAGACGAGTGAATGAGCTTTGATTAGAGACTTATGAGATGTGGACATGGAGAAAAATAAATAAAATATGCAATATGGACGGAGAGGAAGACAAGCAACAAAAGTTTGCACATGGAGACAGAAGAGATGAAGCTCTTGGGTGAAATTCGAAGAAGATAGGAAAGGCGAATGAAAGAGATACTGAGAGGTAGGATTTTGAAGGCAAGGATAGAGGAGATGACGTTAGCAAGCGATAAAGGGGTAGATAAATATATATACTATACATATATAATATATATTATAATATATATTATAGGGATACATAAATAGACTGTGAAGTATACGTTTCGCCAAATCAAGAAGACAAATTGTGTTTGGTATCAACTTTTACCCCTAGATCCATAGAAAATTGGTACGAGAACGGTCGAGGCGGCGGAGTTTCGAATGATTCAGGGTTCCTCTTATGAATACCGATTAGCAGCATGCAACCCTAAACAGAAATTTCGTCTTTCAGTTCTAGTCCCCGTCAATCTCAATAATATCACCCTCTACTCCAAAGAAATAAGTCGTGCAAGAGCTATGCTGAAAATTTTAAAGAAAGCAAGGGAGCAGAAACGAAAGTGACTTTCTTGGAAAAGCGGTAACAAGTGTGCACAGCGACGTCTTCCGGAACGCAATATCTAAGATCGTTACTAAGGTCACTTGAGAACATTTTTTTGAGAATAAAATATCGATATATCGATCAAACAGTGTTTCTAACCGATCAAATGATCATTTGGTGGAAGTTCAATAATCGAGAACAGTCTCAAGGTATCAGTTTCACACTAAATATTTACGAAACACTTGTGGGGATCGATGTATTCGCATGAATATAATTCTAAATCGTTCTTTTGCATAATTCTTGACATACGAGTATATTCATGCGACACACATGAAAGACGAGATAGCGTGGGCATAACCTAGCATGGACAAATGGCTCGTCTTTTTTTCAGCGTTTCATAGTAGACCTGCAATTGTCTTTCATTTGCCAAGAAAATGACTAAAAATGTTGTCCAACCGGTTGGTGTTGCAATGATTCTTTTAAAGAATAAGTCCTTGCAGTGATGCGAGATTATTTGCATCAATCGCCTTCATCGCACTTAGATCGTAGACGTAACTCAAGGATGGCGCAATTTAGGGTCCAACTAACTTACGAAAGATATTTCATTCTTTTCCGGGGCTACTTGTCATTTTGACAATTATTTTTTGCAAAGGAAATTTTTTTCCAGTGTATTGCGCAAGTACTAATACAAATAATATGTCCATGTGTACATTAAATGTAGTCCTCGATGGGCATTAAAAGTGACGAGAGAATTGAGTGTGCATTTGAAACTATCTTTTTAGGAGGCTGGCCTGTAGTATTTTTCCACTAGGAATATTTGCGTTAGTTGCAATTCTACCTTAATGTTTATAAATGTGAAACTAATTTTTAGGTCAGGCACAAGTTTAGTCTTCAATTTGACATCTACGTCATCAAATTTTCAAATTCAACCCAATTAAATGGAAAGCAAATAATTATGGGCATCGCCCAAAACTCAAAATTTTTTTTTTTACATCCACGGGCCTATTCTCATTACAATTAATAAACGCACCAACCGTAACAGGAGCAATTACTTTCATTTAAACCGGCTAATAATGGTTCATAATTGTTCATTTTTATTACAGAATGATATTTTCGCTGAAATTTTACGCCTCCTAGAGACGTCAATTTCATCTGTTTTTCTCTGGAATGGCACTGTTCGGTGTAAATGGCTGAAGGACTTCAAAATGGTTCATTTTAAGATATAAAAACTGATATTTTGAACTAGAACCCAAGAACAGGAATTGCGATTGTCATTTAATACTTGTTTGGGCAAATGGCCAACACCCACTGAAACGAACGCTATGATCTTGGATAAATGCTACTTTATTCATCATGGACATCGATCCAATTTGGAAGTGAAAGAGTATGCCCAATTAGGTTCTAAGGTCATAGCCAGAGGATTGCGATATGGCATTGACATTGCTACTCTCGAAAGCGTATCCACAGTTAATGCCGAAAGCACATAAAGGCAAGGGAGGAAGATGGAGTCGGATGCACGAGTCTGTCTTTACGAAATCTGCTGAGTAGGGCATTCACTGAAATCCTCTCTTAAATTCCCGCACTATCTCAACCGATGCATTGCAACCACTAAGATATGATGCATGCAATTGCCTATCGTAATACTTGTAATCGTGTACCGTGTTTCCGCTACGTTAATATCCGGGGTTTCACAAACAACCTGTCCCTCTTTAGGATTGTTCGTTACTGGTCAGTATCCTAATCCACCCGAAAACAGATTTGCCTTCGTAAACACCGTCGCCTCGACATAAGGAGGTCTCTAATTGATTTTTATATGGTAGACTGTTAGGAAAACGTAATACCATGGTTTGGTTCCTGTATTAAAAACAATTGGTATTTCTCCTGGTTTTCAATTATATTTAAATGATCAAACAAAAGATGCACCTTCAAAACTTATTTTTAAGGAGTATTTCTACTCCAAACACCATCCGCCACCCAAAGTTATCCCAAAAACCAACCAGGTAAAATATTTTGGGAGAGATGGGAAAACTGCCCGAGCGATTTGTAGAAAAATCTTCCCCAGCGGTTTCTTCCTAGGGTAGAATTCTGACCTCTTTACCAACTTGACCCCAAACCACTTATCCTTTAAATTTAAATCTTTTCAGGTTTGACTTGAGGCACACTGAATGTCTGAATTGCCCTATGTCATTCCTCTTTGATGCCTCAAGACATGACCTGGAAGATAACTATAACTTTTACTGTAAGGAATAGGTTTAGTAAAAGGTGAACTTAATTGACCTAACATACTGCTATTAACATTCGAATGTGGGAAGGGTTATATTTGTAAATCATCTTTTCGTCATGTCCATCTAAAAAACCTAATATTTTAAAATAAATATTACAAAAACGGCAAATGTTGGTAAATTGAAATAATTATTATCTTACATTTTCATTGCTTTTGAATATTTTGTGCTCTTGCAAATTGAACAGATTTCCAAACACTGAAAAAATATTAATGGTATTACCAAATAAACTCCAACTTTTGAAAAAGCCGTATCAGATAATACAAGCAGTACCTACTAATTTTGATGAATTGAAAAAAACCTCATTGGCATAGAATCTGCATCCACATTTCGGTCAACAGAAAAGTTTAATTTTCCTGAGATTACTTACGAAAACCTGGACTTAATTTCCATAAAGAAATTATTATAATATAGGTGCACAGAGCATTAAATTTTAAGCAATAAGAGCAATAACAAATAAGAGCAATTAAACAGATTCATAAGGGATTTTTAGAAAGAACACTATGGAGAGAACAAAATTATATATATGCACCATTTCGAACGTCCGAGAGAATTTTGATCATGACACTTCAGCTCTTATATTGTTGTGTTGGAATGGAAATTGAAAATGTAAACAAGTGGTTGTTTTACATGCAAAAAACAAAGATAATATGAACCACATAGCATTCCGGAAATAATATTTTTTAATATAACATTGACCTCATGAAAAATAAATGGCTAGGTCCGAAAATCCTAGACACGCATTAATTAAATTGATTCATTCAAATCAATTACTACAAATGAACAGCTTCGGCGTTACGTGGCATATTCATACTTTAATTTATGATGTTTTCCAGCAATATCTTCAAATTTTTTCCAATTGAGCTTTCCTTGAGCAGTGGAAGTAACATATCTTGAAGGTCCCCATTAGATATGAGCGTCATCCCCGTAGATGGCTGGTGATTATGGGCATCTTAGAAGAATGGACAATTTTCCCTTCACAAGTTACAATGTGTGTACGTCCTCGAGACAATAATAATAATAAATGCAAGTAGTGGCAATGGAAGTAAAATATTTTACTAACACGAATCCATCATTGTGCCTCGAGTAATTCATAACAGATGCTATTTATGATTTTACTTATTTTAACAGCAATGAAGTTGTCTGAGACAGCAAAACAAATTTCTTTCAAATTTATTGCATCGATATTTACCAGGAAATTTAATAGCTACTATTAAAGGGTTTGACCCTCAAAAAAGGATCAGCATTAATCTAATTCACTCCATGCGCGTAACGCGTAAGAGTATGCTTCAAAAGAACATAAAACGTTAGTACTTCTGAATCCGAACTTTTAACGCATTATATCTCAGGACTCCTAGCATCGGAACAGCAAGTATTCACGACTTTTTAGGTCTATTGTATAAGTAGTTTAGATAGAACATTAAAGAATTCCTCATTGATTATCCCAAGTAGTGATGGAATCTCTTTTCGACGCATATCAATCGGGAAAATAACGCAATGAAACTATCCGTACAATCACATATCGAGTATCTTTAGCGAATCTATTTCCCTATGCCAAAATTCAGCATTAACCACAGAGAATATCTGTACGGATGAGTTTCATAATCACTCAGTGTCCGCCAGCCGTCGCATGCCCAACAGGACCTGTTTACGTTGCCCCCTCACTCTTCCCTTTGAGACGCCCGAAACAGCAGACGCTCGAAATCTTCTCGGTGAACCACATAGCCAACGGCCCTTCACACACGCTCAAAGAATTCTCGCCAGCACACAAAGCTCAGCTCTCGCGTTGTCCCCGAAGCGCACGCCGCGAAGAAAACCCCATCTGCCCCTCTTTCACTTTCCTTCGACTCCTCTTGGCGGCGAGAGCGGTTGGCAGACATTCCCGCACAAGGAGGCACCACTTTCTCCTCTCCTTTCACTCTCTTTCCACCGTTTCTCCTTGTTCGATACTCCCTGCACTCCTTCCTCGACATCCACAATCTCCGTCTGGTTTACATCGCGGGACTTCACCGTGTTTTCACCACTCTCTTTCTTCCCCGGTGAGCCAAGCGAGGTGCTCGGCGGAAAAGGGCGAGCCGATGCAAAGCGGACAGAGAGGAGAGCTTGGAAAGGGGGTCACGAACTTTTGACGTGACAAGACCAGAAGATAATCCTATTCTCTTGCCGTAGTTACCAATCGGCGACTCTCCCTCTCTGAACATACCCGCGTGAGACGCGAGCGGAGCGCGCAAACCCACTCATCGTCCTTCAGTATATCGATATTCCTGGGTCACCATTATATTCATTCGTATTCTATCTCCCTTTATCCTACAACGTTTACTCCTTTACAATATTTAGATGTTCCTATTCACGTAGTGTGTCGGTGGATCTTGTTCACGAAAATGGCACAGCCTGAAATCAATACCCTCACCCTCTGACGCAATGTTTTCCGAAAGATGCCGACGAATGGACTGGCTTCCAGAGGAAATAAAAATTACTTCTCTCACAAATATAACAATGGGAAGTGGTGTGAAGCTTGCAAATGTCTTAAGTGATCGGGAATATCAAAATGTTTGGATGTGTGTGTAGGAGATTTGTTTTGGTCCACGAGTCAGTCCGAAGACCATGACCTCGTTTTGAACTATAATGACGTCAGAAACAATTCCTAAGTTGTGATTGGCAACCCGTGGGGATAGGTCGTTATAAGCAAAGAGGAGAGAGTAAGATTTTTGGTGGAAGATCTCTCGAGTCGTAGGCATCGACTGGTTTCACGATACCTAGTGAAATCGGGTAAAATTCTGCTTAGCAGTGACTGCCTTGACCCTAATAGGTAAGAAATCGGCTTTTGAGACTATTCTCAGACAAAAGTGGGGCCAAGCAAAGCGAGGGTTATTACTTCACGAATAAAAATAGCTCTCTCTCTCTCGTATATCCACACCTGTGTCAAAAAATTAATATGCAATCACTACCAACGTAAAATCAAAAATGAGGAGCCACGCATTCATCAACGCGGAGCAGAAAAGTCCACGTGTGGTGTTGATGAGGTAGGTTTCATAATATTGAAACACAAAAGCAAAATATTGAAAATGAATAAAAATCTCAATTATTAAGAAAGTCAGACAACAATACTACAACATTTAATTTTAATATTGTGACTATCTCATTCTCGTCCGTTTTTTTCGTGAAAGTATCATGATACATTCAATTTCGTACGGTCATGCCTGCGCGCGGAGAGATTTCACTTTTTAAGCGTTTAAAAAACCGTAGGCGTACCTAAGTATAAACGATCATCCAGGAGGCAGTCGCACGTAGAACTAGTACGACCAACTTTTCTAATGACAGCATAGTACACTCGATGAACCATAAACCACGGAAGTGTAGAATTTTCCGGTCGCAAGGGCACGGGAAATTCACAAAAGGAAATATCTTGGCCATTCGGGCGTTGAAGTCTTCGAAGGACAAAAACTCGAGCAAACAACAAGAAACCAAATGAAAAAACCATGAAGACAACAGCTGAGGATCTTGATTTGCCAGGCATTTGCATGCTACATATCTGGTGAATTTAATGAAAGAGAAAACCTGTTGACAGCTTTCGGATTTAAGAGTTTGAAAACCAAACCCTGCCGATCCCACAACACAAAACATTGATGCTTTCGAATTACCGCTGTCGAAAGTGTGACGACGTATCCACATGGGGGTGCTCGGAATCCTTGGTCACACTTTCCTTCGCCGACACACCAGACACACGTCCACTCGTTACTTCTGTCGCTAAAATTCCACTCTCTCACCTGTCATCAATGCTGAAGCTGAAGAGCTCCCTCTGCCTTTGCCGGGTTGCCATTTTCGACGAGATGCCAACAGACACCGCGCAGCTCGCTTGTAACTCGGATGAGGGCTAAGAAAGCACACTCCCTCTTCTGGGAGACAATCGGACACCACGGCAAGCGTGGAATGGGGGAAAACAATAAAACACGGGCGTCTGAAGATAGACTGCCAACTCTGAACGCAGCACTGCAACCCGGAACGTCCTATCTTCGAGTGTCGGCCTGCACTCGCCTGAGCCTGTTGATCCCGCGTCTCGGATGTGGGGAGAAGGGAGGTCGCGGGCGGAGGTATGGCTAGGGGGGAAGGTGAGTAGGAAAGGTGAGGTATCGAGAAAGAGAGATGGACAAGGCGAGAGGACAAAGGCTCATCAACAATATAGAAGCAGAAGGCGATCGGGAGCACAATTAGGTATGGCGTTGAAAATCACGTCGGATGTTTCCAGAGGAAGGCTAACCACCTTTAAGGCCTTCTGGTTTTTCCCTTCCCGTGAAGTGTGTTTCTACATTCCCCGCACTGGTGACGGCGATGCCAGAGTGGAATGAAGGGGCCGAGGAAGGAGGGAGCGAGGGACGAGAGGGGGGAAGGAACACTCAAAAGTGGGAGGAGAGGGCTCGTGGGGAGGATGAAGGTCAGGAAAGAGAACGGCCCAAGGATGTTGAAGTGCAGCGGTTCAACTATTTCCTCTTTTTTCCCTCTGCTCGGATCCTCTCGCTCGCTCTCCCCAGTCTTCCTGCCACCAGTGGCCACCACTCTCTCGACTCTTCGAAGAGAGGGAAACCGACCGGCGCTCTAGAGCTGCCGAGAGAGTGAGGGAGGGAGAGGGTGGGGCGCGGAGGAGGAGGTTCGGGTTTGGAGCCGGGTTGGGAGGAGGCGGGTGGATGGTGGGAGACACCTTCGAGGAGGAATTGTGAGAGTGGTGGCGGGTCGGTCGGAGCGAGGGCCGCGCGGCTGGCCGAACGGGCGAGTTGGAGATATAAAGTATACAAAAAAGAATCTTTACGTCGGTAGGGAAAGTGGGCGGTCGCGGGAGGCTCGACGGCGGTCAGGGTTAACGCGCTCGCCGTCTCGAGTTCAAAGATCCCGGGCCTGTCGTGTTTTTCTCAGTCGTTCAAATCACCAGGGAGGCCGAAGGTGAACTGCGGGGTTATTATCCAACTTCTGGGCACAGTTTATGCATAGCAAAGTGCTGGAGAATTTAATCGAACCATTTTATACTGTGAGCCGACCGTACTACTGCGTAGTCGGGGGACATCTTCCCGACGCCCTTCCGGCTAAAGTTAAAGATGATCCCCTGAAATTTCTTGAGAAATTCCTAGTCATTGAACGATTCTTGAGACACTCGATGTTTCTTGCTCGTACGATTGTTTATATTACACTTTAAGATGTGTCTGATAATCCCCTCGAAGTAGGCCAGATCCTTTAACACCGTCTTTGATGATTCCCCAGGTAAAGGTAGCGTCTTTTAATGTCATGCAGCATGAATTTTAGCCAGTCTTTTCAGATCGGTTGTCAGCGAGCATTCCGCTATACGACCACTCGTATCACTGCCACATCCATACCACATACCCATCGAATCGTGGCGAATGGTTGTTTAAATACTTTTATGCATTTCTTTGGTTGGAGACTCTCGCCTTACGATTAGCGCACCATCTGTGTCCATGTTTCTTAGGGATTAGATGGTAAGTCAACAAAATATTTTTGCAAAAATTCAGCGAATCAAAAGCCATTATTGTCCATTTCCGGCGTGGATATTTTCAGGGTCTCTCATTGAAAATATTAAGGTATTTAAAATAATCTAATATGCGCCCCAACTTGAAATTTTCAAAATTGGTTATTACTCTAATAGAATGAGCAATGGTAAGTATTCCATATTTTTTCTAGCATGTTTCATGGAAAGGAAAAGTTTGAAATGCAATCAAACAGAATACAAATTTCGGAATTTTTGTATTAAAACAAGGAATCTTACTTCGACACACATGCATGTAGAAGCTACCTCTGAAAGTTTCGACACGATATCTAAAGCAGTTCTTTTGACAGAACTTTAGCGTCAAACCCGATGAACACACTATCAGTCTTCATTGCAATAAAAAAGACTATTATTAATGATTCTCGTCAAAGCGAAAGAAAGAAATAAGTTTACATCCAATGAAATTTGGCTAATAAATTAACGTAGCGCTTTGAGATATTTTCAATTTGAAGATGAAGGAGTAATATCACATATGAAATATTTTCCTTTAAATAAATGTCTCTTTTGGCATAAATGAATGAATTTGTGTGCTGCCTCACATGCAAAAGGAATTATTCCAAGTAGTATTTCTCCCTTGCTATAATCAACTTTAGCCATCCCAGCCAAAATACTCCCATACAATTAATGACATTGAGTAACAACAGGCAACTCAATGTAATCCTCTTAATAGAAACTCATTCTCACGACAATGCAACAATTTCAGAGAGTAAAAATCATTCGACTTGACCGAGATTCGAACCCGGATCCCTCGATATCCGGCCGAGTGCTTTAGTCAATTAAGCTACCGAGACGTCCTCTTACACTCTGAAATTTTGGGGGCTTTAAAGGAACAAGATGTTGTGACGAAATACCGTACATAAAATGTCACAGGCATTCGTAGTCGCGCCACAGTCCATTATTATCGAAGACTGATTAATATCATCAGTTATAAATGATTAAAATCATTATATAACTTTAGTCAAACAACAATGACAACTTTAATATTCCATTCTAATTGTGCGCTAAGTAGAAGTTAATCCATTAATGCGTGCAGTGACCAGTATTTTAGCTTTCCTACATCTTCAATAAAGTACTATATTTACCAATAATTTTCCTTGTATTTCAATGCTAAGAATATGATAATACAAACCAATACTATCCATTCATTAATAAGATGTTATCAAAAGCAAATCAATTAAATGTGTTAGCTGTATTTTTCTGTCACGTGAAAGGAAAGGAAATAAAGAAGTCTTATTCCATTTTACCATGCGCTTGAAATCCACTTTTCTCCAATTCATTGTGGATATGCCAATTTTTCTTCAGTAAAATATTTTAAATGGCAACGCCATGCTTAAGAAACGAACAAGGCATTAATTGCGTCCAGATTTTCACTAAATTATATATACACAAAGATTAATAATGTTCATGATTTTCTGTGGCCTCATTTGGAATTGAGAAGCCAGTGATACGAATTTATTGGGCAGGCTAAGCTAGTAATTTGTTTGATCTTAATTTCTGGGTGATTTAAAAATTGTTTTAATTTCTGTAACTGTAGTGTAAGATAAACAGAAGCCTACTTTAGTTAATTGATGCTGGATATGATTAAATCATCCTCCTTCCAAATAATTCTGTCACTAGTTTATGACTATCTCCATTATTTCCAATCTTAGAAGTCTATGGGAATAAAACAATTCCTCAATTAGCAAAGATAACTCAAGAACGCTAGTCCCGTTCTTTTTTTTGGATTTACTTGCTGAATTTGTAGGTTAACTGACTCTTGCTAACAGGGAGGTTCCGCTATGTATCTGAAGTATCTATAAGAAAGAGATTTTAATTCAGTCACAATATTCCACGATCCACTTACTCTAATAAGAGGCATCTGTGCAACGTAAATTTTTTGTTCAGATACACGATCAAAACATTTCATATGTCCGCCGGATGATTCAGATCTAGAATACGATACGTAGAGCAGACCGATTCTGCGCTCAAGATTTTTCGGCCCGTTTAAATGCTTAGACAGATTTTCTAACAGGGTGATGACGTTTCGTAAGGACTATTACGCATATTTTTTATCGACTTCAGAGCAAAAAAAGCCTATGGTATACTGGTTGCAATGAAAACAGGGATCATCAAAGAACAACATAAAATAAATAAAAACCTCAGTAAACATTATACCTAATTATCATGGCAAAAATCATAAGTATGGCAAGTTTTCCTTAAAGATCCTTCAATCAATGCCCTCGCCCACCAGCCTCACCTTGTCCACCCGTTTAATTTTCCTAGATCAATAGGCCACTTATACGATGCATAAGCGCATGATTTTGGAAGTCGACTTCCGTTCCCTGGAAAATTAAAACGCAATGAGGCTTCGGAAGCGGAATGAGCTGAGTGAAGAAATCGCGAACGAAAACTTTCATTCTTGTCAAATAAAAGTCCTCATTAAGTCTCAGTTTCATGCAATGTATTCCTTTAGATATTCTTTCATCCGCCGCTAATATTTTAGGTCAAGAAATTTACTCATGGCGACCATATTCTAATTTTTAACTTGAATTTCAATTCTGAATATTATGAATCACACAAAACTAACATTGTAATGAAAGGAGGTAACGCCCATGGAATGGAAGTGCGCCCGACTGACCAAAATTTTCGACTACATGTAATGTGGAAAGGGGGGGGGGACTATAAAGTCTATAATACTGCTTGCAAGCACATGACGGATGTGTGAATCATACAGTTTCGCAGTTGGGAGAAATAATTCCCCATCGTCTCTCTAATCAGCACTCGTCGAGTGAAAGAAAACCAGAAACGGTGGTCAAATCGAGTTTTCGTTAACGAAGGTCGAAGGAGATGACCGGACGTGCCCCGAGCATTGATCCACTCCCGAATGCAATCAACCAACCTGTGTGGCAGGAAAATCGATTGAACATGATTACAAAAAAATAATAAGTAAGTACAACGACCTATATACCTGTAGATCGCGGCACGTGCAGGCCAACAGAACGTGTATCCATTGTACTCCACCAAGAACTCCAAATTTACCAAGAACGTGAAAGAACGAGGACTCATACTCTTGACACTGAATTTCTACTGATGGAAAATTTTGACAAAAAAACCTACGCACTTTCTGCCTTTTCTTTCGAGTATTAGTGGTGGGCGCTGGCAAAATCACTAAGACCAACAATAATCTGAATACTTATTTTCGTTTGGAAATTTGTATCGTACGTTGTGTTCTTATATGACAATGAGAACTTAAATGTTTAGGTATCATAATCGATGATACAAAGGGCAAGGGAAGATAGTAAACTGATAAAACATACTAACTTACGCACTTTTCGGGGCCAGAAGAATAGGAATGAAATCATTCATTTTTTATTTTTCTTTCTATTTTTCCAATTATCAAATATCTTTCCTTAAGTTTCAAAAGTATTAATGAGGAAGGGAATTGGCTGGAACATTTCGTCAGATCAACTTTAGTTCCAATGCTATATGTGGGAATTGCAGCGTATGACAGGGCTACAGTACAATAGGTATGATTTCGCACCCAGCTATATTGGTTATCAGGATCCTCAACAAACGGATGGAGAGCTGGGGAAATTGTTACTTAGGGGATCGCCAGTTAGGGTTCAGAAAGGGGAAAGGCTGGCGTGATGCCATTGAGGTAACGATCTCACTATAACAGAGGAACATAGAATAAAATCAGGATGTATCTACCCGTTTCTTAGATTTTGAAAAGGCGTTTTTGATAGAGTGAATTGGGAAAATATTGTGAAAATTAGGAATAGATTGGAAGGATAGGAGACTAATCCGCAACCTGTATAGACCTCAGACTGCTAAGGTGAGAGTGAGGCATGGAGACTCCGGATGGACAGTGTTAGGAAGAGGAGCAAAACAGGGGTATCTAATTTCACCTGTACTGTTCAACATATATGTGGAGGAAATGTTAAAGAGGCATGAGATGAATGGGAGATAGGAATGAAAGTCGGGAAGGAAATCATAAAATCAGTAAGGTTTGCGGATGATCAAGCCTTAGCTTGCCAGGGATTAGAAGTGAGAATAAAGGTAAACATAACAAAGGTTATGTGATTTTCGATAAGGAGAAAAGCAAAGTTATGTATTACAATAGACGCTCATGAACTTTAGCAGGTGGATCAATTTATCTACCTCGGAAGTATTCAGAACCAAAATATTCATAGTAGCAGAGACATAAGATGAAGAATTGCATTAGGCAAAGAAGCTTTCACAAGACAGAGGAATTTGATAGAAGGGACGCTAAATAGAAAAGTTAAGAACGGTTCGTCAAAACTTTAATAAGGAGTGTGGTTTTGTTCGGCGCAGTAACCTAGCCACTGAAGCAATATGATAGGTATATAAAGGTTGAAGACTTCTGTAATGTTGGTGTGGAGAAGGATGGAAAAGTTTAAGTGGACTGAAAGGAAAACAAATGAGGAAGGGGTGGGAGTAGAGAGTGGGTTTTTGGGAGAAATCAAAAGGAGGCAGGAAAGATGGATGCAGAGATCATTGCCATGGCTATGAGATGTTGAAGGCTGCGATAGAGGGGAGAGCGTTAGGCAAACTAGGAAAGGGAAGGATTAGAATTAGTGTGTTGAATGGAATGAAAGTAGAAAAGAAGTATATATGCGGAGTTGAAGAGTGACTTACTATAGTGTTCGATGTCAGCTTGTGTTTTGTATTTGGAGAGGCAAGTAAATGTATTTTTCTACCATTTTACATGTATAAGCTGTGTCCTTCCAAAACCTTCCTTGATCGGTAGAATAACAATAAAAATAAGAATATTTCAACAATATATTTTTCCCTATAACCTAAAAGGATATACGGTCATGGAGTTCGTGTGGGTAGAACGTCGGGATACTGTACGAACGACCTGGGTTCAAATTCAGTTGACGCTTCTAGGCATCCTGAGTTTCGCCCTAGCTGTGTGCTGTTTAGGATCTTTCTGAGGTAACCACAGGCGACACAGGGAAAGATGTTTGCCCTGCTACCCCGATTAGTAAATTTCACACGTAGTGCAGGACTCAGTGCGAAGTGTGCCCAGCCGTAAACGATCTTCTGGTTGATTAGTGTGGTTATCCTATACACATTTACTGAGATTTTCACCCCACTTTGATCTGGGCGTAGTTATGCCTTGAATCGTAAAATTTCAACAAGAAAAACGACAAGCGTAAATTAAAGGCTTTTGAGATGTGGGAAGGCGAAGGATTGAGAAAATAAAATAAACGAAAAGGAAAAGAAATGAAAAAGTTCTTGGCAATGTAGAGGATGGTAAATAAAGCGGCTGTTGGGATTGATGAGAATAATGGACAAATGAATGCCTGGGATACAGAGAGACAAGAGGATGCCAAAGACAATAATGGAGGGGAGTATAATTGGAAATCGAAGAGGAGAGGGATGAAAAGAATAGACGTTTTGGATGAAATTCAGTGAAACAGAATGCAGAGCTAAATAATGGGTTATTGCAATGTGTAGTACGTAATTGGTTTAGAATATTTTGTGTCATGTCAGTTAGGGCTCAGGAGTACCGTAGTGTGTAATTCCAAGGTCCACCACCATCACCCAGTAAACTATGCTGAAAAATATCCTGGTTGAGGTCCTTTTGTATGGGCACACTTACTGCCTGCGAAATAAATTAATTTGGCATTTCCTCGTATGGAATTCGAAATGTCTTCGCCGCAGGTGTTTGGCCGATTGTTTTCAGAGGCCGCGCCGCTGTCAAATTCGAGAAGAAGCCGACGGCTCAACGCCGCAGTGGCGCGTATCTTCTGTTTAGTCCCAAGAACGCCGCAAGCGCCCCTGCCGAATCTTTTCTCCCTCGGATAGCCGTGGGACTCCACCCCTCTTCCCTCCCCTCCCCGGCCGTCTCTCCGCTCCCTCCACGAAGTTCACCCGCAGCCATCCTGACCCCCCCTCAATTCCGCACTCGCCTCTCGAGCTAAAGGTTTCCAGCTGACCCAGATTCCTCTCCCAAGTCTTTGGCGGTTGGAGGGAGAGAGGTGAGAAGGGTCGTCCTCCTTCGGACCTCACTCCAATATATCAACCCCCTGCGCCCTCCCCTCCTCGCCCGCTTGTCTTCCCCCACAACATCCCTCCTCTCCGCAGTCACGCGCATCACATTCTCCCATCAAACACGCACTATCTGATATCGCGTTGAATTGGGACGTGTGCGTTTCAAAATTCGCATGGTTTTTACGAATATGAGGAACTGCATAGGTATTCAAATGTAAAAGACACTGGCAATGCGAAGTCACAGCGGGGGAGGGAACGGGTGACTCACGTTCATCTTTATGGGAAAAGGTGACTACGGGAATTAATGATGGTAATGTTAATTCAGAACAGGACAAGAACAGAGAAACTTACTATGAAATCTGGAAACGTAATGTTCACTGTCCTGGACTTAAGCATATTAATCATTTGGCGAAATAATAATATTTTGATTTTTCACAGATATTAATGTCGCACAACGCATTTCAATACTTATCTGCAAATACGTACGTGTATGCGAAAAATCGTGGTGGGTAGGTATGGATGAAGGATTGGAGGGAGGGAGGTGGTGTGGGAAATGAATTACCACCCCCACTCATATCTACCTACCCCGATTTTGCACATCTATGCCTCACTCCGGAGTTTTTGAGCTTTTCTGTGCCTGAGGATGATGCATAAGCATAGAAATGCATTGTACGAAATAAACAATTGTGGAAAATTACAATTTTATTATTTCAAATCATTTCCAACCTCATTCCCTGTTTAAAACCCAATCATTTTTTTGAGGGCACATTTCTCTCTCTTGAACATGATTTTACCGATATTCATTTACCCTTGCATCTGTTGTGGAATTCAAATTTTATTTTGTTTTCCTTTTTAAACCTAAGCTAATAAACATAACTACAATTATTATGAAAACAGTATTATCCAAAAATATCACGCCAAACTAAAATTTAAATTCGAGGTTTTACTTCAGCCAAAATCGGGACTTATTTGGAAGTGGAATAACTGAAACACCTTTAAGTACCTAAACTAGATGCAGGCTCTATGAAGATCCTTCGACACTTACTAATTGGTCTTTATTTCAATTAAGGCTTCGAAAGATGCCATTAACCATGTAATTGCCGGTACCTTTACTTTCCATAGCGATAGAACAACAAAGATAATATAGATTGTTGAAAGGTTTTTGTTTAGGTGCAGTTATCTATATTTAAATAATCTATAAATAATTATGCATTCCGTTTTTTTACAGTTACACGTACAAGTCCATTTACAACAAACTGATGGTGACTGGTTGACTTAATGATGACGTTTCACGCTGGAGCCGCATCAAATTCAAATAATTATTTTGTGGAATAACTAAACACTTGAGTTTCAACTCGATATGAATTAATTCCATGAAATCACGCCTAAAACGATTTTCATTCACAAGTCTTCTGAAAATAATTGTCAATTCAATGTGATGCATTTTAAACATCACACCCTGAGAAAAAGAAGCGTAATGAGTGCAAGAACACATTTACTTCTATTGAAGGTCCTGCGCGAGAACACTTAGTCGACTCGTAAATCGACGTGTATCTTCGAGAAAAATATTTCTCAGACGTAAACAACGTTTGCTGAACTGATAAAAATAATTCAACGATTAATTATGGCCGGTCTGTTAGCAGATTTGGGTTAATTGTCCACGTAAAGAAAGCAGATATTGCTTTGGATTCAAATAGCGGTTAAATCACATTATAATGCATAATTATTTGAAGCATTAATCCCAAAAGTAAGCAGTCCGTCATTATCAGCACGTTGTTAAAGCCCTCGTATCAAGCGCCTTAAATATGGAATCCAATCATATCCAGTATCCTATCGCCATCCTATAGCCATAAATCATGGAGGAAATACTGAATGGCAGCGGTATGTTGAAGCCCGTGAAAGAAGGGAGAACGTTAGTTAAGCAGGAAAGAAAGCGAGTAGGCTTATAAGACAGCGTGATGGCAGGAATAATTTAAGAAGAAATGAAGAAAGAAATAATGCAGAGAAGAGAAAGAGGAAGTTCTCACGATTCTCAGGAGTGAATTTCCGGTAGGGACCTTGAAATAGGTAGATTACTTTGGATGAATGAAACCCGCCTTACATCGTTTCAATTAGCCCTCTAACCAAATTCCTCCCTACCCTCAACTCTCTTCCTTCTGTCAGTCGCCAACTCCCCTCTCCACCACTCACTTTCACTCTTTCCCCTTCTCCCTAAAAAGAAAACTCTTGCTTGACCTCCCTTTTCTCTCTCTCTCTCTCTCGAATTCCAACGCTAATCTCCGCACCGTTCTCCGCAAATCGACTAAATTTATACGCGAAGGAAGCGAGACGTCATCGGGGGTTGAGACTCTGGTTTTGGAATCGGCTCAAGTTTCTTTCTTTCCCTAATGAAAACGCCCACTCGTATCAAATATCGATAAAAATCGAAGTGAACCTCGATTTTTCTTCCATTACATTACTTTGACGGGCGGTATGGCGTGTGCATGCTATCCTTTCTTTATTTTGTTTACGTTATTTAACCGTAGCCTAGTCATGCAATTTCTCCGCCGTTGTTTGCTGTCTGAAATTTTAAATAATGTTTCACTTCATCGTCATAAACCCCACAAGGCAACACATATTAAAAATAATGCGAGAATGACCTCTATTCGTCGAGCGAATGTACTCCAAAACCGGTGAGGTATCACAAGTAACAACTCGAGTTTAACATTTTTATTTCTCAGTGCTTGCCCTCTTTGGAATAAATTCGTTTTTGTACTCAATGAAACAAGTTTCGTTGCCACGGAGATATAGTTCTTCTTTCCCAGAAAACCAGATATTCTATTTGAACGATGAATGACTATTTCAGTGAACTGTGAGACTATCATTTCCCACTCACTACGTTTCATTCCATTTATTGTCATTCTAAAAACCACCATTAAACTCTTTCGGACACAGATAGATATTCTATCTTCAGAATAATTCTAAGATTGACTACATAAGTGAATTGTAACAACTTTTCTTTCCCCTAGACTGACTCTGAGATGTACAGGGTTCGTCAGGAAAATAAGTTTATGATGCTCATTGTCTTTTTTGACAAAAGGGGAGTCGTCCACTACGAATTTGTACCTGAACGACAAACTGTAAATGCTGCATTTTACGTCCAAGTGCTCGACAGGCTTCGAAAACGAGTCGCCCGCGTCCGGCCAGCGATCAAAAACATCTGGCGGCTGCATCACGGCAATGCGCCGTCTCACACCGCGCTTGTCGTGTCGGACTTCTTGGCCAAGCACGGCGTGGCAACGCTGCCGCACCCGCCCTACAGCCCGGACTTGGCACCACCGGACTTCTTTCTGTTCCCGAAGATAAAGAGGAGTTTGAAAGGAACGCGATACGGGACTTTGGACGCCGTCAAAGAGGCCGTGACGACGCGTCTTCGAGAGGTTCCCGATGATGCCTTCGCGGGAGCGTTCCAGGAATGGGAACGCCGCTGGAACAAGTGTATCGACTCACAAGGGTCCTAATTTGAGGAATATTAGCTTAAGATATGTAAAAGTGTAATAATTTTTTTTCCTGAGCTCAGTACACTTATTTTCCGGACGAACCCTGTAATCAAGGCATACATTAATTTTAAAATCTTGACTACATTTATTCACTGGTTGGAATTTGTGAAGGACCTCCTCTTAGAAAAGACCCTGTCACGCTCTTCGAGAGCATTTATTTCCCTAAGAACTAAGTATCTGTCTCCTAAGGGGATATTTTTTATCTCTTCGGATCCCACCGATTGTACCGCCGCTTTAGTTAGCTTGTGTGGATTGAAAAATAGTGTTAAACATAAAAACGAAATTTCGACCCACATATTGATAAATCTAATAAGCCTAATTGTATAATCTATGTTTTACTATTTCATACAAATCGGAAACTATAGGATAATATAACATCAGAACTACGTATTATAATTGATTGTTTAGAAAACCATCGTAAAATGCAATGACAAATTATATTAGGTATACATTTATCCAGCGAAATAACAGCAGCATAGAACACGTAGAAGAGGACCGAGCCAGTTAGCATAGGGACTTGAAATGTTAGGACAATGTTGAGGACAGGGAAATTACGAAACATAAAGTGTTAGATTGAGAGAGGATATAACGATATTTTAGGCATGTTAGAGGTGAGGTGGAAGGATGAAGGATGTTGGGGCTTAATGGAGTAATAATTATAGAGTACGATAATATACAGCGGAGAGGAAGAGAATCCGCAAGGTGGAATATTGAACAAAAAGATAGGAAGAAGCTAATTAAACATTTAGTAAGATAACCATCGAATATTATTTGCAGCAGTAAAGCTTGTACCAACGAACTCGGTCATTGCTCAGGTCTACATACCACCGTGAAATCACTAGGAGATAAAAGTCGACAGGGCATACGATCAATTAGAAGAAATAATTGCGGGTGTTGCTGGAATGAAACAGATACTGATAGGGGATTGGAACGCAACGGTAGACGAAGGAAGATGTGTTTGTGAGATAATGGACTACGGTTTAGGAATAATGAATGACCGTGGGGAGAAAGCAATAAAGTTCTTCGGGAGACGGATATATAGTAGATCGTAAATACCAAATTGGTTCAAAAAAAGAGCATAGAAAATTCCCGGAGATATAAAGAGATATCAATTAACTTACATTAGGGCTACGAACAGGAACAGCGTGATTGATTCGCAGTTTCCCCGGATCGAAAGCAGATTGCGATCATAATTTAGTGCTAATTACGTGAAACGTCAGAATTAAGAGTATGAAAAAGGAAAGATGGTTGAAAAAATTTGAATATAGAAGTACTAACCCAAACGAAAATAAAGGAGTGTCAGCAGGTAGTAGAGGCAATTGGGTGAGGACAGGAAGACGGATGCAAATGAAGAAACATGTGAACAGGAAGAATAATGGGAACATACCACAAAAATGGATATTGAGAAGCTGCAAATGAAACTATAGGAACAATAAATAGGAAGCGGACAAGAAAACCATGGATTAAAGACGAGATGATTAGTAAGATAAGACGAGAGAAGGAAATAGAAGAAAGTAAAGAGAGTTAGGTAAAAAAAATACAAAGGGTTCAAAAATAAACTGAGGATAGAATCTAATCGGGCGAAAGAAGCGCGGCGGGAACCGCTACGGGACGATACACGTAACAAGGGTGAAATTATTACGCTGCATATGAAGGTGAAAGCAGTGTCAGAAAGTAAGAAGGAAAAATCGTGACAAATTATCAAAGATAAGCTAGAAATTATTTATTGATCCAGGAAAGATTCAAGACAAATGGAAAGAATACACAGGGAATCCATGCGGTAGAGAAATTTGGCCAGCAAGCTTAGACATAGCAAGAGGAAATGAAGTAAAAAGGGTAACTTAGGCCCTGACATACATTATGGAGAGATAAAACCGAAATTGACATTAAGGCAAATGAAATCAAACAAGGCCATTTTGGTTGATAACATTCTCGCGGAACTACTTTAGGCTTTGGAAAAAGGTAGGAGGAAGAGTTTCTATGGACTAATTCCTAGCGTATATGAGGTATTAGTGAAGGATCCGATCCCAAAAAAGGGAAATACATGTACAGCCATACAAGGTGTATATGAGGACTACAGAACAATTACTTTGATTTAGCACTCAGTTAAAGTAATTCAGGATCATTCGTAAGAGGATGGTGAGTAGGGCAAATGACTGCTTAGGGGATGATCAGTTTGGTTTCAGGAAGAGGATGGGTATGCGTACTGGGAATCGAACCCAGACCTTCCAGTTGGTAAATCAGCACTCCACCCATTGTATTATGATGTCCTTTACGAAACTCATAATGACGTCAAAACTTGCGATGACAAATTCATTCATATTCAAAGATTATTTTTCCAAATCCGTGTCCTTACATTTTAAGAAAGTGTCATTCAAAAGCTTAAGTTATGTCGTCTTTGTTCAAACTTTTAAGGCTACTAACTGAAAAAATGCATAAAATTAAAGTCCTCCGGTTGTCACCTGGATAACTCCCTATAAAGGATTTTTTTAAATATTTCTTTAGAAAACGACGTTAAGTCTAAAGCAATAATTTTTTAGAAATTCTGAAAAGCTACAATAAAAAACTTCCTGATCAAGTCTCATATGAGCCGTAATTCTACAATTTTGTAAGCAAATTCATTCATTCTACATGAATTGCACATGAAAGACGAAACATTTTGTGGACAGCAAACATACCGTGGCAATAGAAGAATATTTTTTTCAGTCCGTTCACACCTGGCGGAAAGTCATGACATTTCAAAATACATATGTCTGTTGAACATTTTAATTAACATTTATTTGATACAAATAATTAAAAAAAAGTTGAAAAAAAAAAGATAACCCCTAGAAAGAAATTTTTAAGTATTTCTTTAGAAAAGGACGCTTAGTCTAAAGCAATCATTTTTTAGAAATTTTGACAAGCTTTGAATAATGCAGTAGTTTTTACAATAGACGATCTGTTAGGTAAAACCCCTGTGGACTTTGAGTACCTTCGTAAATCCACCATACGGCTGTGGAATCATATCGTTAACAATTCGTGTTTAACTTTACTTAACGCAACAAACTACTATAATACAGATGCCGGAATCAATACACCAAAGAAACAATCATTTATAATTATCTTTTTCAGGAGTGTTCTTCTGTTCCGAACATTAGCCTCCATTGACAAATGGATACTTCCAAACTCTAAATGGCCCAATCGAGCATCGATTATGTCGAGTCAAAAATTAATATTGAAGGAGAGTGCTTTCATTACTGACTCGTAGTCTGGCAGGCATGGGGAGGCTTAATTATAATTTCAAGTGCGTGAACTCGAACACAGTGTAACGGAACAGGAAGCTAAGTAGGTGAAGTGAGAGCCACGTCCATCCCCGAAGACTTTCGTTTACTCGCACGTCTCCCTCAAGCGAGAGTGTCGCTTCGCCGTGCGTTTGAATCCCACGCGTGACCAGAAATAATTAAAAATACGTATTCCTTGACCACGCCTCGCCCTCTAGTAAGGTCTACTAGCCTGTCGCCTAAAAAAGATTCTTCCTACCAAATTCTTTTTCTGGCCTATTATTCGTATTGGTCTGCCTTTCTATTTTGTGTCCTGAATAGACTAAATTTTCTCAATGCAGAACTTACTGATCAATTCTCATAGGAACCATAATTCTACAATTCTGCATGCAAATTCATTCATTCTACATGTTTTACGCGAGAAGGACGAAACATTTTGTGGACAGCAAACACACCGTGGCAATAAAAGAGGTTTCACCTGCTTTCCGTTCGTTCACATTCTGCTTAGAATATTGTAGGAATCATGGAATTTCATGACATATCAAAATAAATATGTCATCTGAGAATTTTAATCACTATTTATTTCATACAAATAATTAAAATACAGTTTTTAAAGGAGATGAAAGTAGTTCCACCTTATCTAAATAACTGCATGAAAAATATCATTTACTACTGAAAAATACCAATAATACAAGCATCCTAATACAACTGAAAGAAAATGCCTTTCGTGAAATAGACTTTGCGTGGGGCCTCGAAGACCAAATATATTTTCTATATTCACAACTTGCCTGGAATCGCTACTTGGAAGGCGTAAATGCAGGTAATACGAGTAAAATGAAAAACTGAAAACTTATATTCGTATATTTCTATCTCGTAATTTCATGAATACCAAAGTATCTCATTTATGTCATTTCACATTTGGTCTCCACAACGTTTAATAGAACTGTTTCAGGTCTTCGTAAGTTCAAGGATACTGTTCCTAAGGCTTCAATCATACATCTCGGTCCTTGCAAAAGAAGATGGTAATTCCAGGAATAGGCTGTAATGCTTCGACTCTAGTTCAAATTTATTTATATGTGCTAAAAAATAAATATTTCGTCATGAGATAAATTTATTACAGTTCGTGAGATATCTTTTATCAAAAAAAAAGGCAATTTCAGAGGCTTACATTTGTTGCCTAATTACAAATAGGATTAATAAGTAATTAAAAAAATAATCATCCGACATACCTGTGAGACCAAAAATTAACGCAAGACTTGATGAGTAATGCCAAAAATTTAATTATGACTTACTAAAGAACCATTATGATTTCACACATCAAAAACTGCAAGCATCATTATTAAGATTAAGTACAAATCGTAGGTCTGCCAGGGGATTGTCGCAGACAATATGAACAGGGAAATGCGAAACTAATACTGTTAACATAATCCCAAGAGAATTCGCAAATTATTCACATAAATTTGTTGGCAATTAACTTTCATATCACTCTAAAACCCAAAGTCTATCAGACAAGGGTCTAATAAAATGCATTCCGTTCTACATAATGGCGGAGCGAATTTTGATTTTAATTATAGCTTCTCAAAATACAAGGATACCATTTTTATATTGCGCTCTAAGTAGCTCAACTTGGCACTGATCGACACATAATTCTCTCGACTCCTATTAGAATGCCTAAGAATCACTCTCACCTCATTCCTTACATGGGGAACACACATAAGAAGAAGACGCGGATCCACCTTAAAGGAACTTGGCTATTATATGTAACATTAAGTCCAATGAAAAACCAAAATGGAGGAGTTCTATTGCATTAGTCAGACTTCGTTTGAAATAGAAGCATATATAGGATTTTAAGAGTTTATAGTTAAGGAATTGAGTGAAGTCCATTAAAGGCCTGTAAGAATTGTTAGTATGTGAGCGAGATGACGAACTCAATCGGAGAAACTATAGTGTCGCCCCATCACGGAGAGAGCAAATGAGAATAAGATTTGTAGAGAAGTAAGGAGTACTCGAGTTTATTAATATTGCCGGAGGTATTATGGATTAACTAGATAAACTAAGTATAATATGCCACCGCGGTGGCATATTTTAATATTCCTTTTAGTCTCGCAAAATTACAAGAAATCCAACATTTAGCCAATTAGCTAAATTAGTCGGTATGTATTGGTTGTCATCTGTCACTCCTCTTGTGCATTCTTTGCAACCAGCCACATTAACGCAATGAAATAAAAATGACCCAACATTCCACCAAGGCGACTCGAAGGGTTTGGCGTATGGGTGGGTCTTAATATCATTACCTCAGTTAATGCATGAGTAATAAATCAACTCTGAAAGTAATACGCCACGTTGCACCAAGGGAGATCCTTTGTTAATCATCAGAATAAGATTTCAATCTGACCACAAGTGTGTGTGTGTGTGTGTATGGTACACGAAATATATGACATGAAAACATTATCATCTACATCTACATCTACATAAGTACCCTGCGAGCCACCAAAAAGGTGTGTGGCAGGGGGTGTAGCACCATGAGGGAAGGGTAAGGGTTGAGGGGGTTGGGAGTTAGGTGAGGAAAGGTGGGGGGAACCTGTAGGAAAAAAAATATATATATACATATATATATGTATATATACACACATACATATACATACATACATACACACATGTATACACATCCTCGCGAAGTCCCTAACCTGTACGTTAATACTTATTGTAATGAACTAAGTCCTGGGGAATTTCGACTATGAGCATTCTGTTCCCTTATCGTTCTTGGAAAAAATGACATTTTAAACCTGTCAGTCTTGCAGTCTATTTCTCTAGTCTTATATTCGTGATCCCTTCGACCGTAATACGTTGGGGTTCGTATTATATCCTTGATGTCATCGGAAAAGGGCCCATCTTTAAATGTTTTTAATAAGTTCAATCTATATTGGAAACGCCGCTGTGTAAGAGAATCCCAACCTAAACTGTCTAACAAAGTGGATACGCTGCTGAGTTGGTCATAACAATGTTTGACAAATCTAGCCCCCCTCCGCTGAACTCGATCTAATTCCGAAACCAAATTTATGTTGTGAGGATCCCATATACTGGCAGCATACTCTAGGTGATCATCTTAATAATCATATGATTATTAAGATGATTATTTACAATCAACAAATTCAATCCTTATAATTTTTTAGTTTTTAAAAAGCATATCGCGCACTACGTATCATGAGAGTGTTTTTATACACGATTTTTTTAGGTTCCCATTTCACAATTTTTCCTTCCTTAGGACTAGTTATCCAGTTATTTCCCGAAAACTCTACCTTGGGAGGGGCAAAGTTTTTGCCCAAGGCAAAACAAACGTCAGTTCAAAATATTTAGGAAGTCTGCCTAACATTGACTCAACTTATGCAAAAAAAAAAGGATTTTCATGCAATTTCCATTAACTACGGTTATTCCGACATTAGAATCATGCCATTGTCGCAGTTCAGTTTTTTCGTGCAAGGAACCCGAAACACAATGGACTGCGTGAGCAGAGGTCCTTTTTCTTCTCCGGCTGATTCCTTCAGTGAGGAAATCGCGACGTTGGCATGAGTCTCGCCTTACATTCGATTTATATGCCTTCCTCCCGGAGGCATGAGTAGCGACGGCGACGGAATCAAAGATGGCCGGCGTTCAAAATGGCCGCTGCGGTAAGCATAAGTTGAACTAACTATTAGTGGGATTCACACCGTGTTACACAGAGATCGGCTTATTTCAAAATATTTCTCGTGCAAACGTCCAAGCAACAAGACATTCCCTTCCAACGATGTTATGGTCCCATCATCTGCGTGAAATTTTGATATATTTGTTCTAATTACGTCTGGATCATTTCTTCAATCCGTATTGTCACTGCTGTACTGGCTACCTTGTGAACAAACCAAAGAATGTGTTCGAATCCAACACCGGAAATAGTACGAACGTCGAATGCAATAATTTATCTAGTTTTGTGCCATCGGGGCAAAAAATACCCAGTCACCGAATCACCTACAACCCATTAACTGATAGAGAACCGCTTGAGAATTAGTCTCCCAAAGTAAAGCTGGACATGGCGTATTTCATTAGCACACAGTACCAATGTAATACACGATGTCAGAACTAACATTGTGAGATTTGCATTGTCTCGTAAGTTCTGATGCACATTCGAATATCACGGCCAAGGTTTCGACATTTTCAATGACAAAACAAGTCGAAACCTTTGGGAAAATACAATCATACAGTCGTGAAAATAAATTCATGAGTGGAACTTGCTTGCTTACTTTTCTTTTTATTAATTTAAACTTTTATTTTTTTCCTCTCTTTCCCTCGATCCTACTTACAAGCACGGACGGCCGACGACAGATGGCGTAATGGGGACTTCATTCTAGGCAAATTATTAACTTTCTAAAAGTTCGAAACGTCATTTCTCTCCGCTGGGACCTCTGAATGATGTAAAAAATTTGCTAATACCTTGCTAATAGTAAAAAATTACTCGTCGGCTTCGTATCTAAAACCCAATTGCTAATGCTGTCACTGTGGCCAAACTAATACGATCCCATTTCGAATCAGTGACTTCGCTACTTCAGGAAAACTTTTGAATAGAAATTCAATACCATGCAAGCTATTGTTCAGTCATTGCAATGATAAAGGACAGCTTTCTTGTAGGAACGTAAATCCTTACAATGGTGATAATCCTAGGCGAGCGATGTGGGTGAATGATCGAAGAAAACTACTGACGTGGACTCAATGACGGAGCAACTTAAGCGTTGCCAGGTCATACCGGAGACCGCGCCACTCGTTCGAAGCCTTCTATCTAGCAGTGGCTATCTCTCCACAACACTCTAAACTGGTTGAGATTGGAAGAATACCCAATGCGACACTGCACGTGGATGATAGCAACTCGAAGGCATGAAGTGCTTCCGCAGTGTGAGAAACCCGTATTATTCAAATTATCACAAACTCTTTAATGGTATTAAAAGTAAAAATATTCAATGAAACCTATTTTATCACAAAAAGTGACAAATTTAAGTGGCATCGTTTAAGGGATTCTTATGAAAAGGTTTTTTCCCTCCTAGTAAAAACAATTAAGATTTATTGTTACTTGGTTGATGTGGTGGAAAGAATTCGTAACCAAAAAACATAATTATGGCTTTTTCCACAAAATAAGTCTAATGAACGGCGTACATTTTAACTCAGAGTCGCAACTTTTACATGTATTAAGCTTATTTTGTGGAAAATTGCTACGATACTCCTTCCCGTCACAAGAATGTTAAATATCTAACAGGAATAGTATACTTAAAATGCTTTATTCCAGTTCCTAAAGATAAATGGTAATCAATTATCCACGATTCCATGAAAGTCCACGTGATATCGTGGAAAGCGATACGTGTAAGCGATATAAAACTTCTGGTAGACCATATGGCTTCCTCACATACGTGTCGTCGAGGTATCACGCCGCTTCGTCATTTTCAACGCTGACTCTGAAATTCGCGGTTGATTAATCGAAGCCATCGTAACGAAGGCAAATTTTCTGATTACTTCGCCACTTCAAGGTCCCGAGTTATATTTCCTTTCGAAATGATATGGTTCCCAAAGTAAAGCCACCATGTTTGGAAACAGGTTTCGTCCAATGGAAGCGGAAAGAGAGAGACCGACCTTTGAACGAAAAATAAATCATATAACATTTTCAAACAAAGCAGAAAACAAGTTTAACTCACATTTTTTAACGGAAATGATTAAGTAGACACCAAATCATTAATAGTTGGTATCAATGTGGCCCTCCCATGGACTACAACCTTGACGTGGTGGAAGGGCTTGTGCGTTCCGATGACCCCTAGAGCTGTGCTGGCGGGAGTAATAATAATTGCTCCTGGTAGGGTCGCCCATACCAGATAGGTCGAAGGTTAGGAGCCATACGAAAGGTAGTCCACGCAGCGTCTAACCCCAGTGGGGCGGCCATTAAGTGATGGTGTCACGTTAAAAACACAATTGAGGAAGCCAAAGGGAAACCACCTCAATTATTATTCCCATGAAAAATGATGAACACAAGATTTTGCAGAGAGAAAAAGGTAAAGCTAAACGTTAAAATAGGGTACGGCGCGGAAACGTGGTCACTGAAGCAGGGGGATAGACGTAGAATGGAGGCTTTTCAAATGTGGGTGTGGAGAAGAATGGAGAAGGTGAAATGGACCGAAAGGAAAACAAATGAGGAAGTACTAGAGATGGTGGGTGAGGAGAGGGGTTTGTTGGGAGAAATCCTATGGAGGCAGGAAAAATGGATGAAAGACGTATTGAGGTAGTGGAATGCTGAAGAAGGTAATAGAGGGGAGAATGTTAGGCAAACGAAGAAAGGGCAAATAGGGATGTTGGATGGGATGAAGGGAGGAAAGAAGTACACAGAGATGAAGAGGGGCCTGATGTAGAGTAGGTTGCTGGATTGGGTTTTGTTTGGAGTTACAAAATATTTATTTGATAGTTGTTTCCGTCTATAAACCTACCTTAACCGGTAGATTACCTAAAATAATCGATGTGGCTGAATAGTGGATAAATTCAAACAAGAGAATTGTAGAAGCCTGGGATGTGCCAACGAAACTTATTTCCAGCCTTTCGTTCATGGAGAATTTTTCCGCTTATGTATGTTTTACGAAATGATATTAGTTATCAATTAGTGAATACCATGGATATTATTGTCAACTAATGAAATTCTTTATGCTATAAATGCAACTCCCTTATGCGAGAGATGAAATTTAAAAGATATCATTTTGTGTTCAGAAATTCTAGGAAGACTCTTTTATCCCATTTGTATTCTCCCGTGAACGAGTAAAAATGCAATGCGAGTAATACTATAATGTAGTGCTCATTGGTAGGACAGTTGTCTTTACATTTTTTTTGCTTGAACAACTCGTACAATTCTGACAATGGATGTGATTGTGTGCCTTCAACTTGGAAATAGTAAATAGCATAATCTTATACGCTCAGACATTTTCCGCCCGGTGTTATTACAATTCGGAAAAAATTCATCACCTTTCTCTTAATAACGCACCACATTCCTTGCAAAAAGTAGCTTGCACATAACCGAGCGCATCGCCAAAAGGAAATGCTTCACACAAAGCCGCAACCTCGTAAGAAAGCCAAGATTACAGCTAAGGAGATGGAGGAAGGATACCGAATCAATTAGCACAGAGGTGCTAAAAGTCGTATGCCTTCAAAAAATATTGTGAAATCATCGTCATATTGTTTCCCTACCCCAACCCACTTTTTTATGAAATCATTTTGCCGGAAATGATGAAGCTTTTAAAATATTAGCTGCAGAGACGACAGCAGAGAGAGTCAACAATAGAATACGTACATCGATCTCAAAGCCACAAAGGAAACATCTCTTTCATCCGCCGCTAGGAAAACTGAATATTGACTTTTTTGTCATTTCGTAACGTGTCCAGCACAATCAAAACTATGTTTTAGACATTAGATGAACAAAATAGGCATTTAAATATTTGACAATATCATAAGGACAATCAATAAGGGACAAATCACGTTTTCTACTCAAATGTCTTCAAAAATCTCTTCACATAACATAGATAAGATAAATATTTCTTGCTCATGTACTAAAATAAAAACATATAACAACAACATATGAGATTCAAATTGCTTTGGAGACATTCCTGAGGCAAAATCACAAATGAAGAAACAAAGAAAAGTAATCAAAAATTCCCTTAAGATGCCAAAAACGATGATTTTTTTAAATGTACAAATTGTATAAAAATTAAAGACGGGAAAAAAGAATCTTATTGATTCCCATGCAAATATTTCCTCTAAAACTATGAAAATAAAAATACCGTAGCTTCACTTTTTAGGAAGGTTAACACACATATTCATGATATTTTACAAAATGTGCCCAATTATTATGAAAATTAGGGCGAACGCATAAAAAACCTCGGTATTTCACTATATTTTTAATTTTTTAGCATCAGCTCCCAATAAGATTCTGAAAATTATCCAACAGAACTGCAAAAGGTACGTTAAACAAAAGGAAAGCCATAAATAATTCAACAAACATCACATTTTCAGGCAACTCCTACTCATATCCTTTGACTTTGTAAAATCGCGGAATTCATTGGGTGAAATATTTTTGCTCTTCCTTGTGGGCACATGCCAGAATTGACATAGAGCCGGCAAAACTTGCAAATGTGGTTATATTTAGACGATTATTTTAGACGGTTTTGTGTTTGAGTCCCACTTCGAGAACAGGTGTTACTTGTGATAGATTATTCATTATCTAGTCATGAGATAACACAGTAATTATTGAGTGTCATAAAATAAATAATATATTTTTATTACGATGTGATGATAAAGAATTACAATGAAGAGGGGACTGTAGTGTCACTATAAGTCGGTATGGCTGACGTCATTACCTTTTCCTTTATCAAAAAACCCGAGACTCCCAATATCACAGGGAAGATAATAGGATGAAATATAAATTAGAATGCAGTAGGCAAATGAAAAGCAAATTTCGAGAGTAAGTAATCGCAATGGTAATCTATTGGAATAGAATTCTCTAACCCTTCAAAACTCAGCTAATTTTCCAGGTGAGATACGAGGGTCATCCGGAAAGTAGTATCCGTTCGTGCCGCATGAAGTGCTGACGACGCGAGTAGCCGCTGGACGAGGTCAGATAGCTTCAGTGGCTTGTCTGCCTTCTCTGAGCCAAGTTGCGTGACGCTAGCATTGCCTGTGTTGTTTCTGTGATTGTTTACAATGTTTAAAAAAATTGAGAACGCCGCCAGTTGTGAAGTGAGGGCAGTGATTAAATTCCTCAATGCAAGAAACGTTCGCCCATGTGATATTCATCGCCAATTAAAGGAGGTGTATGGAGACAATGTAATGGACGAGTCGTCTGTTCGGCGGTGGTGTCGCAACTTCAACATGGGGAGGGGGAACACACACGACGATGAGCGTTCGGGGAGACCGTCTGTCATTACAGACCAACTGGTGAGCTCAGTTGACGAATTCGTGAGGAACGATCGGCGCGTCACAATTGATGACATCTGTGAGCATTTTCCCAATGTTTCTCGAACAATTGTTCATGAAATTGTTAAACACCATCTGCATTATGCAAAAATTTGTGCAAGATGGGTCCCTCGCATGCTTACAGATGAGCACAAAACCAAGCGTTAACTTTTTTAAGCGTTAAAACTTTTGCGGCAATTCAAATGGGAAACTCGACCATCCACCGTATAGCCCGGACTTGGCCCCTTCAGATTTTCATCTCTTTACAAAGCTTAAAGACTTTTTGGCAGGAAAAAGATTTGACAGCGATGAAGAACTTAAAGAAGGAGTGACCCTGTATCTCAATGAGCTGGCGGCGAAGGACTATGCAGCAGGAATACAGAAACTTGTCACACGTTATGACAAATGCCTTAATTTGCTTGGAGATTATGTTGAGAAGTAGTTTAAAGTATCCTCTTTCAAATAAAATTTTTTATGTTTGTTAATATTTACTTTTGTGTCTTTATTTCACGAACGGGTACTACTTTCCGGATGACCCTCGTATATTAATGATTTACCTATTACGTCCTTAACTAAGACTAATATTTGTATTCGCCCATGTGTGAACCAAAGGTTTCCTGAAATCGTCGTCTATATGACTTCCGAGGGATGAGCTACGATTACGAGTCCCTTGCTGCTTGTTAGAAAGTCAGTAAGAAGTACCATCTATCATTTGATCATGGTGGACGTAAAGCAATATAATGATAATCACAAATCACACACAGTAATCAAATGAAAGTTTGGTTCGATTGGTGAGCTCGTCTCGTCTCGTCACCTGCTAAAAACACTTATACGGTATATAAATTCACAAATCATGGCAGAGAGGTCAGTTCATATTTCTGTGCCATCTACGATTTCCCAGTAAACTTTTGCGCCCGAAAAATCTCGGCTAATGCTGGGGGAGTATCTAGAGGCATCACCTAGAATCAAAACCAGGTCCTCCGGTCAGTATTTCAAAGCTCTACCTTCTGGACTATCACTCCCCGATTAAAAGTTCAGTAGTGTAATGTACCGCATCCCTTGTCCATCTTCAGAACAAATCGCCATGAGTTAAGTGATGGAAAGTAATCGATACAAATCGGTGAGTTTTCAATCAATAACTTGTCTCTAGGTTCTCTTTGAAGAAAAACTTATCTGAAACTAATAGTAAGCGTCTTGAAAAGTTGGCGTGTATATCTCAGGCCATCCTCTCTGAACGATCTGTGATGCTGATGAAGGAATTAAAGTATGCTAAAAACTCAGCACATTTTAATGCTTTTTTGTTCACACATTTTTATTTTTAGAAATTATCCCCACGTCTACATAGTCTCTATCCTAAATCGCTGAGTGACCTTCGAGGAAAAGAACTGATTTAATTAGAAAATGTTTTAGGTCATAAAATTTTGAGCTAGCTGCAAAACAATGCAGCCTATCCAAATTCATAGGAAAACACTCGATGGTAAATATATTAATTTCCTTAAAAAAATTAATAACCATGCGGTTAACGTGAGTAGTTTAACGGGAAGGATAATTTTACCCGGACGACGATTGGAATATTCTTACGATAAAATACGACAACATATGTATGCAAAGGCGTGAGACTATTCTAAGCCTGTCCTTAAAATCTGTAACCATTTTCGTCGATACAACCTCAGGTGCTATCCTAGTGGGTGGAGCATTCCACTAATGATGGGAAGGCATGGGTTAAATGTATGGGACAACCCCGGACATCTCAAGCTACATCCTGGCTATGTGATATTTCGTATGTCATGGGAAACTACAGGTGGCACAGAGGCCCTCTAATGTGCATATCAACCCCCCCACCCCCCACATCTTGAATCCATCCATTTCACGCACTAGGGAGTGTGAAATTGTTTCATTTCAGGGTCGAAACTTTTACGATGTAATCTCTACCCTTATCTTCAAAAACAATCATACGATTGTGCATTGCCGTTTGGTATGAACTCAGAATAACCTTAGTCAGGCAAACTCATAACCCAAATTGCCTACTTCTAGTACAAAACGGTCCATATTCTTAACTCCGTGTTTCCAGCCATGAACGATTTCCTAATATAACACCCGAATACGGCTTTCGTTGCATACTTAGCGTTGAAGCGGCGTCCGAGAGCTGATATTTAGTGCGGTGACCATCATCGAGCTTTTTAGCAATCATAATGATGGCAATATTGCTATGAAATGATTATTATTGTTTGATTAGTTTATTACTTTGATTATTACTGTTTGATAAATTATCGACCCCATTTCTTAACTTAAATATAAATGTAATCCATAACGCTAATGGCACAATCTCATTTTAACCCGAATGGGGTGGATTTAGTATGACTTCTTTGATGAATTAAAAAACATTTAGAATTGATTTCTATCGATGTCTATCCGTAAAACCGCGTCTGTATCCAACAACAAGAGGGAATGGTATTTATTTTCAGGCACATGAATCAAGTACACGCAGTAAGTCGAAGGGCTCACTTGTTGTTACTATTCAAATTACATCCTGTCTATTTATTAGTCAATATTTTTGCACCATAATCTCCCTTGATTCAAAGACCTTCGTGGATTGTCATCCCAAATATGAATTTGGAATATAACACCATTACGTAAAATATACAATGTGTACTGCTGCTTCCAAATGCCAACTCCCCTGAGGAGAGAATGTCCAAGAAAATTTTGCGAAACACTTCGTAGTTCCAAAAACTAATATAGACGTAGCTCCAAGGAAATTTTTAAAATCTTTTCAGCATTTCGAGAGGTATATTTTGATCAGTCAACACATGAAATCATTTTGAAAGTAAACTTGGATGGAAACATTTTAATAAGTTGTGAAAACTTAGTGGAACAAGACCGTCTATTAATTATTAAATTCAAAAGTATTTAATAGATATGTATTCAACAATTATAGCGACCATGTTTTTAAGTATATACAAATACATATCAAAGTCATATTTAAAATTATAATATACTATATATCTCTATAGTATATATTATACTATATTTTTCTCTACCCAAGAAGGTCGCGCTGAGCTTGATACATACGCAGCCACTATTCCTATCGCCTTACTCTCGAGCGGCAAACCTACCAAAGTCATATCAGCCATCTAATTACGTTTTCAGGCATTTCTGCCACCCCTCAATGCACGTATTTGACAGCCGAGAATCCTCTGAGGAAAAAATTTGTCTAATGTTTTGGTAGATACTAAGCTAAGATACTACTTAGTATCCCCCCTTAGCAGTTGACTCTATGGTAGTTGCCATGTCACCATTGATTACAACGTCGAACGTGACATCCGAATTTTAAACCTCGCTGTTCACCCAAAACTTCTAAAAATTCAACAACTGAGGCAAAAACTAAGTCTATTCAAGAGCTGCATCAGGTGGTACCATTTTTTAAAGGAGCACTCTCTCCTCATAGTCCCGATCCTACAATAGCCTTTATTGTAGCCAATAAAAGTTCAACGTACTCGCGATTAGTGAGACCATTTTTCACGGCCTGACATGATAAGGTGGTGAGGAGAAAATATGGATGACACTATGTCAATATTCTAAAGCAGACTCTTACCCCCAACCTTTTAATGAGTTACTTCGTTTCGTAACCGCCGTTAGTTGTGTGCTATGCAAGAAAACGAAAACTTACATAGCAGCTATTACGAAATAATTGGTTGCGATTCACCAATGTCCGACATTCCAATAACTAAGGACACGACATAAAAGATTTGGACGCCATTTGCATCATCCGTATTTTTTTCTAATTTGCGTTCAACTTCGACAACCCAAAGTCACAGTACGTATCTACCTCGTATTATCTCTTTCTGCCTTTCGAAAGGCATGAATAAATGCTATTATGAAAGAACTTACACGATGAAATTTCTCAAAAATTCCTCTGAAATCTTATAAGAGTCGGAGTTTACATAGGAAATACATAAAATGTTTCATCCGCATTCCTTATTTCCCAATTAAATCGATTGGCTGTTATCACTCAGTGTGGTTCCATGGGTTTCACACCGTGGATTGAAAAATGACGATATGCTGACGGAAAATACTATAAAAATTACGTGCTCTTGATCACTGGCCTGTACGATAAATAACTGTAAATTTAATAAGACATAGGCATCCGGGGCGATGAGGGTCATACAATCCCAGTCACTCTCCCCCTTCAATTATCTCCTGAGATGAATTCCTACTAAACCAATCTGCGTAACCTACTGACATTTTCGACGAACCTTATTTGTCGGGTGTCCTACTCCTAGATAACCATAAAAAAATTAAGTTTTTCTTTAACCGCCGGATCATTCATGCCAATTAATTTCACACCAAAAGTTATTGCTCAGCTGGAAAAAAGGTGAACGTGGGTGGTCTGAAAAGTTTCCGACTCAGAAAATTTCAGAAAAAATATCTTGTATCTTTGTAAGGTCGGAAACTTTTCAAACCACCCTCCATGTCGGCACTTGCATTACATTGAAAAAGAACTGAATTATGTTTTAACCAATGATCATTGCACCGTAAGATTGTTAGGATGTAACCACTACGGACCGCATCCAAATTCACTCTTCGGTATAAATGTCCATCGATATCAAGTACGCTCTTTCCTTTAAGCCATAGTATTCTTGTTGTAATCATATTCACATAATTTAACATGTTAATTTAATGGAGTCGAATTCTATTGTAATCATTGACTTAATTGCTAAAATCTATTTATGAATTCCATGCCAAATAATCTCTGACACAACCCTTCATTTCAAACAAATTACAAAGAAAAAGAAGAGTGAAGTAGTTTTGAAAAAAAACTACTCTTTCTACAAGTTCCCATCAAAATGGCAATTTCAATTGGTGAATCACAATGCCCGAATGAAAATGAGGAAATAGCACTTTTTTGTAAAAACTCTAAAAACGCGAAAGAAACTCGCGAGCCCAAGGTCAATTATTGAATGTACCGATTATGTTTCTATTTCAGTTACAAAAGGAAAGGTTAAAAAATTGAACAACATTGAGTTCTGATGGTCATGTCAGTTGGTCTACACGTTGAACAAACTAGTTTTGACATCAAATGATAGGATATAATATGCGTTAACCTGACTCTCGCCATTTTCGCGTTTTTTTCCCCTGATATAAGTTTTCTCTCGTTTGTTAGCTTCATCCAGCTATTCTGTCTCCATTGTTAAGAGAGTACTTTCAAAAATTTTATAAATTTTGCTGGCAAATACCATTTCGTTTGCTTCAAGATGCATATCTGAGAACGTTACAGTGGAGAGAAAATTATAAAATGTACACCTCTCTTATTTCACCTTGCGATTGGTCTCTTTTTCGGCAGCATTGTTCGTCCAATTTGTAGTCGTGTGCATACTAAAATACGAGACGACTGGTTTGACAAGTGAATTTGTTATCTCATAAAACCGGCCACTTGGGAAACCATTTGAGAAATTACTCATCTTGATAAACTGCCGGTTACCGCTTCAGGTTTTCAAGTTTAAGGGTCCCACCGTGCCATGGTGTCACATTTAAACGTAACACCCCCAATATTCAATATCTAAAGTGCCATGAAGACGTTACTGCTGGTGGTCTACCTCCCAGGAGAAGCATGCATAAATTTTTTATATTATCTGTTTCCGTACAGATTTTAGCAATCTAAAAATATTTAAATCATTGAAAATAAAGAGAAAAATATAGATTGGAAAAAATTCCACTTGAACAAGATCAAGTCTTTTGGCATGCCAGTATTTTGGTTTTTTTTTATGGTCTCATTCTACCATTAGGCTCCCAGAAATTAAGTCTATTACCTGCCAACTCCCACCGCCCGTCTGCAATATGGTTTAATACTCTATTCTGGAAGCATTATTTTTTACTTACAACTACGCTCACAGCGCGAATACTTCACATTCGAATATCATGTTACAGAGAGATGTAAAATTATCTAACTCCTTTCGGCTGTGTATTTTCTCGTATGTCGCTGAAATAAGCCATCTCATTGTAGTGTTCCCCAATTCAAGAAAGGTTAAATTGCCAAATGTAGATTTGGTTTATCAGGGATCGAACCACCATGTGAGGAACTTAAAAAGAGCCACAATACACGTTTAGGTATTACGCGATAATACTTCGCCATTGCTCGACCACGATAGATGAAAGATCATAATTTTTACACTGTAAAATTTATGAGTTTTGGTATAGGCTAAAAATATCTCAACAAAGAACAAAAAAAGTATGTATAAATGAAAAAAAATACCAAGAAAGAAAATGCTGAAAAAGAAAAAACGATTTGAATAAGTTAAACCAGTCCCGTCAGTATTTAGAGGTTGATAATTGAAACTTTTCGCGAATTACAAACAATCGTAAATCTCAGTATATCCATAGCTAGCAGTACTCGAATTCTATCCGAGAGTGGAGCATTTTCTACGACACAGAAATTTAATTGCTCATGAATAGACATTTAAACTGAACTCGGTGCGAACACGGTACAAAACGTCTTATTTTTACTAGAGAGCAAATATAGCTGCTTCTGTTTTAGTGCCCGAACAAGCATGGCTCGAGCTCCCAACTTTTCACAGATTAACTAACCTTTCCACAGTGACAATAGGGGCCGAATCCGCCATGACTGACACTCCAATGTACGGCTACCTTCTAGGAGACTCGCTGAAATACACCAGAACTCGAACTGGAAATCCCTGGGGTCTTCACGGGGACACTTAGAAAATTTCACTGGGTCATTTCAGGTTCCTAATGGATGATAGCTTTTGTCCAGGGGCCGCGAGGATTGGAGTGTGTCGACGTGCTTCGCCCGAATGTCACGGCACCAGAGGGATAAATGGAAGATTGTAGACATTGTGCTGTCATAATATCTCCTCCAGGCCCCCCCTCACTCCCTCAACCCACCCATCCCCACTTCCGCAAAAAAGAGCCCTGCTTACCCCACCGCTCCTCTCTTTCCGACCTCCACACACACACACACGTCCCCCTCCCACACGTCCCCTCCCGCCTACCCTCCGCCGTCCCCCCTTCTCTTGTTGCGACAATGTCGCGTGAACGTGCGTCATTTGCGTGGCTCAGCGCTTCCGACCGGTAATAATCGACTCGCGGAACTCAAGGTGCGGAGAGAGAGAGCGAAAATTATGGGAAGGTCGATATAAAATAATCGATCACCGAGAAAACGTTCTAGGAATGAGTATTCAAAAATTGAACTTATCGGGAGACCTGCATTGATAAATATGACAGCTCCTGGAACTGGGACGTAATACATGAATGGGCGGTGAAAACATTCTCGAGGAAATGATCATGATGAGACGTTGAGAAATTTTCTTATGTTTTATTGCAATTTTGATGATGCTTGCAGGATATTTATTTGACGTTTCGCCATTAGCATTGATGATGCATGTCAGGACAACTGAGTGAGGGGCGGATTTATTCCGATTTTATCTAAGAAGCAGGAATAAAAAACTGAATGGCTTTGGGCGCTACCTTCTGTGATTTCTCCCTAACGGAACCAATAAAAAATAATTGGCATATTCGCTGAACGTCATGGTAAACGTCAACCATGGTTTCAAAACCAGGCCTAATGAAAAAGCAGATACTGGAACCAAGGTCGCGATGTTTAAGAATTTTCATCGGTGAATTTAATAGGAGATTTTTAAATAACTTTCCCCTCTTTCCCAATCCCAACCCCAAGCATGAACTTCATATGCTGATGGAATTATTGTTAGTAATAAATGACCTCAACCCTCGCCTTTCAAACTATCCTTTGTGCTGACTACTGAGGGTTTTTTTAATTATTTCCGTAAAGAATACAAGGAGATGGAACAATAAATGAAAGATATTTGCTTCGCTGTAATGTACATAACATGAAAATATGACTCCTTTTCACGGACGCTAATAGTTTTTAGCTGTCTGATATGTAATACAGAATTTTCCAACAGAAATCGAAGACCTAGGCTCCTCCCTCTGAATCATTCTACACAATTGGAAATACTGTACTGATGATGCCTGCGTTATCACCCCTTCTTTGAATGAAATTCAAATTAAAATTATCTCCTCTTCCAATTTCAATATTAAAAGACATTATTAAGTTTTAAATATACAGATTAGTACCTGTACATAGAAAACAATTTTATGTTTTGTGTTGGAATCGATATGTAGACATTGTGTTTTGCATGTGGGTAGGTTCCAATAGACAACTTGAAATTTTTCTATATCGTCTGAATGCATTGTATCACAACTTGGTGTTCACTTGCGAAATAGAAGATAACAGATCCCTCAACTTCCATAGTTTAAATATTTCAAAAATGAACAATCACCTACAGTTCTCCATCTTTCGAAAAAGTTCTTATACTGACCAAGTGATTCACTTAAACTCAAGACATTTTTTTTCTCAAAAGTTATCCGCTCTTCATTCCATGATTCACACGTTGGTGTACATTCCCATGTCACAAACCGATTTCAAAAATAATTAGCTACAATAAAACTAATAGCGAGAAAAAATGGATGCTATAATGAGCAGCTCATTAATAAAGTCTACCTTTAAAAACTAAACCAACTGGCGGTCAGAGACATTTATGAATCCCAACCGCGACAAGACTCTACTGCCAAATGGCGTAGAGTCCTGAGAAGGATGGCATTATACGAAGAATTTAGCAGAAAAAACTGCCGAAAGATAAGTTTAAAATAGCTTGTTATAATAAGTTGAACCTCAGGAACCTAGTTCCTCACAGCAAAGACAAATTTTCAAAAAGTGAAAAAAATGGAGTGCATAAAGTTAAGATGTGAGTGTGACGCAGTGCACGAGGACAAACTCGTATGTTGGACAAGCAGGCCGAAAATTTCAAGAACGGATGAAGGAGCACCAAGCCTGCATGAAGAACAAAGAGTCAACGTCACTTTTTGCAAGACATTTATAGGAAAACAACCACTATAGTGACTTTGAATTTGAAATTTTAAATGTGGAAAAGAAAGGACTTAAATTAGACGCTTTAGAGCATTTTGAAAATTTAAAAAGTGTACACTCCAAAGAGAACATTGTCAATGATCTTTTGCACACCTCCCACACTCCCCTCCTAAAACCTACCACCACTCGACACATGTGCTAATGATGGGAAAAAACTCCTCTACTTCCCCTACACCCTCCCTTAATGTCTATGAATAGCTAAACACCCACCCACTTTCCTCCGCCATTAGGCAGCAGTGTTCCCATAGGGGATCTCCTCCTGCTTTCTACCCTTCCCTCCAACAATCATTCCTCACTGCCTTCCCCCACCCACCCTCCCACCTCCCCGCCCTTTACCTGAGTGTAGTATATACAGATGGATATCTGTAAGAGCTGTTACCTGAAGATGGCGTTGAGAGTCGAAACCCGGGTCGTATCGAAATAAATTTTCTGTGAAATCACATTATTTTTTCATTTCTAATAGCCGTTTTTAATTCTTGTAATGGCATGCTCAGTTGTAGATGGGAAAGAGGGAGAATTCTGGAGGCGAATCTGAGATAGTTTCCACTGGATTTAACAATTTCAGTCGATTAGCACATTACCCAATGCACCAATCGACTTTCCAGGGCTAAACTTATCGACTGGACCAATCCATTATCCATTTTTTTAATCATCCACGAGATCAACTTTATACATGCAACTTCTTGCTTGGTTGTATAAAAATAACTGATTTATTTGTACTAGAAGACTTGTAGATGGCCTTAATGTGATAGAAAAGTCGATACTACCTCAAAATGTAAAAAAAATTTAATTAAAATCGTGGAAATTGTTTTTTTCGGATGAATATTGAAATGCTTCTGTAAAAGCATCTGAAACCAGTCGGAGGCCGGGATGGCTATTTCAGTGACGGTGTCACGCTATTAATACTGCTTAGGAACACAACTAGAAAAAACCTTAATTATTTATCCCACGAAACAATGGAAGGAGATCAGAGTATGAGTTCTGACAATTAGTGGGAATCGGCACGCTGGGCCGTGTGACATTCTCGGCAGCGAGGGAGGCAAGGTTTCGACGGTCGTCATCTCACGAAATCCTTGCAAAGTGAAATCGACAGCAGCAGAAGCGGAGACACAGGAGTGACACTCAAGAATACAGACTTGGAATGTTATGACAATACTCAAGACACTTAAATTAGAAAGTTTAAATCAAGAAATGGAGAGAGAGAATTAGAAATTTTAGGGCCGCGTGAGGTGAGGTAGAAGGATATCCGGAGAAAACTGGAGGAAACATAAAGAAGGTAAAGTAATAAAGTTACTAAAGTAATATACAAGGTAGGAGAAGAGAGCCCGCGAGGTGTAGTAGTAATATTGATTAAAATATAGAAAAAAGTGACGTAAACGTGGAGCACGTCTGGGATAGAAAATTATCATTAGAAATTAAAGCTGAACCATCGAACCATCATTACTCAGGTCTACCTGCCACCAAGAAATCACATGGAAGATGAAATCGACAGGGTGTACGATCAATTAGAAGAATAAATATGGGTGTAGCTGGAAGGAAACATTTGATAGTGATAGGAAATTGGAATGCGACGGTAGACGAAAGGAAGAGATGATAGTGAGGTAAAGGACGACGGTTTAGGAACAAGGAATGACCGGGTAGAGGAGCAATAGAGTTCTGCAGGAGACAGAACTTAAGTTATTACAAACATTTGGCTTGAAAATCATAAATCTAATGCATAAGAAAGGATGAAAATACTTTGCGTTTCCACAGGACATTCCACAGTGTTCGTTGGCAACGCAAAGTATTTGATTCTTCCTTGTGCATTATTATAGAATTCCACAAATTATTGCTCTAAACTATATCTCAACTCACAATAAAGTTACTTCCAATCCCAAAGAATGACAGCCATATGTGAGGACTATAGAAAGCAGCTAAAATGGATCTCAAGATCAACATAAGATGATGACATTGACCATAATTTTGGTTTCAGGAAGGGGAGAGGCAATCCTGATGCCGTAGAATTATTAATATTATTAATAGAGTGGAACTTAGAATGCAAGCAACATGTATTCGTTTGTTTTGTGGATGGAGAGTCGGAATGAGCAGTGCTATGAAGAGGGGTGAAACACGTGCTTTTCAACATATGTGTGGAGGAAGGGGTTATAAAGGCATGGAGATTGGAATGAAAACCTGTGGGAATTCCATAAACTAGTTGGATTGCGGATGACCAAACTGTAGTTTTCCAGTCAACCAAGGAATGGAACATATTGCTAGGCGCGTTGGAAAGTCAGTAGGAAATGTATGGGATTAGAAAAACTACAAACAAAACAAAGGTTCTGCGGTTTTAGAAAAATAGGAAAGCCAAGTTAAATATTATGACAGGAACTCATAAACTAGAGCAGATGGAACAGTTTAGCAATCTTGGCAATATTTTGGACAAAAAAGGTCAAAGTATTAGAAAGATAATATGAGTAAAAATGTTAATAAAATACTGGTTAAACCTTAGATACGGATTGTGGTTTTGTACGGCGCGAAAACAAATAATTTGAAGCAATACGATCGTCGTAGATTGGATGTTTTTCAAATGTGGGTTTGGAAAGATGGAAAAGGTGAAATGGGCAGAAAGAAAAACCAGCGAGTAAGTGCAAGGAATTTGGGAGAAGAGAGGAAATTGTTGGGAGTTATACCGTTTTTAGTCTGTATCCATCACAAACCTATATTCACCATTGAATACCAAAAGGAATAATTATTCTAAATCTATTCATAGACATTTATTATGCACCCATAAATCTACTCTTTCTGATTTTTCTAGTGTATTTACAAGTCCAGGGGAACGTGTTGAAATTCAATTTAGATCATTCAAAATCGCAATCTATGCAATATAGGCAAGTGATTAAGTGCTGCAATATTGATTACCACCAGCCGACTGCGATGCCTGTAAATGACAAGGGCTCGTAAACTGATTTAAAGCATTAAGGAAGAGGCTCCTGGCGCTAGTTACTAAAAGCTGAAAGTCTTCTGTTATCAACCTCCAAATGAATATCAAAATTTCACACACGCTCGAGTGCTGTTGAAGGCACACAGGTAGCAAGTGTTTTCCATTTAATTGCTCCTACCACCAGCAGACTTTGTATATCCAAATTACAAATACTCAAAATTGACTTACTGCGCTTGTAGCTATGACAGAAACTGGCCCTTGGTGTCATATCCTCGAATTTAGCCTTACCATGTTTTAATGAAGGCAGCAGTTAAGTGATTTAGTTTTTTTATCATCCGCATACTACTTACACTGCAGGCTTGAAGGGAAATTTTGATGTTATGATAAACGAACAGAGATAATCTTCATGTCTTCTAGTACTTTCTCAGTAAGTTTATAAAAATTTGATAGGGATGTATTTGGTTTAAGCAGTCACCCTGCGTCAACCAAGAAGACAAATTTTCGAGGAAAATATCAGAGAAATTTCTCAACCAGCAAAAATGTTCTTAGCTTGAAAATGAATGCTGTGTCTGGAGGACCGTACTTTGGATCCCGGAATTTCCGAGATCACTTCCGAGATTGAGATTGAATCCCCGGAAAAAATCGTGTAAAATCTGAGGACTTTTCCGTGACCCGGGATTTAAGGCTAAGGCACTGCTGTAAATATTTTTTGAATTGTTGAATTCTGATTAAAAGAATTTAGTCAAAGAATGAAGAAAGAAAAAATCAGGGAAAATTATACCGTTGACGAATGAAGTTGAAGTTATATTTTTTTATCCCATTAAATGTAAAATGCATTTCTTTCTTTAGCTTAAAATTTTGTTTGAAACAAAATTACTCCAATGATTAACGAAGTCATTTAGATTTTTCCACAATTAGACTTAAATTCATTATTTGGTGTTCAGAGAATCTTTGACGCTTTCTAAATGTTCCTTGACTGCAGTAACCAAATTCTCAATTATCAATAACAACCTTCCCATAAAATTCTCCCATATGTCGATACACATTTTTGTCTCCCCGAGATAATAAATATTTAGACGCTAATAATGATATTCTTTGATCGATCTTCTAAGAAATTCAATTTTGTGTGCCGTTAATAATTACATTGCAAGTTTTGGTGTTTACTCAGTTACCAGTGACTAATCGTTCTCATTTCCTTCTTGATACGGGCGCACGATAAGTTTATGATTCTGATTTTTCATGATCAGTTAAAGATGCACATAAAATTTCCACCTTTTTAATGATTAGCACCCTTCTGATTTGCTTACTACCTTGATTCACTCGCAATTTTCCTTTTTCTGACCGCTATAAGAAAGACTGGTGACACAATATAAGGCTTGTCTGCATATGCTACGCCAGCGTAACCAGTTTCGAACTAACTGATCAGAGCTATTATAATTGTGTACACGTGAAGTTTTCATTTATATTGAAAAACTATTTTGTATGTACAATCTTCTGATTATGAATACAAATTCTAGCCAGATTCTGATTTCAGTTTCTGGTGTCTAATTCCCAGTGTTCAGAAATGAATATATTGTATAAATATAAATTTTTATTATATCCAAGTTCTCATTCTTAAAAGATTTATAATTGGTTCCATAATTGCAAATTCCCATTTACAAGCTAGAAACAAGAGAGAAGAAGGAGAGCAAGTGTCTAGCAAAAATTGGAACTAGAATTGTCTTGAAATGTATTCACGTATAAGCCCAACTGCGTCCATAGCTGAGAGCAAGTACCTTACAACATACAAAAATAACAGGCCCACTAAAAATATAAAATTAATATCAAAGATAATAATCATATTGTTTCTAAATTCTTTTTCCATCAGGATCTGGGATAAAACTTTTTCTGTTTATCCTCTGAGGACTGGTAATTTTCAGTATACGTAAATTCTTCCAATATCGAAAACATACTTGAATATTTCTTACGCTACCGTAAATCAAGAAAAATCTTGTGCCTAATTAAGTGCAACATAAGTGGTCACATTTTTCCATTCGTGATCATTAATTGTGCTGGTATATTATTTTTTTTAATACTTCATTATGTATTCATTATTCACTTCATTTTATATACTTCATCATATATTAATACTTCATTATAACATTTCATTTCATTATTTTCAAAATTTGATTTATTAATTTGAATGGCTAATATTTTTGTTATATAATTTCTTGATGTCTGTTATTATTAAATAAAACAACATTTCACGGAATCACCTAAGCTAGCATTAGGCTTGAAAGTTCGCTTGTGGTATCGTGAAATTTTCCCAAGAAATTAATAATTTTCGCACTAAAAATCTTAAATAGTGAAATCAATAAGGATAAATTTTAATATTGAAATATTTTAAATAAGAAAAAATAATGCAACCGAGAAACCGGGTCGCTGAACTTGGTGTTTTTCATCGATGACCCCAAATTGGCGATCGTGCTATAAAGGCAAATTTGTTTTTTAAACAATGTACGAATTATTATTAGGCAAACAGGTCAGAACCTTCTAGCCACCGATTTCGTGACAATAGTCGCAGATGTCAATCCCTCTTGGAGGGCTAGGATATGATGTATACGTTAGCCAAAAACATAATGGCAGGATTAGAAAAGGCCTCAGAGCGGGAAAATCTTATGGTTCGAGAACTTGGTCCTCAGTATGGACCGTAAGGTTTTTAGAAATGGGCACGAGGATGAATGAATAAAATAATTTAAAATGTAAGGACGAATGAATTTTATACGTTGTGGGAGAAGAAATTAAGTTGATAGTTGAATTTCTATGAAGACAGAAAAAGTGGGTGGGCGAGATTTCTTTAGTCAGTATTATGTTGAAAGCCTTGACTGAAGGTAAAAGGTTAGTAAAAAGGAAAAAAGGAAGAGAATAATCATTTTGGACTACGTGAAGAGTGGTACAATGTACTATATGAAGTACTAATAATAAAATGATGTAGATAAATAGGAATTAAAATATGTATAGACAAATTATTGTGAAGTTTTCCGCGGATTGGCGTTGATGAATTCATTTCTGGTGGAGGTTTCATCCGTGCATGTTTTTTCAAACACAACGGAATCACCGGCGCCCCACCTGAAGAAGCCAGCTGAAACGTCGACGGAAACGTAGTATTACGAAACCATTGCACGCGGAAGATATCCCGAATAGATATGTATTCATAATATGTAACTATTATTAGGGACCGTCCAAAAGCATTCAGGGTATGTGATCCTTTCATAGAGACGCCTGTGGATTCCCAGTAAGATATGATACACGATTAAATCACGCTTTGAATTTAGCTGAGGATGGCCAAAGTCACAGTTTTGCTCAAATAATAGCTCGAAAATATAAAAATGTGAATTTTCACTGGCGAGTTTTTAAATTGCTAAAAGTTTTCGAATGCACGTCAATATAACAGGTATCTGGAAGGCATTAATTTATTAAATTTGGCATGCCTCACAATGATCACACTACCATCGCGCCTAAGAGAAAAAAATTTTTTAATAGTGACGTGACACAAGAAGGCCCGAAGTCAATCAATCTGTCAGACTAGGAATCATTGGCAAAAAACAACGTAAAATCGTAGAAGCCACCGAAAATAATTAACCCATAAAGAATTCTCGAATAATATGATTTTCGATTGAACCTGGTTCACAATCGAGTCCCATGAGTTCATTTTTCGGTCTTTCAATAAAATATTTTAGAGACTTTTTAAAGTAAAGAACTCGAACAGAGTAACTTACGCTTGGTGGAAGAGAAAGTGATTTGAAAATCATGTACTTTAATGTTTCATGTGGCCAAGTTCACCCAGAGGATTGTTTCGCAAAAATTTATTGAATTTTTGTATACTACACACAAATCACATTGAACTGATATTCTGCACTGCATTACCGAGCATTAATAAGGCAACGTATTGCCTCATAAATAAGCTACCCGTTTTTCGCAATTGCAAAAAAGTTTGATTGAACGCTAAATCTTTATTGCGAAATAATGACTCGCACAAACTGGAATTTAAATTGACAGAGGGGCAAAAAATATTTTCAAACTTACGACGTAACCATGAAACTTTGACGGTGTCGCTTTGGCCTCGCATTTTTTTTACTTAAGCATTAACTGCTACTTTATTCATATTGTCTTGAGATGACACGAACAGAGTGAGATATTTAAGTAGGTTAATAAGTTATGCAATAAAGAAGATAAAATATTTGCGAGAACAATCATTAAGATTACCTCTGGTAACTTTAACATACAAATTTGCCTCTGGTAACTTAACAGCCAACAAATGAGTCATTCAAATGAATTTACCTTAAAGTCAGACATAAGGAAGCAGGTTTAAAAATTAGCTCAACTAAATAATTCCCCTCGCATTCATTTCCAACTGAACTGAGCAAATATTTGATTTAATAGTACGCAAGCCTGAGTAATTTAAACCCGCTCGAAATATTGAGTTAATTAACAAGTTAATTTCATATATATATTTATATATATATAAAAATATGTAGATATATATATATATATGTAGATATATATATATATATATATATATATATATATATATATGTAGATATATATAAATAAAAATTCATATGAAATTATATTCAGATAAAATACAGTGTTACAGGCAGTGGTAGGAAGAGGTGTAAGGCAGGGTTGCCCATTGTCACCGGTGCTGCTCAACGTATACTATATGTGGAGGAAATGATTAAAGAGACATGGGAAGAACTGGAGGTAGGAATGAAAGTCGGAGGGGAATTGGTAAAATCGGTTAGGTTTGCTGATAACCAAGCATTAGTTGCTCGGTCAGCCAAGGGATTGCAAGAATTGCTGAGTGAATTGGAGGTTCAGTGCGATATACTATACTATATATGGGATGAGAATCAAATTAATAAAACAAAGGTTATGCGATTTTCCAGAAAGAAAAAGGCTAAGCTAAATATTAAAATAGGTTGGGAAAAAATAGAGCAGGTAGAACAGTTTACATATCTCGGAAGTGTTTTGGACAACACGGTTAAAGAAGTAGGAACGTAAGGAGAAGAATTGCGCTAGGTAAGGAGGCTTTCTCAAGGAGGAGGGAGTTGATGACGGGGACGTTGAGTAGGGATGTTAAGACAAGACTCGTAAAAACTCTGATATGAAGCGTAGCTATGTACGGCGCGGAAACGTGGTCTCTGAAGCAGGAGGATAGACGTAGATTGGAGGCTTTTGAAATGTGGGTGTGGAGAAGAATGGAGAAGGTGAAATGGATCGAAAGGAAAACAAATGAGGAAGTACTGGAGATGGTGGGTGAGGGGAGGGGTTTGTTGAGAGATATTCTATGAAGGCAGGAAAAATGGATGAAAGGCGTATTGAGCGGTAATGGGATGTTGAAGAAGGTAATAGAGGGGAGAATGTTGGGCAAGCGAGGTAAGGGCAGGAACAGGATAGGGATGTTGGACGGGATGAAGGGAGGAAAGAAGTACACGGAGATGAAGAGGGACCTGATATAGATTAGGTTGCTAGGTGGGGAGTTACTAAATGTTTATTTGATAGTTGTGTCCATCCAAAAACCTACCTTACCCGGTAGATTACCTAAGAAGATATATATATATGTATATATGCGGGTCGCGGTGGTCTACCGGGTAGAGCGTTGGACTGCTGACCAGAGGGTCCCGGATTTGATTCCCGGCCAAGGCACTTTGGGCACCTACAGCTCCACCCAAGCTAGTTGCATTTTTCGGGTACTAGGTCTTCCTGGGAAACCATAACCGGCACAGGGAAAGGAACTGGCCCCCCTACCCTGATGTGTGAATATTCACACGCCCTCGGGCTTGGTACATGGGTGAGCTCTACCATCACCTACTAAACCGACCTTCGGGTTGATTACTGTGTTTATGGTTTTTTTTATATGTATATATATGAAATTAACTTGTTGATTAACTTTATATATATATATATATATATATAATATTAATTCAACTTTATATATATATATATATATATAAACATTCAAACACGAAATCCCGCCATGCGGCGAACAAATATTCATTCACGCCTCCATTCCACCACCCTGAATGCTGCTAAGCTCCCTCGTCACGCCCTGTTGTAACGCTCCCACCGATCCGCAGTGACGTCCTTTCTGCACGGATTTGAGACGGGGGGAGAGGAAAAACTCTGGTGGGGCATTGTCTAAAAAAATTTGGATCCTCACTCACGTGGTCGAGAAGCTCTTGGCAGATCAACGCGTGAGTGTCGATTTGTTCGTCCGAGAGCACTCGTGGCAACAACTTCGCACACGCCTTTCTTATGCCCATGCTTTTGGCCAAAAGTCGTTCCACATCACGTTTAGGGATGCCAAGTTCATAAGAAACCATGCGATAGTTTAATCTGCGATCCCTGTCCAACAAAGCCTGCACTCTTGCAAGGTTTTCTTCACTTTTTAAGGTCGAAGGGCGTCCTGAACGTTAGGCTTCTTCAACATACTACTATATACACTCCACTCTCCCGAGACAACTTGTGCCAATCGCCATAAGCTACATTGAGCATTTAATGAGTCTTATTAGTAACCGGGAGGTTTTGCCCAGTCACACGCAAAAGTTGTTGGTGTAGCGCTGTTCCAAATACCGGTTAATGGCGGAGCGTAACGAGGTCACGTTATAGAGGTTTCGCTTGCGAACGATCCACACTCCGCAAAAGCTGGGAGCCAACACCCACCGGCCTCCAGAACTTGGTCATTGTTCAAGTATACATGCCACCAAGCAATCATTGGGATAAATAAGTCAATAGGATATACGATCAGTTAGAGGATATAATCGCGTGTTCCTGAAGGGAAACATTTGATAGTGATGGGGGATTGGAACGCGACGGTAGACGCAGGAAGGGATGGTAATGATGTGGGGGACTCGGTTTAGGCATGAGGAATGACCGCGGGGAGAAAGTAATAGAATTCTGTAGGAGACAGGGGTTAGGCATCGCCAGCAAATGGTTTGGAAATCACAAAAGGTGTAGGTATACATGGAAAATGCCACGTGACTCAGAAAGGTATCAGTTAGATTATATTCTGGTTAGGCACAGGATTTAGGAACAGTGTGATAAATTCGCGTAGCTTCCCGGGAGTGGAGGCGAACTCTGACCACAAGTTTGTTGTTATGAAATGTAACGTCCATTTCAAAAAGATAAGGCAGGGGCGGCGGGTTAGGAAATGGAATGCAGAAGCATTAAATGGATTAACAAGGAAGGAGTATCAGCTGGCTGTAGAGAAAATCATGGATGACGGTAAAGAGCTGAGTACTATCGAAGAAAAATGGGAATGTATCAAGAAAGGGATATCGAAAGCCGCAAAAGACACTATAGGAACCGTTTACGGGAACAGTCAACTTTGGCTGTTTCTGAAGTGTCGCTTGTATGGTGACCAAATCCTAGAATTTTTCCCCTAGCTGGCTTTTCGAAAACCCCGCTCCTATTTCTTGATGTGCATCTAATATCTTATTAACTGCTTCTTGGTGGTATTCGTGGCCAATATTTACTATTTCTTTACCTTTTGGCATTATTTGCAAATACTAAGCCGAGTATTCATCTTTTTTCTTCCTCTCATTCATTAAATTTCTTAAGAATTCCAGTATTTTATTTTTGATGCTTTTTATTGTTCTTGACTTCTTTAACTTCCTTCTTCAATTTCATTATTGTTTGACTTTATTCTTAATTTTCCTCTTCTGCTGTGCCACAGATCATTTTGGACTTGTCCTATGAATACCCCAATTAAAAAAAAATAATTTTTTTTCTCAATAAATGTTAACACTACCACCAACCATTTTCAAACTTTAAAATGTCTTGTACCTTGTCTTTCTCAAAAATTGATTTCTTTTCGGTGTTCATCTTTCAACTGATATTAGGGTATGGGATAATTTTGGCACTATCAAAGTCCCGGACGAAAGTTTCAAAACTTTATCATGATTTAATTTGTCCCCTTTCTTGTGTAGAAATTGATCAGCCGTCTGTCTGCTGATCTGCTGAAAATGAGTTTTATGTTTTCTTCCATTTCGATGACAGTTGTACTAAGAGGTCATCACGACAAATTGTTCCACACCCGTAAGATTCGAATGTAAACCAGTATTCACATTGTAGGTTACTGTGTTTCTTCCGTATTCTTCTACTGATTTTTTTAAAGCCAAGTACCGCATGCTCGTACTTTCTACAAATTCCACTGTGACTGAAAACATAATTTCAGTTGTCGTTATTATCGTTTCCATTTTTTAGGCATCGTTGAAAGTACCTTATCACTCTTTTCCATTTTCTTTCCAGTTACTTCCAAAATCTTGCATAAACCACTTCTTCCATGACAAAATATTCTTCAAAGTTTTCATTGAAAACTTAGAGATAGCAGCTTCCATCGCACATAAGTTTTGTTAACATGCTCCTTCTTTCGAATGTATATAAGCATTTAAAGAATGCCATCATTTCCTTTGTCATTCTCCAGTAGCAAGAAATTCTCCAGTCTTTACTAATCTGGACGTATACATGTAACTCACATTATTATGAGCTTTACCTTAACGTTTTTCTTGGTGAGATCTTTCCATTCTTCCTCTGAACTTTTCTCAGGTATTTCATTTCCCAATGTTTCGCTGATGCCTTTTCATAATATTGCAGTGGCTTGGAACTTTCCATTTTAAAAAGTTTTAGCAAATATTTTTGGTGTCGTTATCATTCCTATTTATTTTTATACCGTTTTGCTTTACATTTCTTCCAGTTAGCTCCATACGCTCCTTACACTTATTATTTTAATTATAACCTTGAGAAATATTTTAATTTCATCAATAACCGCAGATTTAGTAGTCCTTAAGTTTGTGTAACATATTTATCACTAATATACAGCAACAATGCTTTTTCATAGTAAATATAAATATTTACATGTATATCAAGATTTAGATTGCCTTTACCTATCTAACCAACCTTATCCTTTTCGCCGTGCTATTCAAATTCCTAACTGAGGAAGAAAGAACTCGATTGCATTCTTCTGAAGTCAAATGTTATATACTAACATAAATTACGATCAAATTAATACACGCGAAGTCTAATTCAAGTGAAATTGATATCGTTTTAATATTACAGTCCATATTGAGGTGAAAAAAAGGTAATTTATGAACTCATAACACGTATGTTTTTTAAATAGAATTATTAGAAGGCAAAATTATTTTTATAAATTTGTGGATCAAAATTCTTTTCGTTATCAAAATTTAGATCAATATTTCTTTCGTTGCCCAAGGAAATCATCTCTATCGCGAACTTCTGAGGGAATCAATGGATGCTGCGGATAAATCGCGTGCTGACTGGTCGTCACTCCCCGATCATGTTCTGGGAAATATTTTCAGCTACCTCCCAGAATACAGCCGACACAACACCTCGGTCGTTTGCCGTAGTTGGAGTCATGCCTTCTTATCTCCGGCGGCCTGGCGCGCTTTCAACTTAAATATTTGGACCACAGATACGAACCACAATAGGGCCCGGAAAATTCACCCTTATGGTGTCAATGGGTTGCCCATAAACCTTTTAGCAGTGTTAGCAAAACATGTGCGCCATCTAACAATCGTGTGCCCGTGGCCAAACGAAGACATAAATCGAAGTCTGGGGGCCGCACAGCGACTGTCTAAAGCCATCAGGGACTTGGAGAGCCGAGGATGCCAAGTTCGAACTTTGGTTCTAAGGAACTTTGATCGGATTTCCCGGACGTGGTACGATTATAATGCCCGCGTTTGCATGATGAAAGCACTGAAGGTATTTATCAAGTACGTAGACCTTAGACTACACTTTCATCGGCTTGACTTCTTAGATTAATCAAGTGAAACAATCAAAACTAAGAATCATTAATACTTTAAAGTGCACCAAAAAAGGTCTCCATATTATAAGTGCTATTTGAAAGGTAAGGGCCGAATCGTGCTAATCTGAATGTCGAGCGAACTGTGAAACTCGCATGTGCACCCCAGCATGCCTTGCGCGTTAAACGACGCCATTTGCATTGGTATTGTTGCAGTGTGTTGTTTACAGTATCAGTTCAAAATATTCAAAACAATTGATCAGCCCGCCGAATGTGAAATATGTTCAGTGATTCGTTAGTCGACAGCAAGGGGCGTTTTAGTAGCAGAAATTCATTGATAGATAAGTGAAGTGCATGGCCACAATGGGATGAGTGACAGCAAAGTGCGTAAGTGGGTGAGAGCTTTCAGGGACGGACGGGAAAATGACCATGATGAACCGCGATCAGGCCGAACATCAGTAATCACAGAAGATTTAGTCAATGTTTGAACGGGAAGATTCGCGAAGACCAGATTGACCACCCGCTGTAGGGTCCAGACATGGCACCGACCGATTTTCACTTGTTCCGTTACCTGAAGGAGTTTCTCAGCGGCAGGCCCTTCGCCACAGATGACGAGGTGGAAGAAGTAGTTGAAGATTACTTATCTTAACAGGCGGTAGACTTCTATGACATCGGCATGCAAAACCTCATCGAACGTCATGACAAATGTTTAAACAAAAATGGTAACTATGTAGACAAATAGAGAAAGATGACAGGAATTAAATAAAAAACCTTTTTGAAAAAGAGGTCAATTTGTACCAGAGCGAAGCGTGAAATTTATCTACATATAACAATTGCACTTTTAATTTTCAAAGTATGAACAGGGTTGTTTGTAACTATTGCATGATGCTACATTTGAAATACGGAGAAGAATTGCGCTAAGCAAGGAGGCTTTCCCAAGGAGGAGGGAGTTGATGACGGGGACGTTGAGTAGAGAGGTTAAGAAAAGACTCGTCAAAACTCTGATATGGAGCGCAGCTATGCACGGGGCGGAAACGTGGTCGCTGAAGCAGGAGGATAGACGTAGATTGGAGGTTTTTGAAATGTGGGTGTGGAAAAGGTGTAATGGAGTGAAAGGAAAATAAATGAGGAAGTACTAGGGATGGTGGGCGAGGAGAGGGGTTTGTTGGAAGAAATAGTAAGGAGGCAGGAAAAATGAATGAAAGGGATATTGAGCGGCAGTGGGATGTTGAAGACAGTAATAGAGGGAAGATTGCTAGGCCAACGAGGAAAGGGCAGGAACAGGATAGGGATGTTGGATGGGATGAAGGGAGGAAAGAAGTACACAGAGATGAAGAGGGACCTGATGTAGAGTTAGTTGCTGTATTGGGTTTTGTTTGGAGTTACAAAATATTTATTTGATAGTTGTGTCCATCCAAAAACCTACCTTAACCGGTATATTGCCTTATAATAATACATTTAAAATATTCTTTCATTACATATCCTCAAAAAGTAATGCTTAATGCAGTAGAAAAATATTTAAATCATTAATTACGATTGTTTGATTCTAAAATAAATCTGTTATTAACTACATTTTAAAAGTAATTTTTACAGTCCCGATTTAAGGGGAATAGATTAGTTTTCTCGCGTTATCCTTTGAGGAGGTTGCGCTCATAGGTTGATCTGTAGGTAACTTACCCCGCCATCATGTATGCTTGGGAGATAATTATCTATGCCAAAATATGTGACATCTGAGATATATACGAATAGTATTGGCAGTCGAAGTCGCTAAATCCAACATTTTTTTCAGTGATCAAAATCCCTCTAATTAAACATTTAATGTCATCATTAAAAATGTGCGAGAGCTACAAATGCAAAAGGTAATTTCCCATTAACAATATTGAGAATATCTGAGATTATTTATTCTCATTCTCATTTCGACGATTCAGGGAAAATTTATGAAAGATACGGACGGCAATAAATGTTTTCTGTTTAATGAAGAGAGTCAATGGAAGAATTTTGGTTGAACTGTTGAAGTAGAGTTAACTTCTAATTAACTTGTAGGATCTTGCACAAGTTAAACTTTCTAAGGTCCCAATAACATGTTGTTTTTGTGAAATCTATTATTTTTATAAGTGATTTTAAGTTAGAAAACGTTCTCTTTCGTACTTACTTGTGTAAAAGTGGAATAGAAAACGCGGGTTAGGTTAAACACTACTCTTTGGTTTCAATTGTGGCACTGGGTTTGCATTGCAAATGTCAACGCATTTGTAGCCATGGACTGCATTGCTCTACGTGAATTTCTTTCTTTACATACAAGTCTGATTTAAAATAATCCTTCCATTCAAAGCAGTCAACGACATTTGACAACGCTGGACCTCAAGTACGCCCTTCTTAAACAGTCGGAAGTGGGAATGCTGCTAAGTGCGGCATCTATACGGAGTGCTGAATCAATTACCACGATCAATTTACAAGGTGCATTTTTGTCCAAAAGACTCTCCAGCGTGTTCCTGCTGGATCATCATCATCCCAACCGCAATGGCGTGATATTTATCCCTAGAATGCACCATAACGAGCGGCGTATTCCAAACCAAATTGCTCGCGACCAACGCCGTCTGGACCACGATATCTACCGAAATAAGCTGCCCACCAGCCTTGGATTTATTTTATCAAGGTACTTATCATAGCTCCAAGTCGTAGGATCTCAGGGAAACATGAGTCTAGAGCCTAAATATATAATTGGTCGAATTATCACCTTAATTTCTTCTTTCTCGTGACCCAAGGCACACGAGCAATTTTAATACCCAGGTCGAGCCACCCAACACCGTTTGCAAGAAATCCAGTTCAGGCCGAAGTGGCCAAAAGCACCCTCATAATGAGGAATCGAAACGATAAACCAAGGGATCCGCTACATTTATTGATGATCTTCAACCTAAAACAAGAAAAATTTTCACTCCGTCTATCCCCTTTTATCCGTGCGAATGCAAGCGGTTTTAAGCGGCACGGCCTCTAAATAGCTCCCGTATTATGACCCTTAAAGAGACCACGGCATGTTTCAGGTTCTCTTCGTTGAGAAATCTCTACTTGATGCTGGACACGACCGTTTTAGGAATGGACCTTCTCCGCAACCTCCCACGGTCGTTGAGGCTACTTAGTTTCATCACCAGCCGTGGGGATATCAATCAAGAAGAATTCGCCTCTGCATCGCTCATGGGAAACTCCCTGTGCGACAACGTCGAGTGGAAAAGACTAACAGAGCGCTGCCCTCAGATCGCCTTGGAATTAGACATGAGTACGAAGTTAATTTTTCTTAGCAGGCTCACCATTCTTACTCCGTCCAGTCTGGTGTGACTGCATTTCTGAAGGGGCGTTCCACCAGGTGCGATATTAAAGTTGCCGACGCTCCGATGGCAGAGGCAGCCATCGCAACGTTGGCAGCTTCCTAGTGGAACTCCCGATAAGACTTAACTCACGTTCTTCGCAGGAAAAGAACCCTTCACAAGCGATCGTCTCGAATGACTTTAAAGTGGAGTTTTCGCTTATTGTAGAGTCCCCTAACTTTGGTTCAGAGGTGCGACCGCCACCAGGAAGAGAATTCGAGTTCAACAGACGAGGGATGGCAATTGAGTACTTGGTTTTTCGACGGTGTTAGGAACACTCATTGTTTTAGTCACTTCCCCACAGATACTTGTACTGAACTTAATATTAGTGGTATCACCACCCACCCAAACAGTTGGTAAGTTTGGCTGCTCCACTGGTTACAAGTGGCGTACTACACTATCGTTGCTTATTTCTTACACTGTTTAACAAGAAGATATTTTCGGGCATAATAAGTCTAGCAATAACTGTTGAACCGCATGTAATATGGAAATATTATGGTCCAGAAAATTTGTATTTTAACTAGATGTATGAGCACATGTATGAGCCGAAAGTGTCTTCATTACCACCCACCCTAATTAAGGTGAAAACTTAATTTAAATTGCCGTAGTTTACATGAACCATGTAAACACAATAATATAATGCGCATTGAGTTCATTTGGAGATGGTAATTCACAGTAAGTGGGCAAATCTTGAAAATACCATGCATGAATTTCATAATTTGAATCAATTAGCCATTCGTATTTACTAGGAGCATCTAATAAACCAACTACTAACTCCTCATCAATTAACTGACTATTTAAAATTAATAGATGGTAAATTTAGAGCTACTCTCAAGGGAGGGGAGTCCGCAACATTATGCAAATAATCGATATGCAAGTAGCAGTTCTATAATTGATAATTTTATCCTATCTCTCGGAAGTGAAATGACATCTTTGATTTTTTAATGCAGCTGCGTTACGTTATGCGTTGCAGGCAATGATACCAATTTAGCACTTCACCATCAGTAACAAGCTACTTCCGAACCCTGATCGCACCGTCAATTTCACATGAGATAATACAACAGCCATGCCCGGAGTAGGAATCAAACCCGTAAATTCCGATTAGTAGGCGAGAGCGAGCGTGTTGGGCAACGCAGCTGTCATGACCTGTAGGGACGTGAGAGGGAAAAATGATAAAGAAGAGAAATGAAAAAGAAAGGAAGACGGATCAATGAATGATGACGAAGAAAATTGAAGGGAATACACAGCATCGAGCTTAACATGGAGAAAATGAGTTTGGAGCATCTATGAAGCCCAATTAAATCTGGCTTCATTGAAATAATAGTGGAAAATAATCAAAATCAAAATTTAAATTTTCTGAGATAGTGAGGTGTTATTTTACCGTAGTCAGACCTTATCTTGAGTACAAGTCGACCATTTGGGACCATGCGCAGATGGCCTTAATTTCGGAATTTACCAAGATTCAGAGGAAAGCACCCCCTTCCGCAAAAAATCGATATGAACAAACAGCGTCACATCCTCGATGACTCTGCTGGGTTGTGAGCAACTTGAAAGCGGAGCATACATGCAAGACCTATACCAGCTAAATATAAATCGTGTGAGTTCAAAGACAACAATTAATAATTTGAGCAATGCATCATATTGGTAGGTGATGTCAGGGATCCTTTTTCCCCCACACGATTCGTGAATAAAACAGTACAGACCATCACGTGGGTATTTGAACTCCCCGAAAATAAAATACTGTTGAATTCTAACAATAGCCGATGACAAAAATAACAATAGCTGACTTGACACACCCTCGCAGCAGCTTTCAGGGCAAAATGTAATCGTACACATCCCGTAACACTATTCATAGGCTCTCACCGATCGGGTGTGAACACTTTTAAAAGGGTTTTTCATCGAAAATCGTAATGCGGTAACAATACCCAAATTTCGTCCTTCAACTGATTTACACACAACCTATATCACGTTATTGGACACTGGATTAGAATTTGCCATGTGATTCTGACACCGAGATATTAAAGTGAGCGGTGGACCCCTAAAAACCTCATGAATCGTCTTCTTTCAAGAATACACAATTACATGTAATTAAATAATTTTTTAAAAACCAACTACAGCCGTGGGAAATTAGCAAAAAATTAAGTCACGGTCGAACTGTCAAAGTTATATGTAAATTGTAACGAGAATAAAGAACTGCACTTCCTTTTCCCTTACATGTCTGCCTTCCATTGTGTGTATAAAAAATCGTGCCATTGGGCTGCTTTAATCGAAATTTAACCGAAAGTACACAACTTACATCATTGCTGCACAATTCCAAACTCCACCGTCGAATATATTTTATGCAGTTACTCACGCATCAATCGGGAAGGTTCTGAACTATTGCATAATGAATGCAGATGCACCGATAAAGTTTTTATTATAAGGCATTTCCATCGTTTTAGTATAAAGTAGTACCATCGATAGTTCCTATGCATTTTATAGTACTAGGCGCTATGTTGGCCTGCATTGATTTCCATAGAAAGGAAAGTTGTTGGGCAGTAATACCAAGGATGAACTACATTTAGGAATTCAAGACTCATACGAGGGCACCGGTTGTTTTCCTAGAATAAATGTAAAAAATCTAGTTCTATTGATATTCTCACAAGAGGTTCAAGTTGGCATTTTGACACTCAATCAACTCCTCCCTATTTTTGAGTCCCTAACATTAGGTGAGTTGTAGCCTCACCTATCAAAGCTACTTCAGAGTTGATTACAGAGGTGGTTTAATGGTACCAAAAATTACTACAACGAAAAGAGTTCCCTTTTGTTTTATGCCTCTAACACGGGGTCCGGTTCAATCCTCTGGTTAGACATCACCATGAGAACAACCTAAATGGAGTCATTTTCTGATCCCAGAACGTTATATAACACCGAATGGCTAGGCAAATCAACTGGCCTTCTTCCTCTTTCCCCGTACGTGGGAATGTCACCTTCGGGTTTATTACTGTGGTCTTTAACCTCAAATATGCCAATAGCATTAGAACTATTAGGTCCCCTATGTCCGATAATATGTAAGATTCACGAGAAAGAAAAGGAAATCAATTTGAAGACACAAGTAGTAGGATCGGAGAAACTTCAAATCATTAATTGTCAGCGGAGTTTCCAGAAGATATCCGAAAGGGGCTAATTTCAAAACTGTTTATACCTGAATTAAAATAAAAAAATTCCATTTAGTACTACTTCCAATAACAATGCACTCACTCATAAGAATTAGTTGACTTAAGATTCCGGACAAACACGCCTCAGCTATTGACACACCTCATTCACCTCGACCCCCTCCTTTTCTTGCCTAAAACTACATATCTAACACTTTGATTGATCAAATAAAAAAATACGAAGGTAATTAAAATTTATGTTTTGTCTCAAAACAAATTTGGGCACTCGGAGTTCGTCTACGATATTAAAAGAGCACTGTAATTGGCAAAAATTCATTGCTACTATAAATTCATATTCTACGCCTTTAAAGGTTTGCACAATGATAGTTAAGCTTAAAGCCGTTGGTCGCAATTAGTTATTGCGTTGCTCAAATTTTCCTCATAAATATAACTCCAACAAACTACATAGAGTTAATTTGATTCACTGATCAAAAGCTTTGAACGATTACATGAAATTCGTGGCCGCTGAGACAAAAGTTTTTGAATCAAGATTTCTACGACAGTTACATTACCTTTTTATACTTTCGGTAGCCGGGCTCGTGGAGGTATCCGATTCGACATTCTGAATAAATTAATCACTGCAGAAGTTCAAAAATTCAAATGAATATCACTTCACTATTCCTTTGTCTTGAATTACGTTAGCTCCTTAAGGATATAAATGAATTCACTTGCGGAACAATCAGATAAACTTCAACAAAATAACTTAAACCGCCATTTTCAAGCACCGCTAACGAACTAACTTAATCGATGCTGTTTTGTCTTCAAATTTGAGCGCATGTTGTAGGTTCTAAGAAATTTACCCAGAAATCCAGAGTTCTGCCTCCCTCCTACCAAAGCCATCTCTCTTTCCAGGTGTTAAGTCTAGCCTACCAGTTTTTTCTACACTTCCCTGTAAACCAGGATGTGCTGGATGGCGGTCAAAGCCAGACACAAACAAATCTTATAACATACACAACGATGCCAGAGGTGAATACCGGGAAAGTTCGGAGTTCATTAAATTGGGAATAGACCTCTCTCTGGAGGTTGGCTCAAACTATTCAAGAAATTTTAGAGTAAATGTAAGGCGAAACTTGTAAACTTCGGTTCGATTACTTTGGAATGAACGCTAAAATCTCATTTTGGTACACCATGCATAATGAAGTGTTTCGCAATTGTGCTACAGAAATAGTGTAAGAAGTACCATTGAAAAAGGGTGAACCGAGTAATTATGTATTTTGTTATTATCAAACGTAATAGCGCGAATCCATCTGTTTTCAGTTATTTGTATCGACACTTTCGAACCAAAAATTATATTTTTCATTGTTCTAATAGAATGGTGGCGATTTGGCATAGAACTTAAGCGGCAAAATCCGTATCAGCCGGGGAAAGTGATATTAAAATAAATTTCACTTACATCCTACCTCAGTGCTTTTTATTCTAAGATAAATAGCAAGGGGAAAACTTAACAGAGATATATTAGCGTCTCTTTGGAAACGAAATGTCATTAATAAATTTTTCAAGCTAGGAACCGTGGTGATTGTCAAAGACTACCCGTATAGTACCTATGTAAATGATTTATTTAGTTCTAACTGCTTTGTCGGAGTGCTGGTTTTTGGTAGTTATCATTAAAGATCAAATATGTGAATTTGTTGAGTTTGATCATTTGTTTTCCAAATCACAGTATGGCTTTCGATCTGAGAAATCTACAATTATGGCTGTAGAGTCAACAGTTATAATGTCATTAATGCTTTTGAAGAGAGGAAATCAGTCTCTGTGGCACAAAATGATCTTAGTAAGGTTTTCGACTGTGTTTATCATTCAATATCACTATCGAAGCTAGAATATTATAGTGAACAGGGAGTTGCACTGAAACGAATAAAGTGCTATTTGGATAATCGCCACCAATTGGTTGAACTTGATGGCTGTCGATCTGCAGCTCTTAATGTAAACTGTGGTGCCCCACAAGACGATGTGCTTGACCCAGTACTTTTCGTCATCATGATTAATGATTTGCCCTGTAATTGAAAATCTAATTCTGTTTAATATGCCGGTGACCTCTGCCACGCACCTTTTTGGTGGCTCGCAGGGTATTTATGTAGATGTAGACACAAATTTTGTCCGAAAATGTCAACATACACTCAAAGATGCAGTCTGCCTACTCAATTGAAATCAGACTGTATCCCGAATTTCAAGATCAGGGCATAAACCTGGTTACTTGCAAACTCACTTTATTCAATTGATGAATTGTTTTGTTATAACCAAGATCACGCGCTCAATAGTCAACAAGTTCATTCCCAGTAAATTTATAAAAGATAACACGGAACCTAAATGGTACAAAGCTGACGTTAGAAAAGCATTGCGACGCCAAAGGCTATGTCGCGACAAGATAAAAGATATTAGGGATGATATCTCAAGCGACAAAAGAATTGAGATCATTTATGATTACAAGATATCTAGGGCGTATCCAAGAAGGAATATTTTAGCGTTAAGCAAAGGGAAAAGGAAAAGATCAGCAGAAATTTGAAAGAGAATCCAAAAGCATTTTGGTCGTACGTCAGAAGTCCATCGTATGCTACTAGTATATAGGGTCCTTATGAAGTTGCATTGATTTCCGAATTGGATCGCGTCCAGCGTAGAGGAGCTCGATTTTTAAAACGTTGCCATGATAAACGGAGTAGCGCATCCAAAATATTAGAGCAGCTAGGCTAGAAATCACTCACAGAGCGAAGGTTAAATTACAGATTAAATCGCTTACATTAATTGGAAGGGCGTCTCTTTAGCAGTGATGTTGAAAACGTATTATCATCCCCATCGTTCTATGGTAGGAGAGATTATGTCAATAAAATTAGAGATGTTAAGTGCAGAACAGATAGATTTAAGATGTCACTTTTTCCAAAAATGATAAGGAATCAGAATAAAATTGTCCTTCCGCGGTAAGGTCATATTCGGCTCAAGGTTAGTCTGTTGTGTGTCTTCACCCCCTGCCACCATACCCTATTGGTGGCTTGCAGGGTACTTAAATAATTAATTAATTAATATTGACACCATTTGATAGGGTTGTACCATTTACCAAAATGAATAAAGTTTTATTATTATTATAACCCTTAAATTATTTAGTATTCATACTTTGACTTGAAGTGTCTGATATTCATTTATCATACGCAATAACGTAGACAAGGGATTTGAAGGGAGGGGGTAGTTGCCCATTCCCACCCAACATCCGATCCCATGTACGTCCCCAACAACCACGAAGTTTTTACGTTTAGTTAGTTGTTTTACTTTTTCTGCGGTTACCTCTCTTAAGCCATTGCAATTTCATGGGACAATTTATTTAAAAAAGTTGTACCAGTTGGATGAATAACCTATAGGGTTAGCAAGAAATTGTTCTGCGGGGTAAATTTCCAGCATACAGTTGACAAGAGTCAGGTTTCGAGGGATGTATAGAATCAGCTTGATTTCCCCTCCCAACCCTGTCACAATGACACCGATAATGTGCACATTATGCCTTAGATCCACCTTAAAACAAATCGCAGGTGCGGAAATGAGCGTCGCAGAGCATCTACTTGCTGAGAATTAGTTAACTATTTTCCTGAAGCAACCACTGTTTTCACAAGTAAGGCATTTTCTAATTGAAGCGGCTAATGGATTTACATTGCTTCGCAAAAACATGCATTATACAATTTTGTGATGGCTAAGCTATATGTTAAATCCACGGAGGCGAACAGCACCGCTACTTGTAGCGTGCCATTTGTAGCTATTTATTTTGATAGAGGATAGTGTGCCTTTTACATTTAAAGAGCAGTAATAATAACGTCGTAACTTGAATAGAGGGCGTTAGCATAATTAACGACATGTCACGATATTTATTAATAACTCAATGACTTTTCAACAGCTAGGGGATTTCTCGAGTGACGGTTCCATTTACACAATTCCATTTTCTGCTCGAAATTAATCATACATTACAATTTCACTGAATTTTAAAACCACTTTTAATTTTGTAATTAGGTGAGTTCTTAATAAAAATGTGCAAATATAAATAAATATATGTAAATAGAAATATATATATATATATTTATATATATAAATATATATACATTTTTATTATCTATTTCTGAACCTTAAATAATAAACACTCCTGAAGCATAAATAACTGGAAATGTGGTCGTAAAAATTATTTTAGCATTTAAATATAATCATGAAGCTTTTACATGTTGTGCTGTACTTGGAGATAAATGTCAATGTGTTCCTTAAAAATAAAAGGCACTACCTAATAATATATCCGTAATATCGCCTTGTTCACTTGATTATTACGCATATATCATACTCGTTGAGAAGTGATGAAGCCATTTGATGTTTTTCAGGAGGAATTCTCAGTTATTACCCAATAAGCCGTATTTTACAACCAATGGCTCCATTGAAAAGGGTACGGCTCTTTTCTCCATTCAAAGGATATCGCACACCTGATTTAATGTCATTCTTATTGAAAATTGTGGAACTTTTTTCTGATACCATAGGCAAGTACCATGTTTTATTTACCACAAAGTCTAAAACTAGAGCCAGCAATATTTGCGTGATATTTTAGAATACATTTTAGATATAATTCATGTAACTATTAATCTGGTTGATGGAGATTTTAAATGTTTACATCTTCTGTAAATGGAATCGCCAATATGCAGGGGCAAGATCAAAGGACGACAAATAGGTCATTCGTACGTTAAACAATACATATTATCTGTGGTTATTCTATCTTAATCTCATGTGAGCACTGAGGACGAAGTTACATTTTTTCACACATTTTCACGGGCAAAGAGGGGTCATGTAATATTAGGAGAGTTAGCTTAATCCCGAGACACCAAATTTAGTGAATATTGAGGAATCTGTGGGCATTCGCATGCTGATGATGGCCGAGACCACCGAATGTAAAAAAGAACTTTTTATTACATGTTTATACGGCTTCAGTATCTGTCACATCATGTTTTTTTACGTATATTGTGGCACAAAATTTTGCGCAGCACAAGCAAGCAAACGTAACAACGAGCCGATAAACACCGGTATGGAACCTGAAATGAAGTGCAAGTGTTTGATATCACGCTCTCCTGTCACTTTCAGGAAGTCAACCATATTTCTTTTATCACTTATTAAGGGTGACCATTAGTTTAGAAACCTGTTTTCCCGGTTCTCGATAGTGGTATTACAGTTTAGACTAGATCTGTAGAACTTATCACACGTGGGGGCTTACCTGCAAAACGTATCATTAACTGTTTACAAAATTGTATTTTTTGGAGCATCCTATATTTTGATTACACTTGTAATTGAATTATGAGACTCGTTCAATTTTAAATTATTCACTTATTGGAATAAAAATTTAACAGGAATAAGTTTATAATCCACGTCAATTAAATTCATAATCCAGTTCGTTACAAAATGACCGAAACTCTTTATTTAGATGTATTGGCAATTAAACAACTGTTGTAAGAAAAATATAGATCACACAAAACAAACTATATTTTATTTTGGTATCTTTATATCCATGTGGGTATCTTTATCGCACGTGGGTGTTGGAGGTTGCCAGAGGACAAAGGAGTTCCAGCTAACGAAAAGCATAGTCACCTGATGAAAACAAGATAGAATTGAAGGATAGACAGCTATCTACTTTAAAAATTGTTGAAAAAGCTGCTCAAGTAAAGCTAGCGAATGCAAACAGAAGAATAGGTTTGCAGAGTTATTGGATGTGGAGTCCGTTACCACTAACACTTATTAACTAACAAGAGAATAAATGGTATTAGAAGCATGGGATGGGCCGAGACATTTTGATCGACGTAAAGGAGTTTCAATGCATGAACAGTGAAGAAGAAAATAATGTAAGGCAAAGAGAAATAAATCTGAAAAGAAGTACCTCGATGTCCATGGCGATGTTAATTTTCCGGGCTTCAAAGGCCTGCCTCTTAAATTTTACCCAAGAATTTACTAATCACTCCCAAATATGCATTAAGTCAGTTTGCCAGCACCCGTAAAAAATATAATTTTCATTTATTAGGATTCTCAAAATTATTTTTTGGCTTCACATATTAACCTAGTGGCGCCTGTGTAGACCATAATCGTGTCCTTACACGGCGTTCATTGGTATGTCAAAAAAACATTTGGTCAGGCGTGACTGCATGAAATAACGGATATTCACTACCCAAAAAAAAGTTGTGTAATACAAAAAGTTATGAAAGACACAAGACATTTCGTTAACCCGAAGTTTCCCATGCATGTATTCGTATGCAGTCCTTCATCCCTCATGGCAAAGTAGGGTCTCTCTTCCTTTTACCCTGTCCTACTATTTTCTATTCTTTTATCTCGTCATTCCCTCTGTATTCTCCTGCCCCTTCATCAACGCTTAGCCCGGGCACCCATACCTTCTCCGCTAATGGACGCCCCAGAAAATTCTTCAGCGTCCAGAGTTCGTTGATAATCATCCCCAAACAATCCGATTTTTGTAACTGTGAAAGCTTCCACGGTAATTGGAGGATGATTCGATGGCTATCGGATCATCCAATTTGCATTTGATTTAAGTAAAAGGCCATTTCAAAAATTAACTACGAACAAAAGAACGCAGATAACGGGCCGAAACTTTCAGGGATTGCATAGATTCACATTTGGTCTCCATAAAATGAAAGCCAATTTCGAGGAATCCCGAGTTCAACGAAATCACATCCGAGATCTCTTCCATTTGATTAACATGTATTATGGTTTTCCATAATTTGCAGAGGAATTAATATGATTAATGATGTTATAATTTATGTATTTCATTGCAAATCAGAACTGCTACACGAATATTCAATTCTATGGACCATGTTTGATCGCTTGGCCAAGTAACTTGAAATAATTTTTATCACGAATTTATTGGCATTCCATTTCTGTGAAATTCATTGGTGTCGTGGAACAGAATTCTTATCTTAAGAGCCATATAATATCTTAATTTCGTTTATAGCCCATACTCTTTCCGATATTCTCTAGATGTTTCAAACACATGGAATTAATCACGTTAAACTCCACCGTAAAAACAAGATGGACACATTGACCAGTAATCGGGTCGCATAAAAGGGCCCCGCTTACCCCTCACAGATTCATAAAATCTTATCTGATGGCAATTCATTACCGAACAAGAGCAGACTTAAAAAAGAGGATATTCCACGTTCATGCCCCCACAAACTTTTCTTTCCAGTGGAATTCCCCGAACCACGGAAATATCCTAGTATCGAAATTATGAGGCAATCTGAAATAAACCCCTGGGCATTTACATAGGAAGGAACAAGATTTTTCGCCATCGCGATCGGCCGATCAATGTGGAATTCGAACTAACATTAGGGCAATTATCTGAAGCAGTCATGATTCGCTAAGTTAAGAATTTCTATGTTTTGGAAACGGTTTTTACGATTCTCATGTAATAGGCCTGCTGGATTAACCTAAATGACTGCTTCGAATGCCAATATGGATGGATTAACCACGTTGTCAAAATCCATCGTGTCTAGGTCAAACCTAGGCAGGCAGTAGTTCCTTCCAGATCATTTAGGGCATGGTTCGGAAAAATTTTCTTACTGGAAGGCCGCAAAAAAGTTACCAAGTGTAAATCCGAGGAACTTCAGAGGGATATACTACTTCACAAACCTGTAAATATTTGAGATTAAAATGAAAGCATTAAAAGAGCAAAGGTAACTTTAGAAAATTAAGATAATTTAACAAATGTTGGATATATACAAAAAGCTGCAGGAGGTTTTACTGCTAGGAAGCAAAAAAACCTGATAGCTCAGTGGTTCAGAGTGTTCGCTGGGAAAATGAGTGTTCCAAGTTTCAAATCACGGCAAAAATGGTGTTGAACCGGGACCGTTTCTCAATCCAATCGACTTATCAGTCCTCTTAACACAGTTATTATTAGGTAATCTACCGGTTAAGGTAGGTTTTCGGATGGACACAACTATCAAATAAACATTTAGTAACTCCCCTCCTAGCAACCTAATCTATATCAGGTCCCCCTTCATCTCCGTGTACTTCTTTCCTCCCTTCATCCCGTCCAACATCCCTATCCTGTTCCTGCCCTTACCTCGCTTGCCCAACATTCTCCCCTCTATTACCTTCTTCAACATTCCACTACCGCTCAATACGCCTTTCATCCATTTTTCCTGCCTCCATAGGATTTCTCTCAACAAACCCCTCTCCTCCCCCACCATTTCTAGTACTTCCTCATTTGTTTTCCTTTATGTCCATTTCACCTTCTCCATTCGTCTCCACACCCAAATTGCAGAAGCCTCCAATCTACATCTATCCTCCTGCTTCAATGACCGTCCCTACAACTTTGACCGTGTTGGTCCAAAACACTGCCGAGATACGTAAACTGTTCTACCTGCTCGATTTTCCCCCCTCCTATTTTAATGTTTAGCTTAGCCTTTTTCTTTCTGGAAAATCGCATAACCTTTGTTTTATTAATATTGATTCTCATCCCATATTTATCGCACTGAACCTCCAATTCACTCAACAATGCTTGCAACCCCTTGGCTGACTGAGCAACTAATGCTTGGTCATCAGCAAACCTGATTTTACTAACTCCCCTCCGAATTTCATTCCTACCTCCAGTTCTTCCCATGCCTCTTTAATCATTTCCTCCACATACTACCTTGTTCAAAAAGTTCCCGGAATTTATTCAGAAAATTAAAAATACAAGTTTATTCATCTAAATCTATATTGTCCCCTTCAAAGTAATCCCCATCGACTGCAACACACTTATGCCAGCGCTTGATCCAATCCTCGAAACATTTTTTATATTCGGTTTTCGGTATGTCCATCAGTGCTTCCTGCGATTTTTCCATTACTTCCTCTCGGCTGCTAAAACGCGTTCCCCGTAATGGTTTTTTAACTCGATTGAACAGAAAGAAGTCGCAGGGAGCCAAATCAGGTGAATTCGGTGGCTGTTGGATGGTATTTGTTGCATTTTTCGTCAAAAAATTACGAATAATGATAGCACTGTTCGACGGTCTCGACGCACTGTGCAACGATTTCTGGTCTCTTTCGGCGAATTGCTTCACGCAAACGTCTCATAACGCCCAAATAATACTCTTTGTTTACTGTCTGGCCTTCTGGCAAAAATTCATGATGCACTACACCGTTGTAATCCATGAAAACCGTCAGCATTGCCTTATTTTTTGACTGAAAACGACGTGGTTTTTTTGGTCTCGGCTCATTTGGTGAACGCCATTCACTTGCCTGATGTCTGGATTGCGTTTCGTACTCATAAAACCACGTCTCGTCTCCAGTAATGATCCTTTTGATGAATGTGGGATCGGATTCAGCCTCGCAAATCATGTCTTTTGCGACGTCAACACGGTCTCTTTTTTGCATGAAATTGAGGTCTTTTGGCACCAACTTTGCTGCTACACGACGGAAACCCAAATCATTAACCACAATGTCTTGGGCGGATCCATAGGCAATGTTCAAGTCCTCCGCTATTTCTCTGATGGTTAATTTGCGGTTATTGACCAACATTTCTTTTACTTTATCAATTTTTTCACCGACTTTCGATGTCGATGGTCTGCCACTGCGTTCATCATCTTCGATTGACTCACGACCACTTCTGAACCGCTCGTGCCACTGCTAAACGACCGTTTTTTTTAGAGAATCGTTGCCGAAACACTTTTCCAACATTTCCAACGTCCGTGCGCCACTAAATCCGTTTTTTACGTAAAATTTAATACAAGTTCGTTGTTGCAAATTTAAATCCATTTCTGCAATTGTAAAAAATCGCCAACACACACAGAGATAGATGTACTCTTGGCTACGTAACTTTTGCAAATGTCAAGTTATGACACTAAGATTTAAAGGGAATATCAACAACAGATGTACCAATTTAACAAAAAAACAGAACTCAAATCGGAACGATGGGAGCGCCACACGGTGGTTATTCCGGGAACTTTTTGATCAAGGTAGTATACGTTGAACAGCACCGGTGATAATGGGTAACCCTGTCTTACCCTAACACTGCCCATCCGGACTCTCCGTTTCCTCACTTGCACCTGAGCAGGCTGAGACATGTACAGGTTGCGGATTAGTCTCCTATCCCTCCAATCTATTCCTCTTTTCTGCAATACACGCATTAATTTTTCCCAATTCACTCTATCAAACGCTTTTTCAAAATCTACAAAACAGGCAAAAACGTCCTGATTGTTTTCAAATCCGCACACTGGACAACAATTCCTTCACATTTTGTTGCCATCAGAAGAATTCGAATGTGTTAATTACAATAACTTGGGAACTACCGGTTAGCTTTGAGATGTGAGCTCCTGAACTAATTCATTAAGAAACTGTTATCGCGTACTAACAGAAGTGAAGCTTCCATTTAGCTTGCAAGTCTCAACCTTTCCACAACAATAGAAAAATTCAGCCAAAAAAAGGATTACTTCCAAAAGTCATTATCCCATTTATAAGGGTACAAGATTGGATTAACATAATATGTATAACTTGAATAAGGACTCTGTTCCAGCAAAGACCTCTTAACGAGTTATCCTCCACTTAAAGCCATATGCTGCACCGAGCATTTGTGGGCCGTGAGAGCCCGTGAGCTGCCTTGGGCCATACGATATGTCTCTCGTAGTTACCAGTTTGGGAGGACCTAGCGGGAGAGGGTGATGATATGACGTCTGCAAATGAGATAGTGATTTCGCACGGCGAATCTTACAAGTGGAGTCCATACTTTCTCTAGCAGTTATTAGGTGAGCCAGTAGTAGTTATTAGTTACATAGTAGTAGCCAGGAGTAGTTATTAGCCTAACGAGGGACACAAAGGGTCCACGGTTTTAACTTCGCATCGGACGGATGACATACTCCACTTGAAGTGGAGTTCACATAGCACCCCAAGTATGTCAGGATACCACCGCAAATTTCTGCCCCTCCGGGATTCGAACCTGGGCCCTTGGGGTAGGAAGCCAATACATTAACCACCACGTCATCCTGAACCTCGAACAAAACAGCGTCAACTACGATTTACTTTCGCGTAAATTACGATATAGGTTATCTGCATTGTCACTGATGGGATGTTACAACATCTGAATGACATGAAAGTGGAATACTGCCTGATGATAAATAGGAGCAAGACAACACCTACCAAACGTGCTCCACTCTGCCCATCTTCAATAATCCATCCCCATTTAAAGAGCTCTGCATCCACCTTTGCTTTTTCTCACAACCCTCTATCCCAGCACATTCCTGTACATCGTTCTGTTTTCCTATCTGTCAATTTTACCTTTTATGTTCTTCTCCACGCCCACATCTCAAAAACTTCCAAATGACGCCTACCATCTTACTTCAATAACCAAGGTTCCAAGCCACACAAAACCACATTACATCCAAAGTTTGACCGAGTCTTGTCATGACATATTCCCTTAATATCCATGTAACTCCCTCCATGTGAAAGCTTCTTAGTCAAATGCTATTCTTGTACTGACACCAGCACTTTGGCTATCTTGGTCCAAAACACTTCCTAGATAGGTGAACTACTTTATATGCCGTAGGTTTTACCCTGTTTTTTTAAACATTTAATTTAGCTTTCCTCTTTCTCGGAAACCTCATAATCTTCTCTTTTCATCCCACACCTATAAAATAGAGTTTCTAATACGCACAGCAATGATTGCAACCCTTGGGTTGACTGGCAATCTAAAGCTTTTTCATTCGCAAACCTCACTGGTTTTATGAGTTCCCCACGGACTTCCATCCCTATCTCCAGTTCTTACAATACCATTTATCATTTACTCCATTAATACGTTGAATCTGTGTATTATTAACGCGTGCTATTTTTTTCCACCGAGTTTGGAAGATTTGACACATTGCGTCAATGAAATATTTCGAGATAGAAAGTCAAATTGTTAGTAAATTTAAAAATTAAGTGGTAAAATGGAAAGCCAAATCTAACAACACAAAAAGTCGAGACTAAAAAGTATAACAATGGAACAGCACAGAAACTTGTGATTGAATACTCGGGATTGAAAAGGGTATTCAGAGACGTAATAAGCAAAGTGACCTGATAAATAAAACATTATGAAGTTAAAATTTACACATTATACTATTTTGGAGATTTGGCCACGCATATTTGATGGTTCAGGGAAAGGAACTGGCCCCCCTACCCTGATGTGTGAATATTCACACGCCGTCGGGCTTGGTACATGGGTGAGCTCTACTATCACCTACTAAACCGACCTTCGGGTTGATTACTGTGTTTATGGTTTTTTATGGTTATTTGATGGTTAGTCTTAACACAAAGAAATTGAGCGTCTTTCTTAATACATCTCTAAATGGAAATGGACTTTTTTCCATAGCCTACACTTATTTTCTTATTTGAAAAAAGGAAGTATGTATACATTGATATGTACATATACTTCCTTTATTTATCCTAGTACATATACATATATGTACATGGATACAGCAGTCTCAATCGGGATACTCTCTCCAACTGAGAAAAATTGCTAATTTTAGAAGAAAAGGCAATTTTTCTTGCCAGGGTATCGAGTCTTTTACCCATGTCATCCCACAAGTGAATAAAATTTTTGCTCCTTGAAAAAAATAAAAATTGGGTATTAAGAACTAATTTCACGAAGCGTGGCACGCCAGTAGAAATACGTACGTACACAAAGTTAATCACTTTAATACCAAATAAGTTCGTAAGGGAACTAGATCATTTTTTAGCTCTCCACGATTAAATTAATTTCCCTAAGTTTTATTTCAGAGGACGTGGATGTGTGCATGCTACGACCATACGCTCCACTGGATAACTTTCTCTTCAAGCTTTACCACAACTGCAGAAACTTGAAATCATTCATATTTCGTGGTAGCGTAAAAAAGCCGGAAATCGTGACACGTCTATGTTGGGCCTTCTTCCAACGGGACACGAGTAAGTAAAAACGTAGGTTTAATTCAAAGACTGACGAAAATAGTGAGTGAGCCAGTGTAACAACCTATTCGGTTGTGGGCACGGTTTCGATTCATTCGAGCACTTAAAAGTTTTTCCGATCTACCTCCGCAGTCAGAGAGCTATAATGTAACTGTAAAATTACAACATTTTTCGCTTTATTGTTTGGATATACGAACCTCGAAAACCCAGACTCTCCATTGCCCCAACACAAAAAAACCACTGCGACCATTTCCAAAGGGATCAAGTTCGGACCCTAAGCTACCATGATAGTAACTATCAACGCACTTCACCGATCGAATCATTTCCATATCATTGCGGCAATACTTTATCTGGAGAGATTGAAGAACAAGAACGGTAAGTTTCATTAAATTGGTTAACTATGAGTTTAGAGGGTCGTGATAGAATATAATAGGTATTAAATATCCAATTTGCCAGTGCTTATGAGATTCCATCATTATTACTGATCATACCTGTATGAAGATGTCCTCCCTTGGACTACAACCTTGACGTGGTGGAAGGGCTTGTGCGTTCCGATGACCCCTAGAACTATGCCGGCGGGAGTTATAATAATTGCTCCTGGTAGGGTCACGTATGCCAGATAGGTCGAAGGTTAGGAGCCAGACGAAGGGTAGTCCACGCAGCGTCTGTTCCTCAGTGAGGCGACTGACCCCAGTGGGGCGGCCATTAAGTGATGGTTTCACGTTAAAAACACTATTGAGGAAGGCAAGGGGAAACCACCTCAATTGTTATTCCCAAGATTTTTATGATGGACGCAAGAGAGAAATTGAGTCCTGGCAACTGCGGGACTCAGCACAAGCGGCCGTGTGTCGTGCCCGGCAGCGGGGTAGGCAAGGCTTCCGCGGTGGTCATCCCACGAAACCCTTGCGGGGGGGAAATAACATCAGCAGGACAGAAGACGCAGAAGAAGAAGACGAAATTAGTTCAAATAGGAACATGGAATTTTAAGAAAATGTTGAGGACAGGTACATTAGAGATTATTAAGCGAGAGATGAAAAGAGGTAATACAGATGTTAGGTTTATGCGAGGTGAGATGGAAGGATAGCAGGGACTACAAGAGTGATAATTATAGAATAATATACAGTGGCGAGGACGAGGGTCAACGAGGGGTTGCCGTAATAATAAATAGAGGTAGGAAGAAGCGTACTCCACACAGAGCAACCAACGGATAGAATAGTACTAGTACAGATTAAAGCATAACCGACGAACTTGGTCATTGTTCAAGTATACATGCCCCCGAGCAACCACAAGTAGGAAGAAGTCGATTGGATGTACGATGAGTTAGAGGATTTAATCGCGTGTTCCTGAAGGGAAACATTTTATAGTGATGGGGGATTGGAATGCGACGGTAGGCAAAGGAAGAGATGGTGGTGAGGTGGGGGACTATGGGTTAGGCACGAAGAATGAACGCGGGGAGAAAGCAAATGAATTCTGCAGGAGACAGGGGTTAGTCATCACCAACACATGGTTTAGACACCACAAAAGGCGTAGGTATACATGGAAAATGCCAGGTGACTCAGAAAGGTACCAGTTAGATTATATTATGGTTAGGCACAGGTTTAGGAATAGTGTGATAAATTCGCACAGTTTCCCGGGAGCGGATGCGGACTCTGACCACAATTTAGTTCTTATGAAATGTAACGTCCGTTTCAAAAAGATAAGACAGGGGCGGCGGGTTATGAAATGGTATGTAGAAGCATTAAATGGATTACCAAGGAAGGAGTATCAACAGGCTGTAGAAAAAATCATAGGCGACGGTAAAGAGCTGACCACTATCGAAGATAAATGGGTAAGAAAATGCGAAGATAAATGTATCAAGAAAGTGATATCGAAAGCCTCAAAAGACACTATAGGAACGATTAACGGGAGGAGGATAAGGAAACCATGGGTCACGGATGAGATGATTAAAAAGATGGATAAGAGGAGAAAATGGAAGAATGTAAACACAGAGTCAGACAAAATGAAGTATAAAAAGTTAAACAATAAGTTGAGATGGGCCACAAATAAAGCAAAAGAAGAATGGTGGAAAATGCAATGCGAGGATATGGAAAGTTTACAGAGGAAGGGTGAAATTGGTGCTCTATTCAGCAAGGTTAAGTTATTACCGGGAAGTAAGAAGGCAAGATCTGTGCTAACAGTTAAAGATAAGTGGGGTAAGATAATAATTGACACAGAAAAGACCCAAGAGAGATGGAAGGAATATATAGAAACTTTGTATGGTAGAGAACTTAGGCCAACAAGGCTAGACATAGAAAAGGAACATGACGTAGAAGAAGATAGCTTAGGTCCAGGCATACTCTACGATGAGATGGAAAGGGCATTAACGGAGAAGAAACCAAATAAGGCCGTGGGGGTAGACAATATTACTGTAGAACTATTGAAATGTTTGGGAAAATATGGGAAGAAGACTATATGGACTGATTCGTAGTATCTATGAGCAAGGAATCAGGTCGGAAGACCTTGTGAGATCAGTATCAGTTCCCGTTCCGGAAAAGGTTACATAATGTGAAGACTACAGAACAATAAGTTTGATATCCCACGCAGCTAAAGTTGTTCTCAGAATGATCAACAAAAGGATAGAGAGTAGGGCAAATGATTACTTAGGGGATGAGCAGTTTGGGTTTAGGAAGGAGAGAGGTACGCGTGATGCCATTGCAGCAATGAGATCACTAATTGAGGGAAATATAGAATATAATCAGGATGTATATACCTGTTTCGTAGATTTTAAAAAAGCGTTTGATAGAATGAATTGGGAAAATAGGAATAGGTTGGAGGGATAGGAGACTAATCCGCAACCTGTACATGTCTCAGCCTGCTCAGGTGCAAGTGAGGGAACGGAGAGTCCGGATGGGCAGTGTTAGGGTAAGATAGGGTTACCCATTATCACCGGTGCTGTTCAACGTATATGTGGAGGAAATGATTAGAGGCATGGGAAGAACTGGAGGTAGGAATGAAATTCGGAGGGGAGTTAGTAAAATCAGTTAGGTTTGCTGATGGCCAAGCTTGAGTTTGTCAGTCAGCCAAGGGGTTGCAAGCATTGCTGAGTGAATTGGAGGTTCAGTGCGATAAATATGGGATGAGAATCAATATTAATAAAACAAAGGTTATGCGATTTCCCAGAAAGAAAAAGGCTAAGCTAAACATCAAAATAGGAGGGGGGAAAATCGAGCAGGTAGAACAGTTTACGTATCTCGGCAGTGTTTTGGATCAACACGGTCAAAGTTGTAGGGACGTAAGGAGAAGAATTGCGCTAGGCAAGGAGGCTTTCTCAAGGAGGAGGGAGTTGATGACGGGGACGTTGAGTAGGGATGTTAAGACAAGACTCGTAAAAACTCTGATATGGAGCGTAGCTATGTATGGTGCGGAAACGTGGTCACTGAAGCAGGAGGATAGACGTAGATTGGAGGCTTTTGAAATGTGGGTGTGGAGAAGGATGGAAAAGGTGAAATGGACCGAAAGGAAAACAAATGAGGAAGTACTAGGGATGGTGGGTGAGGAGAGGGGTTTGTTGAGAGAAATCCTATGGAGACAGGAAAAATGGATGAAAGGCGTATTGAGTGGTAGTGGAATGTTAAAGAAGGTAATAGAGGGGAGGAAGGGCAAAGAGGAAAGGGCAAACGAGGAAAGGGCAGCAACAGGATAGGGATGTTGGATGGGATGAATGGAGGTAAGAAGCACACAGAGATGAAGAGGGACCTGACGTAGAGTAGGTTGCTGGATTGTTTTGTTAGGAGTCACAAAATATTTATTTGGTATTTCTCTCCATCCAAAACTTAACTTAACCGGTATATTATAAAAAATATAATATTTATATTTTATTTATTTGGTACTTGTGACCATCCATGAACCTAACTTAACCGGTAGATTACCCAAAAAAAATTAAGATGGAAACGCTTATAAATAAAATAGTTGCCATCTATTAAATCAATCTCTCTGTTATCGAAAATTCCTTTCAGAGAAATCCTTCAAAAATTAGTCCCAATCGATGAAATACGGAGGAGCAGCGCAAGTTTAACCGTTCCGCGTACTACACTTATTTAGTATTTTGCGTTCGGCCGACACCTTATTTAAACAAAATAAATGCCCAACCATGAATATAAATTCAGAGCGAATGCATCGACACAAAGGTTTGCTTGGAAGGCAGGCACTGGAAGATATCCATCTCCGAGTGTCTACCTCTAGTTGAACTTCAGCTAAGGTCCAATTACAGAACTATCTTCAGATAACCAAGTTCACGGAATTCCGACCGCCAAATTTCTTGAAACTATTAAGATGAATTGTTCGCAAAGTAATATAAACTTTGAAGAGGGTCGTCTAACGTAGCTAATCCAAAGTAAAAACATTATTTAAAATTCGGGGAAAACGCCATACTTCGGTGTACCCGTACACTGTTCAGCCACTCTTCGTCACCTAAAAGATTTTGATTTTTATCAGAAAAAGGTAAATTTCGTGAACTTTCCACCAAATTTATCTTGACTCAAAAAAATTCCCCTCACCAAGTTCACTTTTCATAATGTGTGTTAATTAAATAGAATGTAACCTAGTCTTCACCTTTGTGGGGTGGTTTGAAAGAGTTAAAACATACGTTTGCAACGCCAAAGTAATGGCGCAAGGTTTCATAAATACGTTGTTACTACCATTGCCATTTCTCAAAACGTGAGGAATACTGGTCGCAGCACGTTAACCGGACGAAAGAAACATCCGGTAAAAGATTTTTTGTAACCTCAAACCCGGGTAACAAGAGTCACTCCTATACGTCGAAAAAATCGCGACTTGAAATAATCAAACACTGAAATGATAACTTCCACGCACGCATATACTCCCAGGAACGGAAGCCTAACCAGTGAAAGAGTACAACAAAAATTATTAAATGGCACAAACGGTCGTAAATTCGTAAAATACTAAATCATTTTAAAATTAATGAGTACATTTAGTGGTACATTAATTCCATTTTTTTGGAGTACTGAAACCCAACTCGGGGTCAAATGATGCACAATACAAAATTCTTGGTAATTTCCTCGCCAATCTTTTTAAGACCTCATATAATGCTAAGCGTAGAACTCAGAATAGTGCTGAAGGCGCAAGAAGAGTCATAACAATTCGTTCGTGATAGCGACATTATAACATAAAATGGATTGATGGTCCATTCCCGCGAATAGCAGCAGTTTTCTTTGTCAAGTGAGGCATTCAGCAGGTAGTACAAAGGGGGAGCAAATCAGTGCACGGCTGCAAACTGATCTCAACCGGCTATCGTTGATTTAAGGGGAGTACCATTCCGGTCTCAACCCATGTAATACTGTACGACTTGACAATCCTGAACAAAATGTACCAGGAATCCAAGTATCATGTTATGAACTGGTACAACCGTACCTTTAGTTTCTTTGGGAGAATTCGTTCTATTCCGACTGAGGGATGTGCCACATTCAACATAGCCCATAGTTAAGCTACACAAGAAACTCGTTACTGACCGTTCCGTTCTTTGTAATTTCACCATGAAGAGCCACAGATTTCCTGCAATGCAAACGTAATTTACTATTATTCATTGTAACTGATTGCAGCCAGTAAATGTGTCTAGTGGCAGACCAAAAACCTTTTGATGTTAAGGTCTCCTGGTTGAGAGACATTCAATAATATTCTTGAGTTTTAAGTATGATAAATGAAATCGTAAGTTCTGGTACAGCATTGGTGCAGAGGTAGCTACATTTCCTAACATACTGTTAGTTGGCATATTAGGTAAAATTATGATGATATTTAAAGGAATTTAAGGACAAATAACATTTGGATGAACTGTGTGAGAAAATATTTTTTGAATGAATAGAACATTTGGCTAAATCCAACTGTCACCAAGTGAAGTAGCATTATCTCATCTCAAAATGAATCACATAATTCCTTACCATTACATTTGATCTACCTTGCCATCACCGTTAGTACCAACAATCGACCAATTCTAAAACTTTCCTACCCACTCCTTAAATGTAAGTACCAACTTTATTCATGAAATATGATCAAGAAAAATTAACAGAATTTTTCTCCTAGTTTACCAAGTTCTCAAAGAACTATAAAATTAGATTACTATTTGGCCCAACAAAGAGGCGATATCATTTTTATGGACTATTTTAGAGATAATTTTCATGGATGCATGAATGGATGAACTTGCAATATTTTGTATTGTCTGCAAAATTAAAAAAGACATATATCATTTTGGGGAATTTGCATTTTAGCATTCTGAACAATAGGATAAGTGAACATTTTTATTTATACGAAATATTTTAATCCAGATTTGCTAAAATCTATACCTGGTTTGGTTCCATTCAATCTGGATGAATAGTTTCCTACCATGGTTGCAACTTTAGATCAATACTTCTGGCCATCTGTAATGACTGTGGAAATGCTACTTTGTGAAGAGTAATGATTGATTAAATATCTACATATGAATTCAAATGATTATTTCTATCTTTAAGAGTACTATTCAATCTCCATTATGAGAAATAAATTTATCATAAAATTATGCAAAAGCAGCACTAAAAATAAAAAAATTCTGACAATTTGAAACAAAAATAAACATGATCACAGTAATCAACCAAAAGGTTGGTTTGGTAGGCAATGGTAGAGTTCACCAAGTGGTAAGCCTAACGAGATGTAAAATTCACATACAAGGGTGAGGGAGCCACTTTCGTTCCCTCTGCTTGTTATGATTTCCCAGGAAAAATATACTATGGTACCCCTCAATGAGAGTCCTCTTAGCTTTCACCTGAGAGAATTCAAGTGGAAAAACATGTTCAACCCCTTCCCATCTAAAAACTGACCAATAGGAATTATATGCTATCATTGATAATGTCATACTTCTGGTGCACAATTCCATAACCTAGGTAATAAAAGATAAGGACATACACATAATTTATTTTTTTGATTTTTTTCGACATATTTATGAAATCAGCAATTTTGTTTAGCAAATACTCCCACTTGAAGTAGAAGTAACTTTACTGCTTGAAACATTAAAAGATAGACCATGTTACGCAAACAAAACTTTTTATATTTAATCTCTCATTTAGAAATAGACTAACTTTCTTATTACGTCAACATGTACAGCAAATTCAAAAATAAAAACAAAATGAAAAAATATCAACAGTGAAGGGTAGATATTTTTCATTCTATTTTTTCTGTGCATCAAAATGGTCAAATTTACATTTAAAAACAAATGAGAGATTCCTAGGAGATAAAAAAACATCATGTAAGCAAAGAGAGCACAAAGCATCTGCAATAAAATAGAACATATGAGATGAAGTTTCTTTTTTCTCCAGCAAAGCAGTCTTAAAATCATTATGGAAGACAACTGCAATGGTTAATTCCATAGTTTTAAAAAGCATGCTTAGTATGGCATATTTTTGTTTGATTTCATCAACTCCACATGTTGCCAATTACAAGTTTGTTTTTTGCAAAATGCACATTTCATGACCTGTGATAGACAAAAAACATTATTATCACCTGAAACTAAAAAAAAATTAAATTAAAATATAACACTTTGTATAGATCTAGAATGTGCACATGTGCATATATTTTCTGGAAGTACATTTATAATGAATCAGTTGCACTTGATTCCCTTCAATTTACCATGAAAATAATAGAAATTAGTATCATCAACTGAAATAAAAACCACAGCATAGACAGCCACTGTAACATGAAAAAGCACAATTAGGTTGAGTCCAATACTATTGTAAAGGCATGTGGCTTGATGAGTAACTGGCATACTGTTATTTTTTGACATCTTGATTACCATTTCACAGTTTAAAAATCAATCAGCTCTACTTATGTGCTGGGTATTAATTAATTCATAAATGACAGTAATAATGGCATTCCACAAAATCCATTCAGGAACTGATAATTACATATTTAACCCTCAATTTTTCCACAGAGGTATTAAAATTAGATTACCTGGCCCAACTAATGGGCTAGATCATTATTATTGACTATTTTAAATATCTTCCTGAATGCTTAACCCTTTTGCTGCTGTAGAAGTACCTAGTGCATTCACACAGTAGGCTGCTATGAACATACCTTTTACCCTCTCTGCGTTGAGCTATAATACTTTGAAATTTTATTAAAATTATTTTTATCAGAAATAAATAGAAAAAACTTTTTATTGCGAAGAACATGAACCTAGATCATTATGTTCATATTTTTATTATTAAAATTGGCTCAAAAATAATGTTTACAGAGCCACAAAACCCTCCCTTTTTGCCATGTGATAAGTTTCCAGATAGTGAGCTGCAGCAAAAGAGTTAAAAGCTTACAACGTTTGGCACGTTCTGTAAAATTTAAAGTGATACCATTTCGGGTAACCTGCATTTTAACATTCTGCACAATGGGGAAAAGCATATATTCAACAGTATGCCATCAGTGGCATAGTATAAATAATTTGGTAATGGAAATGACTATAGTCATCATATAAATTAGTCACTTTGCATTGCATGCTCAACCGTGAGAAAGCACAAAATAATTTATTAAATTAGAAATTTGTTAATAGTCTCATCAATAACCTTTATTCATGTGCCAGGAATAACCAAGATATGAATATTTATAAAGTTAACACAAGTAATCATAATTATATAAATATATTGTGCTAATTAACAGGGAAGATTCATTTATCCATACCCATTTCATCCAGAAACAAAAATTCAAAAGTTTCCTGGCAATATTAGAACTCGCCTAATAATAAACCCTCAAGTTTGAAAAATGTGCACATCAGAGTTCCTTTCCCTGTGCCACCTGCAGTTTTCAAGAAAGTTAAGGTACCGAAAAAAAATTATGCAGCTTGTGTGAAGTTGTTTTAATAATGTTAAATCCTTTTGAAATAATTGAAAAGTAAATTTTTTTTAACAGAGAAACTAAATTTTGAAAAGTTTTTGTTAAAAAATAAATTTGGAACTTCCCCTGGGATTCCTTTGTCTCTTCAGTGATTTTATTCCCATCACCTTTCACACAAAACTGAGGATCATTGATCGAAATTCAATAGAATAAATAATATACCATTCAATTAAATGCTTGTTCCATCAGATACTGATGGAAATTCATCCAAAACAAATTATTCAATTTAAGCATTCTTTAAAGGCTGTCAATCCTATTCTAAGATACACCTGAACACCCAACTGCAACTGTAAAAATGTCACCATACTAAAAGAGGGAAGTGGAATCAGATTTGTACATTGATTATATATTTACACTTTTCAAAAAACCTTGAGCACCACATTGGTCAACGAAAAGATTGGTCTCATTAGAATAGATCTCAAATTTTGCTGGACCAATTCAACACAACATATGTATGAGCAGCTAGGACATTGGTTTTCACCATGCCAGTGGTTTCCCAGATAAAGCCAGTTTCCAGAAAATCTATCTAGGCTGGAGACGGCTTTACATGCAACACCCAGTTCTGCCACAACATGAGAAGTCTGAGTAGGCCTGAACTTGTACACATTAAATTACCAAAGAAAACGTACCCAGTACATAAAATTGAACTACAGCTAGATTTCAGCATAGAAATTTCTTTCAGTTGAATAACATTAAAACTGCAAAATAATATTGACTAAAAAACTAATAACCTATTTCTCACACCCATAGGTATGATTACACTGAGCATTACTCTGGAAACAGAATCAAAGAGAATGTTTGAAGAACTGAGGGGTAGAAAGGATAATATCTGTAAATGGCTAAATGCTACCAGTGGTGTGGCAAGTGATCAACTAGAAGATAATCCAACAAAAAATCGCCACTTCCAAATAGTAGTCACATGGATACCATCTCACAGAAACACTTGGATGGTGTAAAAACAAATTCGTATACGATTTATGACTTATGGCCATAATCAAATTTATTATTGTGAACGATCTTTACAGTGTAAAAAAAAGTGTCGCAGGGAATAAATAATTTTGTGGAATTAAATTGCCCCAAGCATGTGTCATCAAATTTAGCAATTCATACTTAAAATTCAACCGACCAGCTCTGTGCCGAATAATGTAGGTTTTTACCTCAAAAGTGTGATTAAAGTTTTGTTCAATGTAATGTATGTTATTGACCTGAAAAAAACATTGTGCTAATTAATATTCTTAAAAATATCTCCCATGCAATCCAAATTTAATTAAAATTTTATCAATTCCAGTAGTCAAAGGGAAGTACCAAGCAATTTTTCCTTAAAAAACATAATTTATAAACTAATGTGAAATACCAAACAATTTCTGGATAGTGAACGCTTCAGTTCTTTTAATTCTAACTAATTTAATTCTACTTCTTTCTCATTCAATAGTTTTGACATTCATGAGAAACATGCCAAACTTTTCTCCTGTTTGACATTAATTATTAATGGATGAATATGCTATTCATATGTTTTGCCAATTTATTTTCATTTGTCTCATCTTTATTTCATGTTTGCTTTCTTTTTGTTATATAAAAATATTTTTTGTACTTGTTTATATATTTTGTATAGTTTGCATGGTACAGAATTGTTCCTATCAAGGCTGTTCCAGAATCACATCTGCAGCATGTTTATTAAGTGTGAAAATCAATAGATAGCCCGCACTTCAACACAAATTGGTCTCTCAACTAAAGAAATATCATCCTTATCAGGAATTAATTCTGATGTATATCAGGAATTAATCCCATTTCTTGATTCACACATCAAACTTTTTACATACTTCAGCCCTTAACCACATTTCCTGAGTTTTTGGAGAAATTGAATAGTTGCGAAATTTTTCCTGATTGAGTGCCCACACCCTGACAAGGAAATAATGAGAACAATTTGCTATGTTAAATTAATTAATGGTAAAATTATTACATTCAAATGGAACTCAACCTTTTAGAATTAAGATAGTTCTACATTGAAAATAAGTCAAAATATTAAAAATGGTAAAAATAAAATTGACGAGTCTTGTGAGATTGATATTAGAAATTTGCCTTTTCTATAACTACTCCCAATGAAAAATATTTTTTCAACTTCAACCAGTTTAGTAGATGGATCAAAACACATTTTAAGAGAAATAAAACGCAAATACCACTTAGTCTGAATAATCGTGGAAGAGAATTTCACATTCTTAAAGAGAATTTTGGAAAACCTTCATAGCCCTATTCAGCATTTTAACCCAGAGTTCTGTGACTAATGCAAATAAATAAGTATTACCAATAGCCCATTAATCTATCAGCATTATAATGTATGCAAGAATTCAGACCATGTAAGGTTTTCCTTTAGTTGCAATTAATTTTAATGTTATTAACATATTAGGCCATATTAAATTAATAAAACTGATAAACATTAGCAGTGTTATAATGCACATTTCTTACTGTTTCACAATTGCAGAGTGGCTCTCACTCTCTCAAGTCTTGGGTCTTATATTAACAATTGACAAATTAATTCCTTAATGTGAAGGTGTAATGTTTCCTCGAGTGAATAAAAAGTCATGTACAGTGACTGAGCTTAAACTGCTCCTTAACCATTTCTTTTCCTCATTATGGTATATTAATCAAAATTCATTAAACAATATTACATTTTACATTCACAATTCACACAAATCTATGTAGCATGTATTTAACACAACAACTTCACTAATACTCAAGGTGGCTTCTTCAAGTAAAGAGTAATTATTCTTTTTCTCACCTTACAAGCTCAAATCCAATGTTCCATAATTGGCCCATTCATTATCCCCCCCCCCTATTGTTGACCATGATTAATGCTTTTCTTTATGGCTCAAGCTTTATGCTCTTTATGGCTTTATTTCCAATTGCTGGACACAACTATCCTCTCCATTGAAATTATCTGTGTTCAAATGCTGCCAGTAAAAACATCAGAGGGGCCCAATAAATAAATCCATAGGTCAATGATTTCAGAACACACTTGGGAAGGACCAACCCGCATCAATGATTTTGAACAAGAGTCAGACAAAAGATGGCCAGTATTTACCTTGCCTGATACAAGGGGCTATTGAAAATATTTAGAAACACACTAATTACTACCTTGCAACGTCATTAGAATTCAAAAAGAAACAAAGAAGGCTTAATCATGGTTAAGGGCATTGGGCAATTGGATTAAGTGGGAGAGAGAGAATATGAAGGTCATGGTGGACCCAAACCTACATGTAAAAACCAACATACAATAAAAAAAAAGGGTAAGGAGTGCTTCTGAAAAAGCCCAATTGAATGTGAGCTAAGCCATTGTGTTAAAAACAATATACATGTATGAAATCTAAAACAGAAACATATTCATGCTGGGCTACTTTTGCTAAGATATTATTTGTATTTCAGTCCTTACTCTCATTCCAAAACTGATGTGCACTAAATAATTTCCAACAGACTAATCTGTCGCTATGTACCTTTAAAATCAGGCTCTGAATGCCAACTAGTGTCTCCACCTTATACAGATCACATGTGATCCTAGAAGTAATATTCATATTCACCATTTTATTTTTGGAAGATTGCCATCAATTTTACGTAACTCGTAGCTTTTTCACAATTTTTATAATTCGAGGATACTATTGTCAGGGATATAGTTATGGGAAAACATGAGACAGTTCCTTCATGAAGTCTGACAAATACATATTGCTTTCAAGATAATTCTAGACATATAGCACACTAGAATAAAAATCAGACCACCATCTTTATAGTCGAAACACAATGGCATAATAACTAAACCAATAGCATATAAATGGCCTGAGATCTCTCTGAAGTTTGAGATTTCAGATTCCAATTAATTGATGTAAAATAAGTATCAACATGTAAATTATCTGTGGGGTGATGATGGACAAACCTTGTATAACAAGAAGTGGTTGTGAAACTAAAACTTCATCAATTTCCTAACAAATAACCACACTAAGTTTACAATGCATATAGGCAATTGGTACTGGAAGGGGAATGCTCTGAGGTTATGGATTGGTTTCTTGCTTTCCATTTGAACAATGTGGGTAACATGTATGACATAACCCCAGTGAATGACAAGGCCATTTTCATTTGATATTGCAATAAACAAATGAAGCTCTTTTGGCAGGGCTCATGACCCAATGAAGTTATTGCCTCTAATATGCCTACTGGCAATCTTTACTGTATAAACTTCTCGTGCAATAAACTAAAATTTACCTAATGCTGAGTAGACAATCTATTGAAGAAGAGGAGAATACTGAATGCACCTGGCTCACATCTACAACAGTGTTAAACTAAAAACTAAAGCTTTGTCCTTGTATCATGGACATGGATGAAGGAAAGAGGGGTGAAAATAAAGAGCCAGGAGTTTGACATGAAAACATCAATTAAAAAAGAAGAAAATGCTGAGGTTGCCACAATTTTGGTGCGTAGTTAGCTGTACTGTTTTCAATGTCACCATTAATGACAAAACCTTCAATCGCATCAAAAATATGCTAATTTATATAGTTTCTAACAAAATATCAAACTTAATCCTTCAGCTTCCTTTCTATTACCAGAGAGGAAATTAGTAACAGGAGCAAAATGAAGTTAATGATGATGACTGTGGGCTTATAGGCATTCCAACATTTAGTCGTTAGGGCCTGTTACTGTTTCATTATATAACTTAAAAATTTATGGTCAAATCCCACCGGATATATTGTTTAACCACACTTATCTAAAATTAATTTTCTCTCATTTACTAAAATAATTCATGATGGTGGTCATAATTTATTAAAAAGCCCATGTAGTTCAGAAAATTTCATTAAGTGCAGATGAGCCACATCCAAAGGCTTAGATTTCCATTCCTTGAGAATATTTTTTTAAGTCCTCCATAGACCCATGTATTCATGACACTTGGGATGTGCTTTATAGAAAGAGGTGATCCACAGTGCCCATATATAAGCAGCCCATCCCCTTGAAGGATGAAGCCAAACATCATCACTACATGAATGTGGAGAGACTTCATAAAGGGTTAACTTCGATTTTAGCAATTTTCCATGGCTAAAAATACCACATTGGTACCAGCCGTGCATGCATATAACAAAAGGCAGTGATCACAAAGAACTGGAAGCCTCATCATGTGCAAATGAGCCTAAAAAAATGAAAGCAAATTAGACTTTATTGAGGTTATATATTATAAACAGACACCATAATCAAAACATCATGAACATGATGGCATATAAAAAATAACATGTGTACTCACTTTTGCTTATCTTATTGCAAATAATCCCAATTTTTTTCCATTGAAATTCAAGAACTGATAATATTAAAATGTCCTTGTCATAAAGAATGAATATTACTGGATATGTTAGGTGGCTGAAATATAGATGTTAGAACTGCCAGACACTTTCAGTTCAACATCTTTCTCCATCTCCACTTGTTGAACTTGATAGGATTCCAATGATTCAACTCCCTGTAAATGATACTAATAAAGAGAATCCAAGGACATACATTACACCTTTACTATGAAAAAAGAATAATTTAAACCACTTATTCTGAGGCAAGCTGAAATCACCTTATAGTAAAAATTTCTCATTATGACCAAAATGAAATTCTGGTCTTGAGGACATTTCAACAAAGATCAATGCACCAATAAATAAAATCCATTATCGTCAACTTAACGCACAATGAGATACACTAAAATTAAGAAACTCAAGAAGAATAAAACAATTTATTGTAACCAGGACATAGAAGGATTAGCATTCCAAGTTAATACTTTCTTCTAATGCTTTGAGAAGTCATAGGTTGGTTTAACAGATGCTGTTAGTACAATCATAGCATTCCACATTTAATATTTTAATTTAGAAGTTGGTTGAGCTGTAGTGCACTCATTCCAAGACTGTGAAGGGAAATAAAAGCATAGATGGTGGTGCATAGGTCACTTAAAATAATTTTCACCAGGGAAAGTTATATTAGTTTTTTTTCTACTTCATCGGAGGTTGGTGTCTCACCCTTTTCATCTCTTAAAAAGAATTGTGTGGCAGTTTATCATCTGGTGAAATTATTAATAATATAAAGCATTTGACTTAATTCTTGCAACTGTTACTAATTTAAATACTTTCGGTTTATATGTAATAGCAGTATCACTTCTAAAAACCTAAATTACAAGTCACTCCTGACCAACCCCAAATATTTTGGAACAGGTAATATTGATAGTATAATACAAATTGTGCACAAAATTTGGATCGCTGTTCAACAATAACCTCTACCAATTTAGAAGAACAAGGATTTAAGGGCATAAAAACAATTATCTATATATATATATATATATTGTCCTGTGTTCGCCTTTTATTGTTTCCTATCCCCTTTCCTTATACCTATTTCTATGTTTGAATGAATATTTGTGCGCCATATGGCGGGACTTCGTATTTGAATGTATATAAATAAAAATATATTTATATATAAAAACTTAGACAGCAACACACAGCACGAGAACACATAAAAGGAACACTCACACGTAATATCTTGATAATTTCGCCGGACTCGAACTCAGTCTTCTTCGGAAGATAAGTTAGGACTGAGGTACCTCAGCCCTAACTTATTGATTGATACCTCAGATTGATATCTGATTGATACCTCAGTCCTAACTTATCTTCCGAAGAAGACAAGAGTTCGAGTCCGTCGAAATTATCAAGACATTACGTGTGAGTGTTCCTTTTATGTGTTCTCATGCTGTGTTGCTGTCTAAGTTTTTTATTTAACACTTCCGTGTTACTTCAAAGAAATCATCTATATTTATATATAGGTATTTAATATCAGTCAAATAGAAGATTCATGATACTACCAAGTAGACCAATGCCTTGCAGTCTCAAATTAGGTTACCAAATCAAATGTCATGCGTATATCATTATTTGCATCAAATAAAAAAGACCAGGAAGCCTAATTTGTGATTACAGAATATTCCCATGTTAACTCCTAAAACATTAACATCCATGTTCCTTCACAGACTGGATCTTCAGGTCTATTAGATGATCAAAATTTGTAAAAACTGGTTAATTTATTAGTTATATAATAGAAGAGGCTTAAGTAATGTCTATTACAACAGTATTACAATTGACATTGCCATGGAAACACAAAATATACATTGGCATTTTAAATCAGCAATGCAGAGAAAAATGGCAACAACACAAACGATTAGGCTTCATTTTACCCCTTTTCCTCAATTCTAGTTGCAACACCAATGATTAAAATTAACACTTCTGCCATTTAACTATTAGCGTTACGCTTGAGCTAAACATTTCCATTTGAACCATTACATTGAATGATTTATTACATCTAATACATAAATCAGTATGAAGTGTCTCCAAGCTCCAAAGATTGTGTTCACACATAAAATAATGAGAACTACAAATTTTAAGCCATTCCATAATTCATACACTAATTATATGAGATAATACTTGGGAGTAACAATTCTCCACATTGCTGAATCAAATGTTTAATTTTGAAAATGTTGCCTAGCCACCTGCTCTGGGATACAACCAAAATTAGTTATGTGTGGTCATGTTCAATTGCAATGATACAGGAGAATTGGGGTGATTAACTTGCATATTCATTGACCTGCATTTTCATTTATGTGAGACACAGAAGTATATTCCAGCCAGAAGTAGTTAAAAAAATACTATTCATGAGGTATTTAGATTTAACTAATTTATTAACATTATTTTAACTTATTAATTAATTTAATATTAAATTAACTACCTAATTATTGAACATACCTCTACACCCACTCCCTAGTAGACTAACTTGCATTTCCAAAATGGATAAAAAGTTCAACATATTACAACGTCCATCACAGCCTTGAAAATTTTAAGTCAAACTCAACGAAGATATTTATATGTGAAGATACTTGAACTTATTACATTCATGGAAGGTCAACAAATATCATAATTAAATAATATTATCACAGGTATCAACAGAAGTTTTAAAAATAGCTTCAGTTTAGGTAAAAATGTAAGTAATTTCTATTTACTTAGCAATGCATCATTACAGAAATAATCTGTGGCATGAATTGCAAAACATTTACACTGTCTCCAGATAAATGTGGGTTACCTTTGATGGATGAATTCTTTGAAGTATTTCCAGGTTTTAAAAATACAAGTAGTGCTCTCCTAATCTGTCCCTAGATTCTTTAAATATTATGCAAATATCAAACCTATTACAAGTCATATAATACTCTATTTGAATAAATAATGATTTCTCAAAACAATAACAACCTTCTCACCTTAAAATCCAAGTTAACATATGAATAAGCTAATACTATGTGCCAAAGAAAGAGAATGACTCTTTGTTTAAGTAGGTACTTACAAGGCTTCAGAGATTCACTCACAGGTTTCAATATTAAGCCACTTATCATGCCACACTGCAACCAAATATTGGTTTGACCCAGAGAAAAGGAAATTTCAGAATGAAGAGGAGGGCTAAACTAAATCCCTCATTCACTATATTAGAGTATAATGACCATAAAAATATCTCTTCTGTTCCGCTACATGAATTTCTCCTGAAAATGTTATTGCAATTTAAATTACCATCGATGTTACTCATTGACATCTATTATATTTAAATATATTAAGGTACCTCCAGAAATTACATATAGTTCCTAAATAAAAATGCTATAAATTAGATAAGTAAAAAATAACCGCCCTACCGCAACTATGCAATATCTTAAATACTTCCCATCACCATATTTGCTAATTCTACCTCGGGCCATTTACCCTCAACTATGGAATGTAGTCCCCCATCATCCATCTGCATTAGATTTGATATGATGATCACAACTTTGCCTTGACGTAGTTCTGATCACCGAACTTCTTTAATGAAGATGCTGTATTCCTGTAAAATTATGGATAAAAGGAAAATAAATTTTATCTTGAGAAAGTATTTTATTATATTTCAGTAATATCCATTAAAAGGCCTCTCGTGTCTGGTCATCAATTTGCATTCATTATAATGCTTAACTACTTTGCTTTGAAACATTTTTAAACTGCAGCTCACCAGAGCAAAGAAATAACAACACCTTTCTCTGAATTAACCTTACTTTCCAGTGAAGAATTCTGGTGGCAATTGGTAACATCCAAAATCATGTTTGATGGAGTCAATTTTTAATTTTTTTTTTTTATAATTCAAAATTAATCTATTTGAAAAAAGCTTATTTCAATCCAAATACCATTCTTAACCACTTTAACACATGGAAGCACTAGGTAGGTATGCACCTTCATCACAAACTAACAAGGGGTGAGAACTGCGGTTCCCTTGAACATGAGGAATCCTAAGAGCAAATATAACAACATACAATAATCAATACAGTGATTTTATGATAATATAGCTTAACATTTCAAATATTTCCAAAAACACAAATTACTATAGATTTTTTTATGTATACAATCAAATCATTCAATATCATTATAAATCCTAGGACTCAATAGATGAAGCAGCATTTCATCGACTGGCTATGTTCTACATAACTACATTTCATTTTAACAAAGTTTTTGAATTTAAATAAAAGACAATCATTTTCATAGCATCTAGTCCTTTTCAATTGCACATCATTTAGATCCTGCCCTACATCCTTGCTGAGTAGACGTCTACACTAAGTTATTGGTATGGAGAAAAGTGAATTTAACTAATTAATCATTGTAAGCCATAAGAAACTAAAAACATTGAAGGCAAGCAAATAGCTGCTATGTTTCCTCAGTATAAAAATCGAACTTAAAACTCAGTGTGAAACCATATCCTCTTCAACAACAAATTCAATGTAACTCAACTAAAATGTATAAAACATAAATTTCTTAAAATTGCTTAATATTGTCATCATAGATACATATAAGTCTATTCTATCATTATTTACCAAACAATGTCAACTTTAGGCCTATTTAGGAACCTGAAAGAGCATGGATAAAAAATTCACAAAGACCAAATCTCAAATATACTAAGCAAAGAAGGAAGGAAGTTGAAATGTTTCCACTGCATAACTTTCAGGCCAGTTTCAGTAAAGTGAATCTTATTAAGACGAAATAGTATGGCATAAATGAGCAAACAAATTTATGGCAAATACTCCATCTTCACAGGAGAGTGCTATGCAGATTATCATGAAAGGAGATTCACATGCAGAGATTATTTATACTATGTACTCAGATGAAATAGAAACTGGGGAAAATAAGTTGAGATAAATCTGACATTGGAATGAGTTTTCTAATGAGCAAAATTCTCAAATATATAGATTTTAAAATAGATCATCCAGCACAATCAAGTATTTCACCCCGTTAACAACCAAATAGAAATTCACTTAACTCTTGAAAGGCTGGACCCCATGGGAATCACCTGGATTCTTGACATGGGAGGTCCAAGGACTAGCCACTTCAACAGTTTGATCTCCAAAAAAAAGAGAAGATGTGTACAAAATTATATTCAGAGAAAACCACGTTAAATTTTAAACTTAATGCAACAAGATCAGTTGTATAGCTACAGTGAAATTACACTGCAATGACATTCCAAAATAAGAGCCCTATTGCTTCTATTAGCAAGCCTAGAGTCGGGTAAGAATAAAAAAAATAAAGGCATCTCAATTACAGAGAATATTCAACAAGAGAAAACATAGGCCTTTTTTTCAATTGTTTTTTAACTCCTTGAGTATGACACCAAACACCCGTATTTGAGTAATTATATGATAATTTTCTTTTTGAAGCCTCACTAACTACCCTATAAGCTTTATTAACTATGTATGTCTGAATTCACTTCATATTCAATTGGTTTCTAGAATTTTAATTAAGAAAAACTACTAATTACAATAGGTATGCGAATCTAAGTAAATAAGATTGATGTATTCTTGTAACTGTAGCAGAAAATAAACATCACATAAGAAATGCACTCGTCCAATAGGAATAAAAACACAAATCATTCAACACTATAATTTAATGAAAACACCCTTTCACTTAGATTACTTTGTTTCAGGCATTTCACCTCTGTACATAACAAGAAGGACTGCAAGTTGCTATTCATGTATGTACACAATTACACAATTCTTTAAATTATTCTTATTAAAAAAATATCAAAAATGCACATAATGAAGATAAAGTACTCAATGGACATGAGTCCATAAATGGCTACAGTCCAATTCCAAATGGCTAATATCAAGATTAACAATCATGTACTGGAATTTTTACTACTTTTTTACAAAAATTAATAATCTATCAGTGGTTCCATATAACTAAGTCATACACAATTAACAATTTTTTTATTGATGCACACTTCCATCAGCTCCAGCAAATTACAAAGTAGTTCAGTGAAAGTTGACACATATAATTTTTAAAAAATAAATTCTTAGAATTATAGCTGTCATGTGCTCTGCCCAGGTCCAAACAATGACTGGAGGATGTGGAAAGTTTGCCACGAAATATAGGTAATGATAGCAGTTGTTATCCCAATTTGTCTATCGAGTAATTGGATGTTCTTTATTAATTCAAATTAAAGATGAAAGTAGTTGGCAATCAAATACCTACTATGGCTAGAATATCAAATGAACTGAAATAATTTCCATTGAATATGACAGATATTTTAGCAATAGGGATGATAGTTCATGAAGTTTTCATGTTTGAAAAGGGTAGTTAAAAAATTATTTATGCAACATACTAAAGCACAGAAGCACCAAAACAAAGGTGTTTATCATTATCCTGGCACACCCACAGCCTATGCAACTTCATACCTTCTGATATCTTTGAAAAAAAAACTTAATTCTCAACCTGGCAGGATGAACAGAAGATTTCACTTTTAAAAAATTCAATTGCTATTATTCGAGCAGGCAACAGTGATTGAACTGAAATACATATCAAAAGCCACTCAACAGGTTTCCTGGAGTCTGGCATAAAATGCAATATTTGGCATTATGAGATGCCAACATTTTTTAATTACAAATTATTTTTTTCCATGTTAAGCTTAGTTGAGACCTGATCCTCGATATCACAAGATTAACAAAATAAATTAAATTTTGAGATGTATTTCAGTTCCAAATTAATCAATAGATCACATTGGTGTATTGTCATTACCGCTTCTCACGACTAAGAAACCATCACACCTGAAGAATTACCACATCTGAGAACTAAAAAAGTAAACCCAAAGGTTGGTTTGATAGGTGAGGATAGAGCTCACCTATTACTAAGCCCAACGGCGTGTGCAATTCACACATCAGGGTAGGGGGGCCAGTTCCTTTCCCTGTGCCGCCTGTGGTTTCCCAGGAAGATCTGGTACCCGAAAAATCACAGCATGGGTGAAGCCGGGTGTGCCGAGAGGCGTCACCCGGAATCGAACCTGGGCCCTCCGGTCAGTAGTCCAGTGCTCTACCCACTAAGACTACCATGCCCAAGACAACTCTGAAAGAGAACTTTAATTAATATTAAAAAAATGTTCATACAAACCTTACCATAGTCAAATAATATCACAAATTTGCATTTGAAATGTTTTATTAATTTTCTTCCCTTGAGTATCTTTTTGTCTTTACTGGATAGGAAAACAGAACGTTTTTCTCAGTCAACATCCTATAGTTTTTTTTTAATTTCTAGGTGCAAACTGTTCATTTTAAAATTGACAAAACACTACATTATTTTCAGAAAGATTTTTATTCTTTCCAATAGGGTTTGTCCTGAAGTACTCATTTTGGGGAAAAAATATTTAAAAATAAATATGGTATTTAAAAATAAGTATGGTTAAGTTCAAAGTTGAATTATTTATCATGTCCAATGTATCTTGCCAGCTATGATGCTGAAACAACAAACCATTGCACATCACCAAAATACAATGTCGTTTTCCCATGCCTTGCCATGATCTGACTTGTGTACTGTACTGACTACCAAGGAAACCATGGAGATGCTAGGCTCAGAACACCAAAGGAATGTTAGATAACAATGAAGGCTGTCCAGAAGGTTCAAAAAATTAAAAGAATTTCTTTCAACAAACTTCTCAATAGAGAGAATGATGTAGTGATGACTAACAAAAACACAGCTTGCTAACAACAAATTAATGCCAAAATTATACATTCATGACAAATACATGAAATTTTGAACTTAAAAAATCAACTGAGAATGTATTCCATAGCAGAGTGTGCATGTAGGATTTTATTTTAAGAGTATCACGTCATAGGTCACAAACTACAGAAAAACCTACAGGAAGAATCATCTGTGTGAAATTAGAATGCTGTTCATGGATTGAAATACAGCTGACAGATCAGGAAGGCAACAACTACTGAATTGTTCATTATTATTGTCGTAAATTCTACTAGTCAATGCAAAGGACAAAATGTGATGTTCCAGAATATTCACAAAGAATGTTTCCTTGACATTAAGCATAAAGGAATACCAAGATTAACCATACTGATGTATTTTTGTCCAGGCAAATTGTTTATAACATAACTCAGAATAAATTTTGAATCTGTGACTGGAAATCAAATTTCTCTACAAAGACTACCCCGCCCCCTTTTAGTTCTCTTTGCAGTGTAAGGCTAGAAAGTTTATGGATAGAAGAAAAGATAACTACCCTAAATAACACAGGATCACTGATATCAATGTCCATAGGTCCAAAATAAAACTGAAGTCAACACAATACAAAATGTATTTTTTTTCAAATTCTTTGTTTAGCGACAAAGCAAATTTCAACAAGTCATCAATTCCATGCCACCATATGACATTAAAATATACATGAAACATACATAGAGAAACAAAAGCTTTGGTAATTAAAAAGTTTTTGGCTGCATCAAATGACAGAAAGACAATTAGGGTGGCCACCATGCCGGTATGCCATTCACTGTGCAATTAAAATGCAACAAATTTTCAAAAAGTCAACAAACCACGACAACACAAATCACAATTTAAATCGGAGCCATTATCAAATTTCACAGGGCTTGCACCAGCAAGAAACAAAAATTAACAGCAGCAACCGGTACCAAACCCCTCACTGGAGTAATCTTCACTTATTCAGACACAAGGATCATAATTAAAAGAAACATTTTAGGGGTGATGCGTGAAAACAAAACTGTCCGCAGATGAATTAAGATATAACAGCAATGTAATGAAAAATCCTAAGACATTGTCCTACTTTACATATAAAATACATGGGGTATTAACATATTAATATCAATATGTTATGAAAATTTGTATCATCACTTTCTTGAAAACAGTTAAGTTTAGTTTTGTCAAATTCTGATTGAGGTCATTTTTATCACACGTGATTCATTGATTCAACAAAACAGCTTTCAGCCAACATGTGCCACAATTTTAATGATAGCTTTGGGCTGCTATCGTTCTGTCCGTGGAACAATAGGCAAGGGGGTTTTACCATCAGGTCCCAATGCATTGACACCACTTGCCCCATAGGTCGGCATAGGCAATGCTCTACCCTGTGAGAAAGATTCAGTAAAGGGCACATAAATAAGTAAACATGGCATAAGGAATAGAATTTTGCATCTCAAACTAAGTAAAATCACTTTCAGCTGACATTTTATTAATAAATCTAACACTCACCACATTATCAAGATCTTGTGTGTACTAATTTAAGACCCTAACAAAAAAAATACATCACAAGGTTCTATGTTTATGCAAAACGTGTATGAAAATGTTTCAACATTAATTATTTCTGTATACCACACAAAATATCAGTACAATAGAAGATGATCTGCTACAAGTGTTTCTCATTATCTTCTTAAGGCCAAAATGAATGTACATACAATTATTTAACGCATGCCAAGATGAAAAAATGGCTTTTGTCCACAACTGAACCTGGAAAAAAGCTTTATAGATACCTACCACACACATAATTACATTATTTCTCCGAAAAATTGATTCAACAGCGCATCCCTTTCCTAAACACTAAGTCTCTATGATTCACTGAACACAAGATTCTTTGCTGCCAAAATATGTATGTTTGGCATTCACATTGGCTCTATAGATATTAACAATAAATAAATTTTAGTTGAAATCATGCTTTAATAAAATAACATAATAATGAAAGTTCTACAATGAGATGGAGAGATATTTTCAAAACAACGGCAGTAAAATTAAAAGCAAACCAAAGAACACTTTTTGAATTCCATCAAGTTTCATTGCAACTGTATCTCTCACAATCTATAGGATGAAACTACTTTAATTTGCACTGAGATACTTGAAAATCCCACCAAAACTGTGACATTAAAATTTATATTGCATTTTAAACATTCCCATACACCTAAACTCACCTGATAGGGATGAGTGTGGTTTTTTTGTGGTGAAGAGGGCATTCCGGCGTACCCAAAAGAGTTACTTGAACTTATATTTTCAGGTGTGGTAGAGGCTGCAACCATTCCTTGCAGAAATTCTTCCAATAAGGCAGCAAGATTACGTCTTTTAAACCGTAATGACTCCTGTATAACTTCCCGGAGAAGTGATACTCTCACTTCCAGAGCTCCCTGAATGGTCTTTAGATGCCCAAACAGCAACGTGAAATCTTAATACGGAGATAAATTTATTTTAAAGATTTGCAAGCTCTTGGGCTTTCCATAATGCAGGAGGAAGATAATAGGTTTAAAAAAATTTTCATGAACTAATAAGATAAAAAGCTATAAAACATTTTGAATCTTTGAATAGCATTACATTATACAGTTCTAAAAAGAAATTTTGATTAAATATAATAACTATGTGCTATCAAAATTGGCAACGTGGTGAGCTATGACAGTTAATTCAGAATGGAAAACATATTCAAGATTTTGAGAGAGCTATAAAAAATTGTGTTAATAACACTTGCCACACACACACACCTCTTTGTACCTTCATTTTAATATTAAAACACAAATTGTAGAGAAAGGAATGAAAATACGAGGATCAGAGCTGTCAAGAAAAGCATTTAAGGATAAAAGTTTGCAATTTACAAACTATCACTTTACACAGTTATGAAATGTCATATCTCATGTCATGTCTCTGTTTAAGATGTGAACCCTTGTTTTATTCATAGCATTCGGTAAGTAAAAAATTATACTGGGTTCATCAGCAATATCATTGAGCAACACTAAGGCCTGTCTTTATAGCCACCTTCCAGCTGGGGACACAAAGAGCTCCCTTATATCAATGTTGTGCATAATTTTTGACTTTGGAGAGACTTCAGTCATCGCATTGAAACTGCTTGATGTAGATGATAGCACTGATAGGATTAAGGAGTGCATATCATACAGATCCTTTAAAAGGGAGTGAGGGGCTAAATTATTAGAATCCAAATTCGGCCTTGAGTAATCTAGGGATGGCCTCTAGATTAATTGATGGGCCATATTTCTGCTTCCTCTGGCTTATTGCATTTGCAAGCTATTCCAAACATTCAATCACCTGATCAAAATAAGCAATAACTAACGTTTTCCTGCAACATACTGGCCTAGTTCCATTCCTCCTCAGAGTGCAAAATTAACACCAAACATTCCATGCATGATGCTGTGTGTTTCACATACTTACTTTTACCCGGTCTTCGAACCTCCTTGTATGCCTGTCTCCTTATCTGCAAGTTGTGACGACGAATTTCAGCTGGATCCAAGGCACATTGTTCACCCTCACCCTCACTCATATGGTTCAACACTGATGGTAATGGATTGAGTCTTGAATTCACTGTGGGGTCAGAGATCTGAGCATCTGGACACAACTGAAGCACTGGTGGAGGGGAGAGACAACGAGTCACATGATTGGATGACGGGGCACGAGAGTTGAGTTTATTTACATCCTCCGCTGCGGCCTCTTGCTCCGAAGCAGCCGCCGCAAGAAACATGAGTCCAGAAGGAGGTGGAATGGGGGCATTTGCCTGGGGATGGTGATGGTGGCTCGTCATAGAGTCTGTGTGATTAAGGATCTCAGGTGGAGACGGAGAACGGGGTCCACTTTGAAACTGATCATCTGAGAAACATTCCAAGTAAAAAAAATATGTTAATTGAATAACAAACACCTTCACAAAGTCACCTTTTACTATAAGTACTGCTCATGGGGAGTAACTATGTTTCAATATGACATTCTATGATGAAGTCAGACAGAGTCAATACTTAAGACCTAGGAGGAGGTAGCATTTTAGCATGTCCTCAACAAAATTATTGTACCTCTGTATTTATTATAATAAAGATAGAGAGGAGAATGCAGAGTAAGCAATGCAGAGGGAGGAGAATATTAGGCATATTAGGCAAAATAAAAGCAGGTAGGGTTTGTGAAAAAATTATACAATGTAATATGTACTACCACAATCACACTTACCAATACTGCCATTAACGAGGCCAATTCTACTCATAGGGTCGGGCGCTGGAGGTGGAAATAAGCCTTCCATGGGACAAAATGGGGCAGCTGCACCAGGCATTGGTGCTATCGATTCTGGCCGATTTTCCACAACAGAAGGTGGCAGTGGTTGAACAGGCAAGGTTGGCAATATAGGTGGTGCACTAACAGGCCGTAGTCGAGGCCTACGCACCACTATGTGTTTAGGAATCGGGCCCGGTTTCCGTTTGTTGGGGCGAGGAGAACCAGCTGGTGAATCAGCAGAACGTTTCACGCCACGGCCTCCCCCAACACCACTGCCACCACCCACAAGGTCAATATCAGCCTCATCTACCATCATTCTCTGCAAAAAAATGAGCAAGCAGGGCATTAAACCACAACTCCTACACTATTGATGCCTTTACACATTGACTGCCAACCAATTCTGAATTAAACACATCAACATCTGCTAAGTAGAATATTAATATCCAAAAACTTAAAATAATACTACTCAGACTCCATTTATTTGATTTACTAAACATTATCTCCATTTCAGTATACCTTAGCTCAAATAACAAAGGCAGTATGTATGAAGAACATTTAATATTACCTTTATGCACTTGGAGGTTTTCTAGATTTACGGAGGATTTGTCACTCTGAAACCACCATTACCATTTAATCAACCCTTGATACCTAAATTTTCTTCAATATTTCATTCTAGATTTGACAATGCCCCAGTACTTTCTGGGATCCAAATGACAATTTTCCAACTACTTCTAATTGAGTAAAAAAGAGACATTTCAGGCGTGATATAGTGAAATATCATGATTAATAAAAATTGAGTGTTTACAACATAATTTCTCATCTGTATGAAGTGTAAGATGTCTTGTGACGTGAAGTGTATGTCTTGTGACGTGTTATGAAGTGTAAGATGTAACTTCAATGACATGGCCAATGGTTTTTCATTGTGGGGGTTTAACTTTAATGATGCTACGAAAAACTTACTAATTAATCTGACTGATAGTGTAGGATTCCAGAAATGATTTAAGATGAATTTCATCCATTAAAATAGTATTCCAAAATTAGGTCCAACAGAATCATACTAGTTAAGAATTTATATTTTCACCCTTCTAGATAACTTTAAGCATATTGGAAATATTTTTATGGCATTAAACCTTAGTTAGTATGCTACCTGTAATCTAGCTTTCCCTGAGACCATGGTCCTAGGAAATTGATCACATTCATTATGTTCATAAATATTAAATTGATCATATTTCCATTTTGAGTGAAATTATTTCACTCGCTTTAGCATTGCTCAGTAAATAATACTACAATGGGAAATGGGAATTTACCTTGTCTATTTTGAATGGATTGCCAAACATATGTTGTCTCACAGGAGTTGACTCAATTTCACGAAGCTGTGCTGGCATCCTCTTCAGGTACTCCTGATAATTACCCATTTGTCCCACAGGCATACTGTGCATTTGATCTGGTAAAAAGGAAATGTAATTAATACCCAAGCTTCCTTCATAACAAGTTCTATTTCTATTGTGAAACAAAATAATTCCTGAAAATGAGTAGAAGTGTGACTAAGTTTATCAATGTTACACATTCCAAATAAGGAGTTTTCAGAGGAAAATTTAATTACATGGCGCTCAGAATCCAGGCAACAAACGAAACTACATTCCTTTAAGTGAATTGGGCAGTTGTTATTGCCCCAATATACTTTTCTATGTCTTCTTCCTAGACAAAGAAGTAAACTTACCTTCATCCAACAAGCGAGTGTGCAAGAGGGATGTCTGAAGGAAATTGGAACGCATACGTGCAACCTGATCCAACAGCAATTGGCGTGGAATGTCAAAGGGATTACGGAAACTCTGACCTCGCCTCAACCCAGAGCTCCCAATGCCCCCTCGAATGCCAATAACAAAACCATTAAAATCATTCAGCTGATCCCTGAGATTTGCAAATTTATCTGGAAATAAAATGGAAAAAAATGCAGCATGGCATTCATTAAAAACAATGCTAATTTTTCATTTGAATTAATTTATAATGACATAGCTTGTGAATTACAACAAGTACATAAATAGTCTTAGCCATATGGAATTAGTGCATATATACCAAGTATAATACTGTCCAGAAAAATCAAGGGAGAAGATTTGAGGGAGGAATTCACATACCTAAAAGAAGTGGATGTGATATCAACTCCTTCTTCAATGGTGAACGTGAAACAAGCCTTATTCCTTCTGGTCCCCCAGGAATTCCTGTTGCTGTACCAGATCCTCCATTGCCTACAAATGCACCCCTATTTTTAGCCACTTCACTACAAAGCTTGTCAAATTCAAGCCTTGCCTGGTTTTTCAACCGTTTCAGATAGTTCAAAACACTGTAACTAAGGCTGTTATCAGTGCCATCAGGTACAAGATTTGATGCTAGTGCTTGTGAACCCATTCGAACTAGAGCACGGCGCAAAGGCTGGAAAAGTTGATAAATTTTTTTATTGATCAAACATTATATCAAAGTAATAACTACCACTCATAATAAAATGATTCAAAATAATAAGAATAAAAAAATAAGAACTCCAATGCATACCCCAGCATAGTAGGTTGGCATTGTCTTTAGGTAATTGTTGAACTGAGTACGCCACTCATTTGTTGGCTTTGAACGATGCACTTTGAATAACTCATCCAAAAGTGGAAGCAATACTGGGTAGTTATATGGCATAACAAAGAGATTTACACATGTGAGATTGGTGCTTGCTTTCAGATACCCAAATGGGTGACCAACTTCGGAATTTTTTGCACTGTTTGCCACAAAGACCTGTTAATTGAAAATTAGAGTTAATTACATTAATACATTGATAACATTTAGATTAAATCAATTACGTAAAATTTCAGGGCACAGCTACTCGTCAATTTAAACTTACTTGACAAACTAACTTTTAACAAAATGTACCTGCCTTGGCTTTCTAATAATTAAGCCAATTATACCACATAAATAATAATTTAAATGGTTTTCCAAATATATAGTTTTACTGAACCATCTCTAAAAAAGTAAACCACTAACTATCTTCAATAAAATAAACACAGCCAAAGAATATAAAAATTAATGGGCATTAAAAATTTATAATGCAAAGAAATTCATTGCAAGCACAACAGTAGATTCCTACCTGCCAGCAAACAGTAGGTTGTTTTCGTAAAAGAATGTACTGAGTAAGAGGACTAGGCTCCAGCTCATATTTATCAAATGGTAACGTCTCTATCACCATTGGTTCTTGACTTGTGCAAGTAAACTTGACATTTGGGTGAGCTGAACGTGGAGGCTGTAAGAAAGAGGTGAAAATTAGATACAGAAAGGAATCATCATCAAACCACCATTACGACTCAACAGCTTACCAAGGATGAAGCACTGATCTCTGGCCAAAATGACTCTGGAATTGGCCAAAATCCAACAGCAAAACCCTTCTGTGCTGAGCGTTGAACATAGATCAATTTCCGACAAGAATGCCAAGAGTTTCCCAATGAAGATGTGACCGGAAGTTGTGGGTTAATTACTCCCTTGGAGTTATTCCCATTTCCATTGCCATTGGCATTCACAGAAGCAGATAATGCAGAATTCAGAGCAGAATTGCAACTCATTTTCCCACTGTCAATATTATCTGAAACTGGAATCACATCCCAATCTCTGTCGCTAATATGCTCACCCTCGCCATCATCAAAGAAATCTTTGGTTCCTGGAATCAAGAACATTAATGACAGAGAATGATTTATGCAGCAACACAAACATCTCATCAATATCCCAGACAGAGAATATACATTTTTATATCAATTAAGACTGACTTTATAGTCACAATTCTATTTTACCTTCACTTCCAATTGGTGGAGGGTCAGGTCCAATTTTTTCAAAGTTGATCACAACACCACTCTGAACTTTTTGTACTAGACTGTCGATACATTGCATCATCATCCGATGGGAAGTAATGCAATAGGATCTTCCTGCAGAAAAATATAATATTAATCAAGGATGAAACAGGCTTAAGTTCAATTATATCACATTCATGGATTTAAAATCTGAATCAAATTCTTCCACAATATCTAAGATTCCCTGATGTGTAAGTTAAACATGTGCTCCTTCATGGCAAGAATGAGCCATAATTTCTGCCACGTTCATTATTGATAAACTCGATGGTTTCAGGCTTCACTTTGTGGAAATCCATTCTAATAAATCAAAAGAGAGATGGTACTTTTTTCCACACTTTATTGCTTAAAGTCGACCGGTTTCGTCGCATAGGCGACATCATCAGGTACATAGATTCAGTGAGTTCCAGAATATATAGTTTTTTTGAGAGGGGGGGGGAAAGAGGAGGGATAGGGGGGAGGGTAGGAGGCGGTGGAAAAAAGGGGGGGGGGCGTGTGAGAGGGAGCGTGGTACTGGGCGTGGGTGACTCCAAGGCAGGGGTGGGCTAAGTGGAAGCTTGGTTAGGTATGCCGTTAACCGCCGTGAACGGCATACCTAACCAAGCTTCCACTTAGCCCACCCCTGCCTTGGAGTCACCCACGCCCAGTACCACGCTCCCTCTCACACGCCCCCCCCCCTTTTTTCCACCGCCTCCTACCCTCCCCCCTATCCCTCCTCTTTCCCCCCCCCTCTCAAAAAAACTATATATTCTGGAACTCACTGAATCTATGTACCTGATGATGTCGCCTATGCGACGAAACCGGTCGACTTTAAGCAATAAAGTGTGGAAAAAAGTACCATCTCTCTTTTGATTTACGTTCATTATTCTCAATTTCAAAATGAATCTGGCAATATTTGAGAGGGTAAGAATTAACTGAAGTATTCTACAACTTCAAATGCAGAATTCCTAACCAACGAGGTAGTTTAAAGATTAATATTCACAATTGCATCAATATTTGCAAATAACGACATTGGGTATTTCATCATAACGTCTTGTTCCTTTGAAGTCCCAAGAAATTCAAACAGTAAGAAACTGCCGTGGTGGCTTTAAAGCTCTCAGCTAGAAATCTAAGGATAAGGTCTAAAGCAAAGGGAATGGTCTTTACACTGTTGGATTCCTGAATTTTTAGCACCATGAGTTGGCTGGATCCAAGGTTACAAATTAACACAACAAGGAACAGAAATAATAAATTTCCACAAGCATTTCATCATTCCATGATATTACTTTATCTACCAGTCCTCTGCATATTGTATGAACTTGGACTATGAAATATGCTGCATTTCACCACATAGGTACTTAAGAAGACAAAGAAAAGACTCCTTAAAGAAACTGAATAATGAAATTTTTACTGTATACACCATTTCTATTGAAGTGCAAAGTCAAGTTTTAGACACACTTAACAAAGAAGTGCCTATGCTTTATTTTCTGTAATATAAAAATAAAAAAACATATTTCATGGATTCAGTCCACAAAAAATTTCATTTTAAGCAGCAGTTTTATACAACTGTAGTTTACAAAGTGAATTTATTGTTTGACTAATATTCACCTACACTTTTGAGTTTACCCTTAGTATTTTCCCATTCATTTTAGATAGATTAATATGACCCTAATTTTTATAGAGGTTTTACTTTTTTGATATTTTGAATTATTATATAATTCTATTAACTGTTTCCTACTGACATTCTAGCATTTGACACAAAACTTTACAATGCATTTTTACTGATGATGTGTTTTTCACCCAAAAATGGGTTTCTCAGATTTTAGACTAGGTCCTTAAATTTCAACCCTCCACAATATTATGCTCAGATTCTATCACCAAGTTAGCCAAATAATACAGATTCCTGCATGAAAGCCAATTTTCTACTGTGAATAGCTTGCTTATATTGGCACGATGTTTTATTGATGATACATATAGACATCACAAAATGATTCAATTAAAAGGAAGTAAAGAAGTAAAATGAACTAAATGAAGAGTATAGAGAAAGTAGTGGCACTTACCAAGAAGCACACAAAATGCATACTAAAAGGATGGAAGTTTAGGGGAGGCCGGGTAGAGGAAGGAAGGGAAGCAAACTACACCAAGTGTACGTGGGTTAAATATTCTGTGGAAGTAGATCATCACTGCCTCTCTCCCTTATACTACGATTTTCAGAATGGTTAGCAAGTGGACCATTGTGGAGGCAGACCTGTACCTTACCATCAACACATCCTCAACTTCTTGTATTCATAGGTCTTTATATTCATTTAAAATTCTTAAGTTTTTCCCTGTCAACAAACTTCCTCAGAGCATCAACACAGGGGACAATGATGGAGGAAACATTGTCAGCTGAAACCCTGACCCATGGTAAGCCAACGAAGACTTGACTGCAATGCGATTACAGTGATTTGTTCACATTGTACAGACAACTCTGAAAACAACATTTCCACAGATTCTATCATATTCTACCACCAAAGTACTGGGGGAATTGGGATAGTCAGGGGCTAACATACAGATTCCTCATCCAAAGGGCAGTGGAATCAGTGCAGTCAATTTATGGCACTGGCAGATCCTCACCCTTACTTGGGGTGCTAGGTGAAGGGCACTTCACATCAACCAAATGGGACATTTCACAGTGGACGCCTTGGCATCTAATGGTTTAGAGCACGCCAATGCCTAGCTTCTCACTAGAGTTCCTCCATTCCCTGAACACCCTACTTCTAAAAAATTATCCAATTATCCCCGGTGCAAATAACCTCTGCTTCTGCTGTTGGTCACCTCCCCTAATAACTTTATTAGAAATCATTGAAGTAAATTGTGTTTATATTAGGCAGAAGCCATTAAGATATCAAAGGTGGTGCATAATAATTTTGAACAATCATCCAAAATTTACATCAATATGAAAATTTTCAATAATAATATTACAACTATTTATAGCAATAAGGCAAATTCTGTGATATGACATGAAAAATTCACCATATTGAGACAAAAAGTGAACCATACCACCAGTAACCTCGCACATGGCATCAATAGGAGAATTATCACTAGGAACCAGCCCAGTATCACGTTCAACTGCAGGCGTTCCAGAAAGCCGAAGCACCAATGAAAAAAGGCGTTGGTCCCATCGAAATGGTTCTCGTGTCAACTCTGATCCAGGTATGGGTGAATGCATTGGCAAGTTGAACTGTGAATTTTATAAAAGGAAGCAGTCACTATTAGGAATTTTTTTTAAATGGAACAATAATTTTTGTCTTTTGTGTTAAAATGTATCAAGACTGGCTTCATTTTACCACTAACCCAGTATAACCAAGATAGAAAAAGATTCACCTGTCAAGTCAATTGTTCACAAAGACTAGCTTAGCATTTGGATGTTTTGAGATGGCTAAAATTCACGAGACTGATGACCCAGAATTAAATAAATATAAACCCAGAATAAAAGTAATTTTTTTGCACCTTCCTTGAAACAATTTAATTATTTTTCATCAATATATCATTTGAAAAAATCCCCTAAAATCTCTTCAATTATCTCAGTAAACTAAATAATATAGCTCATAATGAGGAGTAAATAAGAACAATGACCCTTTAATGAGCAACTTTGGAGTGAAAATAGAGAGGAAAGAATCACGATAGGAGTCATTCATTGAAATGGAAAACCAATAATTATTTTCCAATTGAATTTAAGATTATTTAAGATAGGCATGAATTTTTGCATGTGGGCACATTTCCTTGCCAACACCACTTTCTTCTTTTAATTTCAATTTTAAATCTGCAATATTTCAGGACCCTAAAACAAACCTCAAGCAAATTTGTCAGCTCCCCACCCAAAATTTCACACAAGATTCAACACTTCGAAAAGTTACATTGAAAATTCCACAAGACCACAATCCTTTTATCAAGCCACGAAATGCAATGGGTACAATAACTGTGGTCAAGCAGTGATAGTTACTTCCAACATCTACTTCTTTCCTTGCTCATCTCCAATATTAAAGGATCATCCTTCTTAGTACAACACAAACTAAATATAAAACTACTTAGGGTTTAGGAAAGCTGTTCATTTACACAAAATAATATCACTACCATGCACTTAAACTTAAGAAGGTACTCAATAGAAAATTTATGAAACCCAATGTTAACTTGACAAAAAACATAAACAAGAAAAGGTGAACATTCTCTCAGATCCGTGAAAATGTAAGCAAATGACAAGTAACAGCAAATGGTCTTAATGAATCTTCAGCGAGAATCAAGAATATAAATTGAACAAATCCTAAAGAAAAAAACATTGCATCTTTAGAATGTGAATATATTTGGATTATTTACAAAACTTATTGGGCATTTAGTAATGTAGAAAACAGCACTCATGCAAACAACTTCTAAAATATTTCAGAGTGAAAATACAACAAAATAAGCTATCTTGATCTTACATCTTCCTGAACCCCAACACTGTTGGAGAGTTTACCCCCATCTGTTATAACAACAATGACAGAGGGTTCAAGGTAAAAGGGGCATCGACCTTGGCCATATGTATCTATACCAGTTTGCATTCGATTGATATTAAGAACATCAAAAGTGTGTTTCAATGCAGCCCCCATCATGGTCATGCCAGTAGACTGGAGGTTTTTCAGCTCATTCATAAATGTCGCTAAGTTTTCCTTCCAGCCAGCCTGTCAAAAGAGACAAATTTCCCATATTAACTAAGTTATCATTATTAGGGTACAATTAATATCACTAATATTAACTAGAGACAGCAGATAAAATATATTATACGCAAGGTCTTTGAAGATGGGATTAAACTGGACAAATAGAACAAGTGTTCAATAACACATATAAGCAGACGACATAACAATAAATGCGCATGACAAGAGCCAACTGTCATTGCGGTATCATTTACACAACCTAAACAAATAATAGAAACAATTATGCTAAATATTTTAATAGATCCGAAGAAAAAGCAACATCATATTAATCCTTATGAAATAAAACCTAAATCTTCCCAGGCCATAACAGAATGTACCTTAATATTAGCGGGAGGTTCTTCAAAAGTCAACAACATATATCTATCTCCACGGCTTTCCAGCGACCTCTGCCGTACCTACAATGTACAAATTCCGTCAATGTCCATTAAACTAAAACTAATAAAACAGGAACAGATGATTCCACCAACAGCACCTACTCCGGCAAATGTATGCCTACCTTTACGAACGTCTCAACAGCGCCCTTCGCAACATCCAGCAGCGTTGGGCGTCCACCCAAATAAGCTCTTTGATTCATAGACGCGGAAGTGTCTATGAGGAAAACTATTATGGTCATTATGAACCACAATATGTTAGCCCTAGATTTACAATTAAATATCAACCTCCGAAGAGCTAAAACTACGCAAAAAAACACGATTTCATAATCCCACGCTCGAGGGACACCCTACGCTAAGCTGCCTCGAACAGCAGCTGAAACGCCACGACGTCTGAACCACGTGACCCACTTCGCCATGATTGGTTATAGTCTTAAGAACTGTCAACAGATTAACGAGGAATACACAATTCACAGATGTAAAAATCACCGACGTAGTCACAAGCAATCTTTCTGATTAAAATAGAAACATATTTTTTCGATATTCCATCACAGTAGGAGGCCTATCATACGTAACTATTGATACTTGGTCATTCAGGATGCAGTTCCATTGACCTTACTACATCGAACCAAAGACTACGAGCCAAGGGAGTTCGCCCGTCCAGATAGCGTTCGTGTTTCTACTGGCGACCATGCGCCACCATGGCTAGTGCCCGAAATTAGCGTTACCCAGAACCAAATGCCTCAATTTTCTCGTACCGCCATGCGTCCAACTACAGAGAATAATACACGAAAGTCATATGAAGGTAATTTTATGTTGCCACTTCTGCTTATCATAACACGTTTAAGCTGAGTGACAATAAATTATGCCAAATTCTCTTAAGTACCTAAAAAAACACACCTGCTTCCCAATAAACAAAGACAAAATATCTCATTACACCACTGAATTCCTGACGTCACTTTAGCGGCAATCATGAAGTCAAAATTAAGAGAGGGTATCTGAAATATGTAATAGTGTTTGCCACTGCACTGAGTCCAATGCATTTTGGAATATTTGTTTGAATTTTTAAACCATCAATAATGAAATGTAAGGGAATGTTAACAAGAGAATCTGCATAATATCCTTGCGTCCGATTGTTTTAACCCATTCTTAATCTAGTATTCTAATTGTGTGTGGTAAAAAATTATAATAATTTCCTGATTTATTGCATAGCACATATGCAATTTTTGCGTAGTATATTTTAAAATATCAACATTTTCTAAAATAAAAAAACTGGAAAGCCAAGTCGGGTGCTTGAAAAGTTGTGTAAATATTTTATCAAGCCAAAAGTTGAGCATTTCTTTTCAATTCGCAAGTTCCATTAATGCTCTATTTCTTTTAACGTCCATCGTTAGGCGAAAAGTAAAAATTCCTTGGATTTTGTCAGCGCGGTGTTAAAATACATTCTATTAAGAAAGATCAACTAATAAAACAAGTAAGTGATACTTTTTACACTTTCTCTTCCAAAAATTTGGAGATCCATTGGAGTCAATGCTCACAAATTCTCGGAACTTAAATACACAGAACCTTAAGGATTTGCTAGTAATCAGACGAAAAATGCTTAAAAGCTTGCAAAAACAAACATTTTGACTAGATAAGTTTTTAAAATTTCGTCTATCATTTATTTGCCCGTGTTTTTATTAAAAATTATAACAATTAATAATCTTCATTCAAATGACACTACAATAAACCTGATGGAAACTTCCATAAACAAAAATAAATTGTGAATTCACTTCAACATATACAAGTAAGTTTTGAAATTTCATGGTCGAGACCCACATCATCATTACAATAAAACCTTTTAAATATAGGCTCTATACACTGCATAGCATTAGCCGGCCTAATTTTTTTAAACGTTCAGATACTGGTAATTACTAATTGTGTGGATAGGGAAGCTTATCCAAAAATGAACACAAGTGAATAAAAGTAATACAAGTCACCACCATACTCATGTTATGCATATGCCGATACCTGCTTCTATAACATGAACTACAATGTACATACTGACTTTTAATAATCAACCCACTTTACTTTTCCACATAAACTTTTTAATTTTTACTACCCAGGTTTTGTTATAACATAACATTCGTTATAACGAAACCTGGGTAGTAAAAATTAAAAAGTTTATGTGGAAAAGTGAAGTGGTTTGATTATTAAAAGTCAGTATGAAGATTTTCCACCAAGTTACGCCAGAAACTGTTTTATTTACAATGTACATGTTATGTGGCATTATTTCAAATACTATAACTTTATGAAGGAAGAATTTCTCTTTCTTCAATCTTTTTAAGAAATGTCAGATTTATGGACTTAAGTCGAAACTGAAGAACACTACATGAAAATAGAGCAGCCACTGATGGATGGCCAAAGCCAAAATACCTATAATAAAAAGCAATAAAATTAATAAAACACTGCAGTTTATTGGCAGAAAAACCACCTGAACATGACATGAGAGTAACACTTTCATATTGTAGAATTAAATACCTACTGATTTCCTGCACAGACATAGGAAAGTAATTCATTAAAACATATACATGCAGTCTACTTTTCTACAGATACAAGACTTGGCCGGTTAGAGCAGCAGAGAGAAGATTGATATGTGGTGCTACCAAATAATGATTGAAGAGAAATGGATAGAATAATCAATGAAGAAGTTCTTTGAAGGTTGGGTGAATAGAGAAAATTTGGACACAAAAAGAAAAAACAATCAGATATATCCTGAAACACAACAGTTCACAAAAGCTCATAATTCATGAACAAATGGAGGGAAAGAATTGCAGAGGCAAGTTGAGAAAGAACTACAAGTAGCAGGTAATGGAAAATATCAGTAAAAGGAGCTATGGGGGATGAAGATATTGGCAGAGGACAAGATAGTTTGGAGACCTGATACAAGCCTATCCTTGAGACTGATAAGTCATGATGATGATTTATTTTACCAGCACACCTTTCCAAAGAATTAATTTTAAAATTATACTCATTAACCCCAACATTAATCTTTGCAGTGAAAGTAGGACTCACCTTTGATGTGTGAAATTCATATATCTATGAGCATTTAATTGTCCTGTACTTTACTAGAAAATCCCACAGGATGGTTTAAGTGAAAATTTATAGATGTACTACCTAGATTAGAACCAAGAATATTATGGCACCTGAACAATACATAAAAAAGTAAACTGCATTACCATGAACATTTTCGATATATAATAACATTTTTGCACATAAATTTTTATATACTCTTGCCTTCATAAATACACCATGAAAGAATTTTTTTATCCCACTAATAGGGACATATTAAAATGTTCTAGCCAGTGTTATAATTTTGCTGTAAACCCTTTGGTGGAATTTATGTAATTAATGCCCCTAATATTAAATTTGGTTAATTACCTTCATGAAGCATAAATATATCATGCATGATTTGTTAAATCCAATATGACTGTAAGCCAGCCAGTTTAAGGTATAGTACTACAACCATGACTTTAAAAATGACAATTCAATCATAAAACTCGGAATCACTATATATAATTGCAAATTCTCTTGAAAATATAATTTTTTGTCGGCTGAAGTCAATGAATTTGAAAATGTAAGAGCACGAAAATGCCTAATGGTTGGCTGGAAAAAATCAGATATCAAGCACAGTTAAGCACATACTACATTCAACACAGCATACACCTTTGCTAGACAGCCTGAAACCATTCTTAAACTTCACTCATTAGTAAAATTTCATATCATGGGAAGTAAATCCATTTGCACATTCATATCCTCCTTACATTCATCAAAAAGATTATATGATCTGTATTCACTTGTCATGTGAGTCAGGCTAACATGCAGCTCTCTTACCTGGTATTCCAATAGCCATAGGTTCTCACCTTGGTCATTTTGTGATTCCAAAAATAGTTGATAAAATATGACTCAATCATTCCAAATTACATTCAAAAAGATGATAATAATATTACAATGGCTAATCCAAAAATTATTACTGGATAGTTTTCAAATGCTCCCCTCGCCTTAATTGTTTACAATTTTAATCGTGAGATCAACTTCTGCAAAAGATGGACATATGCGCAAAGGTGTAAATGACATATGAACAGTAGTAATAAATTTGATCAGAGATTTTATAACATTCAATTATTGCCTCTTCCTTTCAAAAAGCAAAACACCCAATGTTTGGTTTATTCATCATCTGTTTTTTCAGGCTCCTTCACCTAATTCCACATCAGCTCTCAGAACACACCCACGAGGAATGCACGTCTAATGTTAAGTGTAATATGGACTGCAATTAGAGATTTTTAATGGGGAGTAAAATGAATTCTATAAAGAAAGTATTTCAGGATAGAAATGGCATTGGCTATTTATCTCAAGATTTATCTCCAGATTAAAAAATGAAACAAAGCAATGAATGATCTGACAAAATTTGAATAAGGATATAAATAATTCACTAATGCACGAGTTAGTAATTGATAAAAAAGCATTTAATACTTCAAAAGTCTTTGGTACCATGAAGCAATAAGTTTTGACAGCATTTTTTTTACTTGTATAAAAGATGAAATAAATAGTACATCACCAATGATACCTTCAACCCATATGCAATAAAGAAATTATAAATTAAAGCATTATTCAAAAAATGGTTAAGGTAGTCATTGGCATTTGTAATAATGCAACAACAATGCAATTTCAATTTATCTCAAATACTAAAAAATAAATATTACTAAAATAAGCCTTATTAAATGTCATGATGGGCAATTCTGCAAATATTCCATTAGTCATTTAAAACATGGACACAATTAACCAACATAACTTTGGAATGAAACCTCATTAAACATCTTAGTTCTGATAAGGCCAAGATTTTTATATTTTGCTGACTTTAAAACATTAGTATAATTTCCAAGTTTAATCACCTGAGACGAGCGATAATTTGAAAAATTTCTTTTCAAAGGCTTTTGTACAATGTTTTGAATTTGATTCATATTCCCTATCTAAGTGTTACTTAATAGGCACAGTCAGTATCAATTTACATATTACCCGATTATTTATTTGACCTTAATGGGTTATGGATGGCTTTCTAGTTAATGCAATTAAATACTGACTGGATATGAAAGGTAATAACAATATCTTTGATATAAGTTTCACAATTTTTTTCCAAATTACTAACAATGGAATTAATATCAAATGCTTGCACATAACTAATATGTACACCCACTTCCATATGTTTGTATAAATACACTGAGAACGTTACGTGAGTAAAGTTAAAATCAATATCTTCATGAATGGACATCCACAAAACTGAGAAAATTCATAAAATATAAGAAATAATTAATTTGCACCTGCTAACATTTTAAAAAGTTATCACAATTGACAGCAGGAGTAAAAACGGTTAACAAAACACCAAATATTGAGTTGTATTACAAAAAGGTTTCATATTTTCTCACCTTATTTACTACCAAGCTGCATCCAGCATTAGTTGCTTCACACCACCATTTCAAAGGCATTGTATGACCGATTCAAATGTATACATTGTAGTCTTGATTCACACAAAAGTGGATGGAAATGCTGATTTGTAACAGTTAGGTGGTGGATTTGAACACACTCAGACATCACATAGTAGCACAAACACACACGTCCACTAAAGCACCAGAACTCAATACAATATCAATATAAAAAGTCATTCTTTCATTATATTTCAACATGAAAACTTTGACGAAATAAATATAGGCATATTCCTCTTGATCCATCATTACTATCAATAAGTACATTTCAATAAAATTTATAGCCACTATAAAACTCTTTTTATCTTTTCTCCACAACCATTAAGTCATCTTGCATTTAGACATGCACAATAATTCTTGTGTTTTACATGTCAGAAGAAAATTAGTCATCATCATCATCCTCATCACCTAGATTAACAAAATGCCCTTGAACAGTAGAGGATTGATGATAACGACGGCGGGAGGCAAAATCCTCATTTTCTTCAGTGAGCTGCAGTGGGGAGGACGTTGCCAAACAATCTGGCTGCAGGGGAGTTACAACAATTTGTTCATACTCCTGTACACGTTTCCTGAAATAATTGAAAAATTCGTATGGTTTTCAAATTTGCTTTCTACGGTGTAACTGATATAAAAGAATTATCTTAGTAATTCCACATGAACTTTATTAAAATTAAACCTAGTTTTTGACATTGGATGTCATCATGAGGTAGTTACTGCAGAAGACAACCTTGTAGTGAGTTGGGCGGAGTGAAGAGAGAAAGGGAGGGTGAGGGGTGTAAAAGAGTGTTGGGTGTACATGGGAGGGGATCAGAGGGAAATGCAACCTGGGGTGTCAGGGATGGGGGTTTGTTTGGGATGGGGATGCCCCCTGAGAGGAGCACTGGAAGGGAAAAAGTGGTACACCTAGGAGGGGGGAGTGAGAGGGATACAAGTTTTCATTAACCAGTCCATCCTTGCAATGGAAACTTTTTAAAATTTTTAAAACTCCACCCAAACCCCTTCCTTGCCCTGAAGGTACACATGCAAGGCTGTCTTCCATAGAAACTATCTGACAATGATGCCCAACGTCAAAACCTAGGTCATGTTTTAATAAAATTCACACCGAATTACCAAGTTACTTCTTGCATTTCAATCGTAAGGTTTGCATCACATACAGATTAAATATGTACAGAATTGTTGGTAGTGAGAGAATAGGCCTAAATGGTTTAATTTTCTGAGTTAAAGGAACAAGCTTACAGTCAATGGTGAAAGTTCCACAAACCCAATTTGATGACATTTATTTACAAGGAAGTTCCAAAAATCACCCAAATTAGTGTTACATCCTACCTATTCTGATAATTTTTGCAAAATGTTCTCGGTTAATGTCTCTTGGATTACATATTGTTAGAACAAACGGCCCAAAATGAAGAATTTTTTGGATGAATTTCTAGGTAGAGAAACACTCTATTTAAAACCGCAGATTAATAATTGCAATTTAATGCACCCTTAAATTGAGCTTACATTTTATCAAATATTTCTTTGCAACTCTCTGATAAAAATCCATATTTCCAGAAGTTACAAATGAAAAACTAAGAATTAGCTATAATGTTTCACCTTCCAGACAATTTTATGCTACATCAAATATTATAATATCTCTCAATTACTTCCTAAGATTTTCTGTCTACAGACACAGTACTGACAGAGAAATGAAGATGTAAATATCCTTAACCATGACTTTGCAAGCACATTATCTTAGAGAATTCTCAAATTTTTTGGCCCATTAACCATTTACGGCACATTCGCAAGCATTAGCGACTGAATATGATTTATATTAAGCTCAGATCTATAATGAAGTTGAATTGGGCATGTACTGAAGAGCTTTGACAGAAAATATTCTAACTTCACATGGTGAATCCAAAGTTCCCAGGTGAAAAATCAGCAGAGCTTCTGCGTGCTAATGCCAAATCTATAGCTATTTAGTCTTTTAGGTCTCAAATACCCTTGGAATATGAGACTTCTGCAATGTTTAAGATTTTTGAGCATTCCTCCATGTCAGGTTGTCTCTTTGGGACAACAGTTTCTAAACATGCTGCAGGCATCTTCAAATCACAAAACTTCAGAGCTGATCGCCTGCAATATGGCTAAAGAAAATGTTGTTACCAAAAAAACAAGTTGACGTGGATGAATTCCCGAAAGCCTTAACCATTATGAATCCTTAAATGCATGCATCATACACACATTTCAATTGACACATATTTCAATTATGCCAGTCCCTCCAAGAATATCACCACACCATAAATGACAGTTATCTGTACACTCCAGAATTAGGTGGTAAATTCAAAAAAGGGGTTGAATTCAGAGACTTAATGTTTACCTTTCTAATAGGCATAACCGTATTATTCAATTTTAAAGAAGATAGTAAATTAGGGCAACCTAATTGAGCACCCATCATGAGCAATGCCATAAAAAATACCCCTTTGAATTTTTACAACAGTAATTTATACCCTTCACCAATATTTTATTTATTTATTACATTGTTCTGCCAGTCAGACATGTAACATAGAACATAGTCATAAAGATATAAAGAGAATAGAAAAAGATACACAAATAGAACAAGAAACATAAACAAAATATTTTATTATTTGACTTAATATCAAAGTTAAAAAACTAATAAAGACAATTCAGACTCTAATTAGAACTGACATGCATGAATGTCATTAAACAATTATTTCATTAAAAAAGTAAAAAGTCATTCATTTAAAATTCAGGGCGGCTACAGAAAAATACTTTTCAATTTTATTTTGGTTTGCTTCTTCAACCCATTATCTTATATTTTTATTACATGGATTTTACTTGAATCCTTGTTATTTTCTTGTGCCATTCTATCATCTATAATTTTACACCTCACACTGAAGCTTGGATTAAATTAATTTCACCAAAAGGTTAAAAAAGTATGCATGGCTATGCAAAAAGTTAACTCATATAGGTAGTCATTTGATTTTTTAAGTTCAAATTTTTGATATTCAAACCGTACCAGGAAAGACGGATCTGCAAAATGAATTACAGCCTGCAACATGTTTTATATTATTAGAGATTGACTTTAAGACAATGAAAACAATCTTCATAAATACCATATGTTGATGAAGATTCATGAAATGAAACCTTGTACGAGGGTCATCCGGAAAGTAGTACCCGTTCGTGCCGCATGAAGTGCTGACGACGCGAGTAGCCACTGGACGAGGTCAGATAGCTTCAGTGGCTTGTCTGCCTTCTCTGAGCCAAGTTGCGTGACGCTAGCATTGCCTGTGTTGTTTCTGTGATTGTTTACAATGTTTAAAAAAATTGAGAACGCCGCCAGTTGTGAAGTGAGGGCAGTGATTAAATTCCTCAATGCAAGAAACGTTCGCCCATGTGATATTCATCGCCAATTAAAGGAGGTGTATGGAGACAATGTAATGGACGAGTCGTCTGTTCGGCGGTGGTGTCGCAACTTCAACATGGGGAGGGGGAACACACACGACGATGAGCGTTCGGGGAGACCGTCTGTCATTACAGACCAACTGGTGAGCTCAGTTGACGAATTCGTGAGGAACGATCGGCGCGTCACAATTGATGACATCTGTGAGCATTTTCCCAATGTTTCTCGAACATTTGTTCATGAAATTGTTAAACACCATCTGCATTATGCAAAAATTTGTGCAAGATGGGTCCCTCGCATGCTTACAGATGAGCACAAAACCAAGCGTATGGCTGCAGCACTGACGTTTTTGGGACGTTATTCTGATGAAGGAGACTCTTTCTTGACTTGCATAATTACTGGTGACGAAACATGGGTTTGTTATGCATCACCTGAGAGTAAACGACAGTCAATGGAGTGGCATCATGCTCATTCACCAAACAAACCAAAAAAATTCAAGACAGTTCTGTCCACCAGGAAACTCATGGCAACCATTTTCTGGGATCGACGAGGTGTATTGCTTATTGATTTTATGGCCCGTGGAGACACTATTAATGCCAATGCGTATTGTGAAACATTAAAGAAATTATGGCGGGCAATACAAAATCGGCGGCAAGGTCTATTGTCTACTGGTGTCATTCTCGTTCATGACAATGCCAGGCCTCATGCAGCTGGGATAACACAAAAACTTTTGCAGCAATTCAAATGGGAAACTTTCAACCATCCACCGTATAGCCCGGACTTGGCCCCTTCAGATTTTCATCCCTTTACAAAGCTTAAAGACTTTTTGGCAGGAAAAAGATTTGACAGCGATGAAGAACTTAAAGAAGGAGTGACCCTGTATCTCAATGAGCTGGCGGCGAAGGACTATGCAGCAGGAATACAGAAACTTGTCACACGTTATGACAAATGCCTTAATTTGCTTGGAGATTATGTTGAGAAGTAGTTTAAAGTATCCTCTTTCAAATAAAATTTTTTATGTTTGTTAATATTTACTTTTGTGTCTTTATTTCACGAACGGGTACTACTTTCCGGATGACCCTCGTATATGAAATTTGTCGTCTCCAATGTAACTTTGTGGAATTTAAACAACATATTGAAATGAAAATAGTGACTTTTTAATTTCACATACACTTCATTTAGAACGCGACCTAGGTTTCAATGTTGGACATCATCAGTCGTTGCAGTCTTCATAAATCCCACCCGAAATGGGCTGGCAGTAAAAGGGTAAACAATACATTTTGTTGGTTACAATATGTAAACGATGTCTCCTGTACGTGGATGGGTTCCGAAAGGCAACTAGAAAAGTTTCTTGCAAAATTTAAATCATGTCAACTAGAATATACAATTCACAAGTGAAAATGAAGAAAAAGGTTCCCTGAATTTCCTTGACCTATCCAGTTCATAAAGATGGGTTGCTGTACCCCATTTTTTGAAAGGAAATGTAATGGACCAAATAATTAATTCTACTTTAAGACATTGCTTTGCCCAAAATGTTTTGGCATTTCATGGTATGATGCACCATTTAGCCTCTATTACTCCGTAGTCCGTGCAATAAATGGGCGAACTGGTGCAATCTGGCGGCCATGATTCGGACAAGAGCATCTGGCGGCCCACTTGCGTCGCTAGTTGCCTGAGACCCAATGAGCCATTTGTGCTCAGCAGATCATCAAGCTGTGTGTATGGTACCAGTTATGTTAGCTTCTGTTGTCCTTATTTTTACTGTTTGTTGAAAATGGAAAGTGACAGAATCACGGAGCAACGAATCAACATCAAGTTTTTGGTGAAGTGTGGTAAAAGTTATCAAGAAATTACTGAAATGTTGGCAGCTGTTTATGGTGATAATGCTCTGAAGAAAACATCCATTTTCAAGTGGATTAAGCATTTAAAAGAGACCCGACAAGACTGATGCAAGGCCGGGATGACCTTAAACCACCTATGTTGACGACAACATTGATCGTGGGCGGTCCCTAGTCTTTACCGATCGTAAAAAAACTGTCCAAATGATAGCGGATGAACTGAATTTAGGAAAATCAACAGTGCACACTATTTTTCTGAAGATTTGGATTTAAAATAAATGTGTGCAAAAATCGTGCCCAAGCTGCATCGATTGTATGCCAGTTACTGGCAAAAAAATTCAATCACCATCCTTGATATCCTCTTTATTCACCAAATCTCACACCCTGTGACTTTTCCCATTCCCAAAATGCAAAAATGTAATGAGGGGTCATCAATGGGAAGATGTGGGCACAATAAAGCAAGAAATGGTGAGACAACTATAAAGCTTAACAGCCAAGGACTTCCAAAGGTGCTTTAAACAGTGGAAAAGAAGAGAGAATAAGGGAATTCCAAAGAATGGACAGTACTTTGAAGGGAAAAAATCGATGTAGACTAAATTTTGCCAAATTAAGTTTTTACGGCCTCAGTTCACATATTTATTGAACAGATCTTGTACATTAGATTCAAATATAAATAAGGAACTTAACGTAGTTAAAATGATAGCAGTTAAGAATGGCTATCCAGAAGAACCAATAAATAAACTTAACTGGAAGAAACTTACTAAAATAACCATAAGAAATATTTACAACCCTCAATATATAAAAGATCCTACTGCCAAATGGTGACAAATTCTCAATCTCGGGATTATTTCTCAAAAAGTAATCAAGAATTCAGCAAAAGAAAATATTAAAATTTGTTTTTCTTTCGACATTTTCAACAATGGACCTGCCTGTGCGAGGTGCATGTTGAACATCAAAAATGCCTGATCGGAATCAACGAAACTAAAATTGCACATCATTAGCTGTTACAGTATCGGCACCATAAACACCATTCACAACTTCAGCGGCCTGGCTTGCATTTTCGCCTTTATCAAAGAAAAACTGTAAAATGTACTGACTTTTCTCTTTGTTGACTTCCATTGTTAACACCCTGTAACTCACAACTGGATGGAACAAACAAAAAACAGCAAAAGAATTTTGTTGATATCAAATATCACCTTGACAACGAGCATAAACTTGAAATTGTTTGATCGATACTTTACGAGATATCGATCACTACAGCCATCTACTGAGAAAATAATGGATTTCCTTTTCCCCAACTTAATATACAATCCAATGCTTCCTTAATGACAAAGCGGTGAGCTGGTATGACATCGGCATACAAAAACTGCCACAGTGCTTACAAAAATTCATTGTCCAAAATGATGATTGAATAGAAAAATTGATCTTCAAGCTTTAAAATTATGTATCAATTATTTAGAGTAAACATTTCTTTCTATTTCTAAAAAAATTAAGATTTTTCTTTTGGTTTGTGTTACTATAGTATAAAAATAATCAAAGTTTGGAAACAATTTGTAAAAATATTAAATTGATGGACCAGCTTTTACCAGCTTCAGTTGGATGAAATTCACTAGACAACAAATAATATGTAGACAATTACAATTTTCTTTAGAGACTACAAAGGAGGTGCTGCCTTCAGAGTTCATAATGTGATAATACATTGTACACAATAGCAGGTGTCTTATAATATGATCTTTGAGCATCTTATTAGTTTTTCAAATTCAAAAAAAATGAACTAAATTTGCCAAATATTCCAAGCTTCATTTAATCTTATACCTCATTCTCTAGCCACCTTGAAATTGAGGTCTACTGGACAAAAATGAGAAGGCCAAGACCAAATGAAAGAGATGGGAATATGAACACACATAAATGACTTTTAGTTTTCATTTACTTACTTGTTGATGTGAATTACCTTAAAGTTAAAGAGTACAAAAATATTTACCCCATTAATCGTAGAAGAGAATTCTTGAGCCATCGAAGAAATCTAAATTGAGAAGCCAAGCCAGGAGTAACTGCTGGGTTTGCTCGACCAACATAAAACCACACCAGAAATACAACCAAGATATTTGCAAGAGCATATACCCAATTTACTAAAAACATTATCAGTAACTTCACCAGTGCCTGAAATATTAGAAAATTGTTAGCAAAAAATATGAATAAACAATAGATGACACATACACCAAACATTTATATGAAGCTAAATATTTATAAAACCTTCAATGCTTGCTTATAATTTGCCTCAAAAAAAGGTATTACGGCATTCTTGAAATGGTACATTAAATAAAAAAATATCACACAATACATTAAAAAAATAGAATTTAGAAGTTGCTATTAGATCAGAATCAACTAGAAGTCTTGCAATACAAATCTTGCTTACAATAAAAAAACTATTAAATTATAATCGAAAAAAATTAAAAGGATTATTATTGTTGGTATTCTACCATTTAATGTATATTTTGGATGATTACAGACCATACAACAGTGCATTGATACATCTCTTTATCTCCCCTAACAAAATACAACCTGACATGCAATGCTACAATAAGCCCTTCTTCAATTTCACATTCTTTTTCCTCCCTTTATTTCATCCAACGAGTCTATTCTGTTCCTACCACAAAGTACCTCAAATACAGATAAGCCCATAGTAAATGGATGATTTTGGTCCAAAACACTTCTGAGATAGGTTAACTGTTCCACCTACTCTAGTTTATGTCCTCCTTTTAATATTTAACTTGGGTTACCTCTTTCTGGAAAACCGCATAACCTTTGTTTTGTTTAAACTGTTTCTCATCCCACTGTACACTGTGCTACCCTATGTTGGTGATCTCATTACTTCTATGGCTTGGCTTCATGCATACCTTTCCCCTTTCTGAACCCAAATTGATCACCCTTAGTAATCATTTGCCCTCCTCTTGAACCTTCTAATCGATGATCCTAAGTACCACTTTAGCTGTGTGCTAATCAAAATTATCATTCTATAGTCCTCACATAAACCTTCCTTCCCCTTTTTTGTGATGTGAACTAACACTGATCTGAGTAAATCCTCAGGCCATATTCCTTCCTCATAAATTTTATATACTATTCCACAAAAACTTTTGCTCCCATGCTCCTCCTCAAGAAGTTACATGGGGATGTTACCTACCCCCTTGGCCTTATTTCATTTCAATTGTCTAAATACCCTTTCTTCACTCCACCCAGTATACATGGACCTAAGCTATCCTCACATATTTCATATTCCCTTTTTATGTTTAAGCTTGTAGCCTAATACCTTTACCATATAGCTCCTCCATGTATTCTTTCCATCTCTCTTGAAACTTTTGATTTTCAAGTTTGAATATATATATATATATATATATATATATATATATATATATATATATATATATATAGGTATATATATATAGGTATATATATATATATATATATATGTATATATATATATATATATATATATATATATATATATATATATATATATATATATATATATATATATGTATATGTATATATATATATAATATTTTATCTTATAAATAATATAATCTTTTCTTATAATTTGTCAATATTTCCACACACCTTTGCCTCAACTGTCTTTCCTGTTTTAATTTTTTTAATCCGATGCTACATTTCATTAATGATCTGAATCCACATTAGCCCCCGAGAAACTGTTCAAATTAACTGAATTAGAAACTGTTCAGAATTCAAACCCCACTCTCCAGGCTGGAAAGTCAGTATACTAACAACCATACCATCTTGATACCCTAAATTCCTTTTGCCTAAACTGCAATTCCCTACCAAACTACCATGTCTCCCTACAACTACCATTGTGTCAATCACTGTCAACTTTCTCCTTCCAGGAACAAATGCAATCATTTAATCATATCCTTTAACTGATCACATACCCTGTCAACTTCCTCCTCCCCTTCCATAGAGGCATGTACACCTGAACAATGTTCAAGTTTGTTGGTTCAGCTTTTACTTTTTCTAATAATTTTCTGTCACCTGCCTGCTCTACGTTTACAATGCTTCTTCTATTGCCACACCCTGTTGGCTCTCTCTTTCCCTCTACTTTATATTACTATATACTTATCACTCCAGTAATCCCCACTAGCCTTCCACATCACCTTGCACAGCCCTAAAATATCAAAATTTCCTCCATCTTCCACTTTATATTTCATAGTTTCCCTGTGCTCAACAATATCCTAAGATTCCAAAACACAATTGTAACTGGTTCAGTCATCTTCTCTTTTTCTATGCTATTGCTGTCAATTTTTATGAGCTGATGACTGCAGGGGCCTTGCATATCCTGCTGCTATGTATGACACATGAACCAGTGGGCCAAGTCCCATAGTCTACACGACTTACACTCAAATCCAACTCAATCATTGTTTCGGGGGATAAATAACTGAGGTGGCTTCTTATTGCCTTCCTCAAAAGTGTTTTTTTTAATGAAGCTATTGCTCAAATGACCGCTCTACTAGGATCAGGCACTTTTACAGCCTCCTCAACGAATAACAGGTACTAGGAGAACTATCTTTTATCTAGCTCATACCCTTCAACTTATTTGACATGGATAACCCTACAAGGATTAACTATCATTACACCTGCCAGCACAGCTCTAGGAATCATCAGAATGCACAAGCCTTACCACCAAATCAACTTAGTAGATCATATGGAGGGAATTCTCAAATTATGTAACTGAAAATGAGAAACAATAGGCACAATCCCCTTCTCCAGGAGAAGATTTTCTTATAACTGAAAATAAATTTTTTTATGAGAAAATAATTTGAAATACCAATGGTTATTTGACATCTTCCTCTCTTTTTTGTTTGCTTTCGTAAGGAGTGCATAGATTTACTTCAATGGGAATATTAGAGCTAACCTAATCAAGTAATTAAAAATTTGAGGACTTAATTTCAATTGTGGTCAACAAAATGCTGCCTTATTCTACATACTTCACCACAAAACTAGTCAAATGAGATAAGCACCACGCAGGATGAGAGATTAAGATCATTTAATTAGTTTCCGCAAAGACAGAAAAAAATATTGAAAGAAAAAAAATTAAGTTTGTCAGAATAGTTAAAACAAGCTATTAGATGGATAATTAAAACAATTAGTAAATAGGAGGCCAACTTCTACTTGTTTGGAAAAATAAATGCACACCAAAAGGTTGATGAAAGTTTAAAAAAAAATATCTTTCTATCAGCATCCCAACTTTGACATCCTCGTCTATGTTTGTCCAAGGTTAGCCAGCCATCAGTATATTTAAACTCCAATTTTTAATCTACCAAAGCACTTGATTTTTGCAGGAGGGAGAAACTAATGCTGTAGATTCAGCTGATCCCTGGTGACAAAATCAATGAAAAAGAGCAGCATCTAGAGAAGCCAAAATGTTTTCTAGATGTGTTTCACTCTATCCATGCTGTGGCCTGATTGAAAATGAGACTGATGGAGTTCTGAGGATAAAATTATCAATGAAAAAAGCGCATATGCCCAAACTTAGAAATAGGCAGGCTAAAATGATGGAAAAAATGTGGTTTGTTAACCACTTGTAACATTATGCAAACACTACAGGTGCAATATGTGAATCTCACAGGTAACTTGTGTTGGCTTTATTACAAATGTATTTTACTAGTAAATCATAGAATAATACAAAATACCTAGAGTTATTTAAAATATGCTGAATTAATTACAACATGATCCCAATATATTCACCGTAATCACATAAGATCAATTTTCAACTAGGATTTTTACCAATAAAATAATGTACATGAATATTTAACCACATTACCGGTATTTAGGAAGATTAGGATGCTTAGAGATTTTCTTTGTTTTTCTGTTTTTAACTAAATACTCAAAGAAAACATTGAGAGCAGCTACTTTCATCAATTAACTTATTGATTTTACAATATAAATTGATCAAGCAGAAAATATTTTCACCCAATCATTTTGCAATAATGCCCAATGTTCAAATGTATATTGATTTCAATGAAGTCAAACTTGACAATGTATTGTGATATCATTCATTATTTATTAATTAAGCAGAGAACTACAGCATGTTAGGATAACTTATTTTATGTGTATGCAATATTTTGTAAAATACTGAGTGACTTGTTACACATTCCTGAGTTTGTAAAACCTACTTAATAATCTATTATGAAAATACTAAGACAATTCTATAACTTCATGTAAATCTCGTATGCACCAGGAAATGTGCACTTCAAAACAATAATGACAAATTAGATGAATTTACATTTGGCTTTTATAAACCTCTATATTTAGTTTTATGTGAGTTCATAAAAATGGGAGAAAATGCCTTAAATGCTTTCAATTTACCCTAATACCAACGAGATGTACAGTGACAAAGCTTTGCAGAACAACATCTTTAAAATATTTAAAAAAAACTTATACATACCCCAATCAATGACATCCATCGATTGCATAGGCTTGAATACCAGTTATTAGACTTCGATCTTATGTGAGTATCCCTCTTTTGTTTGGCAGTGGCATCCTCAGTAGCGACATCAGTTCTATTGTCTGGCCCACTAATTACCCCATTGGCAGGAGGCCCTGTTACCATTACTCCGTCATAGCCTTCCCCTCCAGTGCCTTTGGTTCCTTGTGGATTGTGAATAATTGCTTGCTCTTCAGGTGATGAGACTGCACTTGAGGTGGGTGAGCTTTGCTGCCTCTGATATCACAATAAACCATAATTAGATTAATGAATTAATTCACTGATTAGAGGTGAGTGAAAACTCATTTTTACCTACTTTGAACTCCCAATGTTTTCTCAAATATCAAACAAAATGAGTGCATGATTTTCTACCTTGTAACAATTATGATCAAATTTAAATTACTACATTAAAAAAAACTTGCATAAATCATATCAGAAAAGAAATACTTAGTTATTCCACATATATTTTATTAAACACGACCACAGTTTCGACTTACAAAGTCATATTCAGCAGTAATTGTGATTTGTAAATCGAAACCATGGTCGTGTTTAATAAAATATATGTGGAATAACTAAGTATTTCTTTCCCGATATAAATCGCTTCCACAAAGTGATACCTCAAACCTTTACATTTTCCTATATTTGTCAACCAATTTATTACAAGTTTGTTGGGTAGTCATATAGAATTTGAATTTTTGGGGTCATTATCATCAAATGGCCGATCTAACTCAGAATGATGATGCTTTCCACAAAGCACCACTAACTGACTCCACAAATATGATTTAAAAATTTATCATAATTAGCTGAAAAAGTTATTTTATTCAAGTTTTTAGATACTCAATAGGTATGATCTTAATCAGGGATATTATAAATCAGGAATTATGCATTTGCAAATTTAAGAGGTATTTTAAGTGCACCAAAAGAAAATCTCTAGCCCCTTCTGAGGATCATGCAAAAAGAGATGAATTTCCTATGAATAGCTATGGGACAAATCACCCTTTCTAGAAACATCTCTTGTGCTTAAAAGAGCTACCATATTTCCTGGCCTATAAGATGCACTGCGATTTTTTAGGTTAGAAATTATGAGAAATACCCAGATCAGACCGAAAATATCAGAGTATTTTGATATTAATACAGAATGTGAAGAAAATTGAATTGTTACATTAAAAAAAAGCAGCTACAAGTATATCAATGTTTATTCAAAATAGAATCCTATAAATTCATCATCACCGGGTCAAAATGCCTTTAAGGTACCTTGTTTCCATGTTATGAAGCATAATTAATGAAATCAAATTTAAATGTAATATTACTGAAATTTGCATCAAAAGCAACCATTTCTTATGCCTTTATGACACCTTATACTACTTAAGGTTGAATGCCTGCAGACTCTGAATTTATCGGGAGAGATACAATGTACGCATTACTGGAGGGATGACATCCCCATCAGCCCATCAGGTGTTAAGTTTGCAGCAGCACAACTTGTGAAGTCACTAAACACGTACACTACAGTGTATACATTTAAGTTTTATTTGGGAACTTTTTCAGGAAGTACTTTCAACAAAATATTAAAACTCAGTGGCTAACTACTGACTCAAAACAGTTATTATCATAAAAAACTAATTATCAACATTTGTATAACGAGAACCATTTTTAGTACCTAATTAGAGAAAAAAATATTCAATTTTATTTTTCTGGCGAATCGACTTGCACTTATAGGTTGAAGTTACACCTACGCACCTCCTGTGGAATCTGATTTAAGAGCACATTTTTTTTGGTAAACTTGGGCTTATGGACCGGGACCGTTTCTTATGGGCCGGGAAACATGGTAATTATTACTGACGTTTTTATAAATCAAACCACTTTGCTTTTCCACATAAACTACGTTTATGTGGAAAAGGAAAGTGGTTTGGTTTATAAAAATGTCAGTATGAAGATTATTCACCAAGTTAAGCCAGAAACTGTTTTTTTAATGGCAATTATTACATTACAGGAGTCCGAAATAAATGATCTTAGTAGAAAGGAAGAGAGACAGTGGTATTCTGCTACTGACCGTCAACTTCTGATGCTGGACTCTTTCAGGAAACAATTTGTCTAAATCACTACTATACTGATGCAAAGCATCTGTAGGATTATTAGAATTCAGTGATGTGGAACCATATCCTGAAGCCTTGGCACCACCTTCACCATCTTCTACCTGAAAAGTAGGACTGCCTACTGTTTGATGACTCCTGTAAAGGAAAAAAAATAAGAATTAAACTTCTTTTCTATGAAAAAAACATAAGTAAAAGAATACACACTACAAAATTTTAATGGAGTAAAAATCAAGCATGTAGAAAAGTCTATTTTTCCTTTAGATTTAAATTAGTAATCAAGCAATATGATGTCAACTGAACCCCATATTGGACGAAGCATTATTAGTTTTAATTACTCGAAATAAATGAAGACGAGTAAGGCAAGGCAATTGATGGCTGACCCACATAGAGGATTTAACACCACAAGTACTGACAGGTAACACACAATAAATGTAACAAGTTCAAGCATTCTTAATTCATAACAGCATATTGTAATGCCACACTCAAACGATTAATTAGTGTATTTAATATGGCTAAAAAGCTTTTTCATACTTAACAGTAAAAGCCCATTAAAAGAGGAGGTTCATTGTGGGAATGATGTGTCTGCATTCGCATAGTAAATCTAAGTTTTTTTTTTTAATAATATCAACATATCGCAAGATTTGCTTGAAAAGGAATATTGTCGATAAAGAACTTTTTTTCCAGATTTTGACTTTTTCAGAAAAATTAAAAGGATAGAAGAAATCACAGGGGAGCAGAGAAACACTGACAATATTACTTCATTTCATCATGACTGAAATTTCATCAAGTTGAATAGCTAGTACATATCAATCAATGGTTTGGTATCCCTGGAGTGAAAAAGGTACATACATATTTGAATTTATTCCCTACCACTGCTTTCTTTCAGATTTTGAACAGAGTATTATAGACATAGTAATTAGGCTCACAGTAATGAGGATTTTTAGCACTAACTTACCTAAACCTTTCCTCACGTCTCATCTGAATTTCAAAAGTTTGTGCAAGAGCAAAGTAGGCATAATCAATTGCTGCATATGTCAAGAGAAAAGGCATTGTGACAATAGGAGCCAATGTGTTGATTTGGCCAACCAAAATAAATGACAATGTCACAACAGCTACCAGGCCCATTGCATGAACTGGAACACGGTTAGGTCCACGCTGAAAATAAGGAGGAGCATATTACTTATTGTTAGAGAGTTCATTCAGAATTATTATTACAAGATAAGATTTTTGAAAAGTGAAAACACAAATAAATTTATTACTAAAAACCTATCAAAAAACCACAGCAGCAAGAAAATTAGCCATTTTAAACATCTGATATATCAACATAGTAAATATCATCTGAGGTACAAGTAATCACATTGTCAAGACAAGACTTCTGTCTGGTTGGTTTAGGGTTAATAAATTTTAGGTTAAAAGAAATAAGGACTCTCTAGAGAGATAATTAGTCACCAATTAGTTGAAAGATTTCAACATTCATATCAGTACAAATAATAACCAACAATTCTCCTTTTAAAAAATAGCTAATAAATTGCTCAAGCTGCTTAAGGTAAATATATATGCAATCATGACTTCCAGTCTTTGACAACTACAGCAATAATTTCGAAATGCAATTCTAAATATAATCTACCAACACCAATAACAACAGTGGTAAAGTGGTTTGTATTTATGTGTCTTAATACATAAATACAAATGCCACAATTCCTGGCTGATTCACGGCATAGTGAAGATGTTAGACTATATTCTTTGAATTGATACTGGTCTAAGCTAATGTTTCTTCACAGAACATTTCAACTATTACACTCAACAAAAGACTTGACTTCTAGATATTGGTCCATTAAACACTGTATGTTTAAATGATAACTTCTCAGGAGAAATTTGGGTTCAAAGGAGAAGAAAATGTCAGCATATGAACTTAATGAAGTTTTCTCAGGTCTTCATCCAGGTCAGGAGTTACTGGGACCAAGTTATTAAAGAAGCTATTGAAATATGGATGGAGAGTCGGAATTTCAATAGAGATTCCGGCAATTCCCTAGGCAACACGTGGAAACCAGCACTGCAGTAGATTAAAGAAAGAATGAAAAGAACACAGTGCCATGGCAACCAATCAGCATGCTCTAAAAACTTTCCCTTTACCACAGACCGACCACACGTCACCTGACCCATGACCACATATATATAAGATGGCCAAAATACAGAGCTGGCACTCATCAGCTTTGAGGATGATACTTGAGTTGAACTTCAAAACGTCAGTCAACATGGAGCCACTGACCTTGTGGAAGACCTTAGAAAACTTCATTAAGCTGATATGGTGGGAAAGCACCAGATCATACTTATATGACCTTTCATTTGGTAGATTACTACTGATAAGAATATTCTTAGCTGATATATGATGCTTGCTGAGAACTAAAGCTAATGAATTTGCTCACTTAATCAACATGGTTTTCAGATTCCCTGTATATTACTCATGTACACAAACTCCACATTAACATTTAGGGACTTGCATGTAATTAATGTAACTTAACTTTTTTAGGGCACATATTGTTAGTTTAACTTATTGTTACTTAATCTGTTAAGATCGGAATTTAAAACTGTATCACTCAAAATCATATCTCAGAGTCAGAGATTTAGTAGTGTACTGATGATGGCTGTAACAATTTCACTAGTAACTTTTAATTTAACCAGTACGGTGAATACAACAATATTCATTTAATATTCCACACTATTCATTTATCATCATGACGGTAAGTATGAATGCATGATTGTGCAGAATAAGTATTTCTGCAGCACGCTGATGCTGTGTGGGTTAGATTCCCATACTGGTTTCTTTAGTTTCAAAAATACTCTGATTTTTTAACCTTGAGGGTGGTAAAAACTATCTAACACACAGATCAATACAGCATGAATTAACTCTACATTTAAACATTTTATTAGTTTACAAGAAAAATGTTAATGAAAACTTACCCCTCTACCAAGAAATGCAATGCCAGGAATTACATTTTCATTAGCAATTGATTGTAAGACTCTCGGAGTGCCATACATGGCACCTAGACAGCTAGACATGGAAGACACATACAGCCCAGCAAGTAGGAAAAATTCTATTCAACATAATAAAGAAATATCCAATAAACATTTTTGGTATTTTGGGTCATTGAGATGTACATTTCATGAAATTAAATCACTTTGACAACCAAACAACTCGAAATTCTTAAAACATTAAAAAATGATACAAATCAAAGGCTTCATTTCCCAGCACATCCCAATGGATGGGTTGCCAAAAGAAATATGTACATGCAATAATCAACTAATTCACTCTTTGTCCTCCAATGTGGCAAATATAAGATTAATAAATACATTCTATAGCATTCAAATATAGTATAAAATTGATAAATAAAACTTTTGTAGCAACAGCACATCAGGAACATACAACTCACTTTATATACACCAGTGACTCAGAAAATGAGAATATTCTGTACAATGAGGGAGTATTGAAAAATTAATTTTTTATTTTCTCCTTGGATTTGATTATTGATTCAATTTATTACAACAGTTGGATTCTGAAATATTTATTCTTTTCTATAATGTAATGCATACTTAAGGTTTATGACTCTGACATTAATTTCTGAAAATATATAAATGATAAACAAAAAAAGTATATTTACAAAAAGTCATTTTTTTTAAAGTTTTGAATTGTTGCAATTATGTTTCAGGTAATATAATGGCTTCATTAATTAAATTGTTAAAGAAGAAGAGCCTTCCAAAAACTTCACCCAAATCCTGTGATTTCCTGAGCAACATCCACCGGCAAAACCACACTCGAAAGGGGGAAAAGAACTTCTACCCATACCCTGAATACCAGAATTTCACAATACACGAGACATAACATGAGCTAAGCTCTAACTTTATACATCATATTAGTCCGTGGGTGGTTTACTATGGTTATCACAAGCCTAACCAAATCAGTCAACCCAACCCCCAATGTCATCAATAACCAAGCAAAAGATTGGCTAGTTATTTGGTTATTCGCCTTACTCCAAGATCAATGGCAAGTAAAAGTAGCACATTTTAAGCAGGGAAATCATTCCCTTTGTATGAGGTGCTTGTTGAGTTCCCATAAAGATCCAATACCCATTGAATCTGCAAAGTTTGGATTTAGCTAATGTTCAAACAGATTGACTATATTTGAACTGATTACCCTCTACCACATGGCCATATATTTTTATATCAGAACTCATCTTTCAGGAAAATATGGCAAATAGGGGTGCCAATTATCTGTTTATGTTTACAGGAATAATTTTCTAAGGTGCACAATCAATCCCAGCTACCTATTTAAAATATCACCACTTACATTCAACCATTTCTTAATTGTAAAAAAAACACAATATTTAAAATGAAATCAATGAAGGAAACACAAAAATATTAGTATTATAGAAACTCATCTCAATTGCAGTTTAAAAGATTACATTCAACTTTTTCAATCTCAACGTTGTGTAATCACATATTGAGGTTATCTTACGGATATAAATTCTACAACTGAGAAATCCAGAATCTATAAAATCCGATGTGACTCTTGAGAATGCAAATATACCTGTATAAGGCAAACTCGACAGAAGGTAAACAATAGGTTTGAGGGACACAGCACACTTCAGAAACAGCCGCTTGAGCATTCAGCAGTTGTTAAACATTGTGGAAAACAGGACATCACATCCTAAGACCTCTCACTACTGAAACCCCCTGAAATTAACAACTTAGACATGTGGGAAAGGCTTTACATACATATATGCAGGTAATAAATCATTAACGATCCTGGCATAGTTAAAAGTAGCCTATTTGACACAATCATCAAGTGAGTGGAAGGTCACACGCATCAAGGTAAGACAGCCTTGAAACCAATTCGTCGAGGTCAAAATCCTCCTAAATTATATCTCATCCCTCATTCCACTGAAACCTACTTCCCCTTCCTTCCAACTGCCCACTTTCTACAGACATCATTTGATTAAGGTCCGTACTTTGTGATGGTCATTCTCCATGACCTCTTTCACTTAAACATATACCTCCATCCCAATGATAGTCACCATGTCAACCAAAATACTGGTATTGGAGTTAGCTTTCTGCAATTTCAACACATTGGCTTTGGATTTGTTTCTTCTAAAAACAAAAAATAAAGTGGCAAGTATATGCACTAAAAAAGAAATTTTCTTCGAGAGATAAACAGTAGGTCATGTTTAAGGGAAAGATGAAGTATAAACAGAAGATAGGGATGTTTTCAATGAAGATAAAGGATATGAGTGTATGAAGAGAAGAGTTTGGGGCAGATTGTTCGGAAAGAGGTACCTGAAACTTGCACTAGCAGCAAACCAATAGCAATGAAGGCAAAATCATATTTGATAATTTGCATACGTTTTTGCAATGAGCCCAAAAATATTGATGGTGCAAACTTACGCAATGCTGACACTTTGGATGCAAGCATGAAATCTGTAAGAAGAGCATGCCGTGCACAGGTACATCCCAAAAACAGCACAAAAAGAAGATATAGAAATGTCCTGAAATAGATTAAAACCAAAAATGTATATGTAAATTCATAGCTGCTAATACTAATAATAATCATCTACTATTAATTGTATTACTCTACTAATAATAAGTCTTTACATATCATTCCATACCCAGTTCCTAATGCTGATAAGGTCCCATTTGGAATGTCTCGTGAAGGATGCCTTAAATCTCCACTCATATTGATCCCAGCCATCACCCCAGTTACAGTAGGGAAGAAGATTCCAAACACTGTGAACCAATTATTTCCATCTTCATATTCAGGAAAGGTATTGTTCAAAAAATTCCCAGTGAGCCAGCCATCAAAGCCACTTGCTGAAAGAATACAAGTCATGTACCTAATTAAAAAGAACATTTGAACTGAACAAACTATCACCGGCAAGAGAACAATTCAATGATATTGAAAAGGCAACAGTACATGAACAAAAAAAATTACAAGAAAATCTTGGTGATTGAAAGGATATACAGTAGCATCCTAATATAAAAAGTATGGTAAATAATGGGAATCTCAGTTTTACAAGTAATGTCCAAGACACAGTTTATTTTCCAATAACTCACATTTAAAATAAAATGTTACTGCCATGGACCTACAGTGGTTGTCCAATAGCATGAATAATTAAACATGTGTATAATCATGGAAATTGTAGAAAACCATGTTGTATTGTCAAGTGCACATTTTGTCCAACACATCAGCCTGTTAATAAATAATTTAAAGATATTGATCATTAGTGACCGAAAGGTGAAGCTAAAACTCACCTGGATCAACATGAACAAAGGAGCCAACAGCAAAGTCTAGAGCACCCAGCAATAGGATGATCAACAAGGCAAATTGCAGTTTAACCACCCACTTTACACCAGCAATGTTGATTATGCCAAGGAGGAGGACAGCAGCAGCAGAAAACCCCCGTTCAGCCCAGGGCCACTCTCCCAAACCAACCAATTTAGCAACAGATTCCCCAAAACCTGTAACATTTAGGGCACAACCAACAGCCTGCAAGAAAAAGAAGTATAGCTGAACGAAATCCATTGAACGCCAAGAAATAAATGTATGTTTTACATGTATACTGCTACAGGAAAAAACACATTCATCAGAAATTAATAATCCCTATTTATTGTTACACCAGCCAGATTTTTTTAGCATTCTCTATTAAGTGTTGATTCCCTCATCCCTGATAGCTGGTTGGATCTTCCCTTTAATTATGTTCTAAATGAATCCTTTGTCTACGTAATAAAAGAGTTCGTAATTTTCCACAGATGGCGAATTCTGTGTGGAAAATTACAAATTCGTTTAATATGGATATCAACAATTCCACAAAGTGAAGCCTGAAAGTGTAAAGTATATAATCCTTTGTATCTCAAGCTGTGTCCACTCCATTTACATGTAGTTCTTTGCCATTGTGTTATCCATATTCTCTTTTCCTCATCTGTGCTTTTATGTATTTCCTTGTTTCTCACTTTGTCTTTCCATTTAATTTTCAGCACTTGGAATCGCAAATTATTGCACGCTTCTCCAAGCCCCCTGGTAGTTTTTCACTGTTGCAGCTATCTTTGATTATTCCAAAGAGGGCATCCTTCTCTTAGACCCAATTTCTTATTTTTCTATTTATTTAGTCAACTCCTGGTTGCCATGTTGTTCTTCAGGTCTTTCATGGCTCTGTAAAATTTAGGATTTACTCCTCAGTATCTCCATGCCCAGGGTCGTGGTAATCTAGGGGTAGTACGTTGGACTACTGACTGGAGTGTACAGGTTCGATTACTAGGCAAGACTCTCTGGTCCTCAGCAGCACCCAAGCTGTATATTTCCGATATCAGATCTTCCTGGGAAACCATAACCAGCACAGGGAAACAACTAAACTGACCTTTGGGTTGATTACTGTGTTTATGGTTTATCTCCATACCCAGTTCATCTTCTATCATGATTTCTTATTGTTATTATTATTTTGATTATTATTAAGTCTTTTTCAATTGGCTTTGGGTCCATGGTAGAGCACTTCAATGTATTACTTCGATCTCTCCCCAATGTCTTCACCTTTCCATTAGTATTGGACACAGCAGGACTGCGTTTTTTTCCCTCTGAATTATCTCTTCACCATATTATAAGGTATTTCGCTATTTCCTTAATGTTGTTATTAATTTCCTGGCATCAGATTCCTATCCAATCTTGGTTCCACAACTATTTATTGAAGATTCCCTCCATTCCTTTTTTGGATCCTTCAATTTTTTTCTTGCCTCTATGAGATATCTATTTAAGCTGTTATTCAAGGCTGCTTAAATTTCACCGACTTGCCTAAGAGTTCCTCCACCACTACTTGGGTTAGGATATTCTTAATTCCATTCTGATGTTCTCATATTCCAGTCTCATACATTCCTTCTATTTTTCTGGTGATGGTTGCAGTAAACTTTACTCTTTGTTCCTTTTCCTCCAGTATCTTTGTGTTCCAACTGGTTTTCTGTATCACTTCCATCATCTTCTTATCACACATGGCTGTCCATGACAACCAGGTTGTGATCACTATTTATATCTGTGCTAGGGTAGCTCTCACATTGCTTAAGTAGTCTTTTTATCTCATTCTGACAGGGAAGTAGTCACAGGTACCAATCGAATTTGAAAGTTGAGCCTCAGGTCAGTAACTGAATTCACTCGTTCACTAAGTGACATGTTTTCAACATGCTTTCCAATAATGAATTAGTATTTCTTACGTTTAATATCAAGTCAGTAAATAATGATGCCTCACCTGCCCAAATACATATAAGATTCCAATGGCTCCACCAAAACGAGCTCCAAGAACATGAGCAAGAAGAAAATAAACACCTCCACTCTCCACTCTACATCGCTCACAAATTCCCACGGCAGACAAAACAGACACCAAGACGACACCAACTGCAATAATGATAACATTATAGCAACATGTATGAATAATGAAATGAAACAGTAAACAGGGGCATCGGAGCAGGTGGGAACATTAACTTCATCAATATTAACTTTTAACTATGAGCATGTCAAGTATAAGCTTCTTGGGCAGATCTAAGGAAAGAGGCGGGGAACCCGAATTTTATAGGGAGAAATGACCACAAATTTAAGGTAAAATGCCGGGCACAAAGAACGAAAAAAAATTTTTTTTCTTTTCTAAATAAAACAATTGTTGATTGGAACAATTTACCTGCAAAAATTTTTAAGCCCTTTCCTAACAGAGTCCAAACTTTTAAGAAAAGATGTAAACAACTTCTGTATTCATTTGATTGATGTGTTGTATAAAATTAAATGTAACAGCTTAATTTTTTTTTCTTATTGATTGGGAAACAAATGTTAATGAAATGGGGATTTTCTTTTTTTTTATGTACTACAGATTGGTGTTTGGAAATTTCCTTAAAGTGTATTTTTTTTCTTTTTTTTCTGACTGATTTTATTTATTATCTTTTGTGATGTTGATTGTATTTCAGAAACCATGTTATTTTTCCAAGGCAAGTTTATTGTAACACTTGGGACTTGTGTGCCACCTGACATTTGTCTATTTGCACATGTACATTTTAATAATAATAATAAGCAGCAGTAGTAACAGTGAAGAAATCAAGCATCAACATAAAATATTATAAATCACTAAAAAGGTATGAGTAATAAAAAACTGGATGTTAGTACATCAATGAATCACTAGCGTGAGAGACAATCTGTCGCATCTTTAACTAAATATGACATTAAGAGAGATGATAGGCAGAAAGACTATGAAAGAAGGGTCAACAAATAATTTAAAACTTTGTCACATTCAGTGTTTGTGAGAATTGCTGAAGAACAGGCTAAACTGTTAAATTTATAAATATACTTTATCAATTCACGTGATTGCATAAGAGGATTTCAATTTTATTTTTCAATTGCATAACTATAAAAAAAATGCCATTTAGCAACAATGACTATGCTGCTAAAAAAATGAAAATTATTGGACCAGGATCAGTTTGAATTTATTAGTAAATTTTACACCGGATAATATTGACAACTACTGAGAATACTTAAGCATGACAAAAGTAAAGTACACACCCATAACATGGCTCAAAATTATGCTAGACTGGGGATAAGTCTTAGAGTGAGCACCAACAATAGTAACTACTTTTGCTGGAAATTTAAAAATTATAAATGGTGTAGCAAATACAAAAATGGCAGAAGAAAGATATTTTTTATTATTGAGAGGTCAACAGGTGTTATTCTCATTATGAAGCACGTGTAGGAATTATAACAGACTAGAAACATAGAAGAGACATTACCTGTAGCAAAAATTATTATGATAGCACTCAATACTCCTGCTTGTCCTACTATCCACCCAGATCGTAAAAATACTATAACTCCAAATATATTTATGAGGCAGGATGTAAACACACCATCCCATGTGCCAAAGAGAACTGGTTCAGAAATGAAGAACTGGGACTTCCACCATGGCTTATCTCCCTGAAATATAGATATAGTTTTAAATTCATGCAGAAATCAACCCGCATAACCCCCAAAAAGATAAAAGCTGACAAAATATTAATTATAAGTAATGAAAGATTGGGCAACTTCAAATTACTAATTGTTCAAGTGATACTTAGAATGAAACAACTGCTCTTTTTCACACCATGTACTTTATGTATACATAGCCAAAAAATCAAACAAGTTGGGTGAACCTGAGGGTGCTCAACCAAATTATGACTAGAACCTCCAGTTGGCAGTCTGGCACTCTACCCACTGGACTAACACATCCCCATTAATGCACACTTAAATTCTCTTTTCGCAAAATCTTTAAAAGCTACAGAACCCGAAGCAATATAAGGTTCTGACATTTCACAAAGTTCAACAAGGACCTTTCTGTTTACAATGAATACAGTAGTGGTTGGAAATTCAAGGCAATGTATTGGATTATGAGGTATCTGAGGAATATTAAGCATCGAAAAGTGAAGGAAATAATTCTAATTAATTCAATGAATTGATCAAATTTATTATGCAGCGAGGCATTTCTAAGTTGCTTGACTTTTTTGATGTATGGTATAGTTACAGTATTTTGATAAGAGGTATAACATAAGAAAAGGATAAGCAGACAAAAACCCAATATTTTTTACACAAATACTGATATTAATTCAAAGGTATCCAATTTTGTATGCATAAAATGTTTTTGTTCATAATATTCCATTATAATACCCATTTTATACAACTATATTGTTATGGTTTCATCTCCACTCCCACCAACATCCAAGCATTAATCAGAAAACTTATTATTCCATAAAATGCCATGGTCCCCTTAGGTTCCAAATGAGACAAGCTTCACTTCACGAGGTACCAATAAGTAATAAATTGAAAACTCACTCTCTCCTGAGCAAAGAGTTCATTGTCTCCAGTGGCATACACTGAATAGCCCTCACTACTGCCACCAGCACTGTTAATGCGCTGTCTGCCTGCATCAGAGCCAAGTCCATACCGGCCCCAGTCAACAGCGGCTGAACCACCAGCACTACCATTTCTGCTTTGGCTGACTTGATGTGGTTTACCAGAAGGGGACTTTGGTGATTCCATTGTTGGCATCTTTAGTAGTTAGTGAGTACAACACTCACAATGTGTTAAGTTTCCTGAAACGTCAAGTAAAATAGTTTGCTATACATCGGCCAAAAAACCTTTGATAAATTAACAGGTGCAAAGCAATCCCATTTCCCAATTCATCGAATTTTGCCATGGACGGCCCCTGGTTGCATTTAATCCACAAGGGTTAGACCACACCTGTGAACGAGTTAACCCAACAGGTGAAGTATTTTAAGAACCTCAACAGAGCCACATATTATATCTTCTCGACAGTCACTGTACACAAAATTTACAAGGCAATGTATGAAAGAAAGGGTTATTTCGGCTAACCTAAGATCATTAAGTTGATAAACCATGGAATTCAAAGTAAAGACCTTGATATGTTTTGCATTCCATTAAATGTTCCAAAGGAAGATCATTTACCAGTGCCATGACCAATCTCTGTTGGGCAACGGAAAAAAGGAATTAATAATTTTGTAACAATTCACCTTACAAAAATGTAAGTTTTATAAATCAAGAAACCATGACTGTCCCCGACAGTTTGGCGCAAATTTTCTCACTGCTACAAGAAATCGAACCAAAGCACAGCCAACATAAAAGTCTGCGAAATAGGAGTATTCTAAGTAGGATAAACTAGTGCTAATGCCTTCTTCCGACGCCGGAGTGACTCATTCATCAACTCAAACGTTTTAGCACGTAGGGATCACGTCCACAAGATAATTACCATAGAGATCGTAGTGTTCCTTCACATTCACCGATAAAATACAGACTCCCCAAACAATGTAATTCAATTACTCATACGGTATACTTAAAATTTTATTACAAATAAATTGGAATACATTGAATTGAGCTACAATAATGGTGACCTTATACCAGACATATGTTTTGTCGAACAGCATAATCGCCACTACAACACGTTAGAGTTGCGGGACCTAAACGGTATTGACAATGCTAATGATTTTTTCAGGCCAAAATTAATATATTTGCGAGGATCATTCAAAATCCTGCATGAAAATATCTTTAAAAGGCTAGTCTTCAATGTTGGTTACGCCTACTCAACATCAGAGGACGTCAGCAACATATGGCTCTCATTTCAATGTAAATAATAAACACAAAACCAAAGTGAAACCGTGAAACTTACCGTGGAAACATTTCAAACTGCTCAATTATTATGAAGGCTTCACGAATGACAAGAATGAATTTATAACAATTGACAAGATATTAATTCGTAGCCCTAAGTAATCTTATCAGGACAGATAACCGAGTGATTGATGATAAAATACATTACCTATCGAAAACATTGGAATCTGAGAAATCGCGACATGAGATAATCCACCTTAACGTATTGCTGGCATACGACGTCACAAATAGTCTGACACTTGTTTGGGTTGGTCTACACGGCGTGAAGATAGCTGTAGACATCGATTATGTACTCATGCGCGCAGAGCATTTCAGGATATCTGGCCTAATAGTATGGTCAACATTTGATCAATTCTCTCTGGAGTAGTTGTAAATATCACCATCAGTACTGCATGCAATAATTGCCTCAGAATAATTCAAATTCGCTGATGGAGCATAGTTGAAAAGGTATTTTTGGTTCAGCTGTACCACAGTTTCAGATTTCCTATTAGGTATTTGATGCAAATACGATGAAGTTTGATTATGAACCGAAAAAATTCATATGGACCAGGGCCTTGCCTTCAACATTATAAACCGGGAAAAATGCACTAACAGTTCACAGGTAGTGATTGTTACCACTCGTTCCCAAATAAATACGGAACAATGCTATCATGAGAAATGTCCTTATTTTGTTAAGAATCCTATATTTTATCTTCCATGGTATCCCATCTAAACATTTAAGATAGGCACTAGACGTGCCTATCTTAAATGTTGATATGGGATCGTTGTGCGGTTTGCCCGAACCCACGTTCACAAATTCTTGGGGCAACCACTTATGATGTCGTTCATTTTGATGTTTTTTCCAGTGAACAGAATTCTGGAATAGGAACTTTATTCCTGTTTTAGCTTCTTGTCCTATCTTCCACGAGAATTTATACTTCTATTCAATCCAACAATCTTAATTTGTCGCTAGAAGTTCTAATTAACCCTTAATGATGCAACATTTATTTAGACCCCTTATTCTTTCTCCTTGGTTGCCTTCCACAGTCTTGGGTACGCCCCTACTCATACAATCATCCACACGGAATATTCTGCATCCTGTAATAATTGCGCATTTAATTTGCGTGTAATATCTTATCCCAATGACCTTAAGGCCAACTAAGTAACACATATTAGCTGAAATGACATTAATTTTATCAGTTCATTGACTCGACAACCTATCTTAATAATTTAAATTCAGGTTATGATGATATTGCACCGCCATTAATCAGAACCCTTTATGGCAGATAAACATATTTCATAAGTTCAAGTATATAATCCTCTTCCTTTTATCAATTTTTCCCCCCTTGTTCATTGATTTGTCATATATATATATATATGCACACACACACCCATTGCACTTTTTCTTGAACATAGTTTGGAGGCAGAAAGAGAATTTCCTTCACAGCTTTTAAGTATCCTGGAAGAGCAGGCAATATTTTGGTGATGAAACAAATATGTAATTTATGATTTGCAAAAAGATAATTATTTGTTTCAAAAACAGAACAAAATTTCTCCATAGTAAATTTTATTTTCTATTTGGAGAAAAATGTACCATACAAAATGTCTTAAACCGAGGATTTGCCATTATCAGAGTCACTCAATTTTCCTCAGCAACTCCAGGCCATAAAAATAGCTAGACAATTTTGACTGGCTGGAAAAGAACATCAGTAAACCATGATGCTGGATTTATGACATTTTTATGATGTTTTGGGATAGGTGTGTTTGTTCCCCACGTCAACATCTTTGAAGAGAAATATTCCATTTTGTTTTCCAAAGACGTTAATGACAAATAGTATGATGATTCATTTGATGCATCTATATAAGATCTTAGGTTTGGATTCAGACCAAAAGCATTTTGTTAGGGCCTAAGGGTTCTAAATTATCAAAAGGAACTTTCTGGTGAATGGAATTAGCTTTAATAGTAATATTCAGTTAAATGCTATATATTTTTGAAACATTTTCACCACCCAAAAGCCTAAAGGAATTCCAAGCAATATGAATTTGGATTACAAACAAGCTAACTGTGCAGAAAAGGGTTTCATTTGCATCTCATTTCTGCCTATAGTGACTATAACAATATTATTTTATTATTCCTGTTATTTTTTACAGTTAAAAATATAGGACAAGATAGAAAACATGCTACTAATATCTTCAGAGTTCATCTTGCCATGCAACAGCATCTTATAGTAAGGACCCTTTCAACTTTCTGACAATAGACCTAATTTATCTAAACTGCAGCTAAACATTAATGCTGGCACTAGTTCCTTCACTTTCTTTCTATGATGTCTTTGAGGATCTCCATGGTTTGAGAAGAGTGTCCTATGGAATAGATAATGCTACACCCATTGTATTTATTTTTATTATTAGGTAATCTACCGGTTAAGGTAGGTTTTTGAATGGACACAACTATCAAATAAATATTTTGTAACTCCAAACAAAACCCAATCCAGCAACCTACTCTACATCAGGTCTCTCTTCATCTGTGTGTACTTCTTTCCTCCCTTCATCCCCCCCAACATCCCTATCCTGTTCCTGCCATTTCCTCATTTGCCTAATATTCTCCTCTCTATTACCTTCTTCAACATCCCGCTGCCGCTCAATATGCCTTTCATCAATTTTTCCTGCCTCCATAGGATTTCTCTCAACAAACCCCTCTCCTCACCCACCACCCCTAGTACTTACTCATTTGTTTTCCTTACGGTCCATTTCACCTTCTCCATTCTTCTCCACACTCGCATCTCAAAAGCCTCCAATCTACGTCTATCCTCCTGCTTCAACGACCACGTTTCTGCATCGTACATAGCTACGCTCCATTTCAAAGTTTTGACGAGTCTTTTCTTAACCTCCCTACTCAAAGTCCCCGTCATCAACTCCCTCCTCCTTAAGAAAGCCTCCTTGCCTAGCACAAATTTTCTCCTCACATCCCTACTACTTTGACTGTGTTGGTCCAAAACACTTCCGAGATACGTAAACTGTTCTACCTGCTCTATTTTTTCCCCTACTATTTTAATGTTTAGCTTAGCCTTTTTCTTTCTGGAAAATCGCATAACCTTTGTTTTATTAATATTGATTCTCATCCCATATCTATCGCACCTAACCTCCAATTCACTCAGCAATGCTTGCAACCCCTTGGCTGACTGAACGACTAATGCTTGGTCATCAGCGAACCTACTTTGACCATGTTGGCCCATCTATTGTATTTATGACTTTGAAATATTCCTTAGCCATTATTGTATTCCTGAATTTAATTAAGTAATCCATAACAACCAAAACATTTCCCCAAAATGGAAGTGCAGTTTTGCCAAACTTATTTTTAAGTGAGATCATACAATTCCTAAATTATCAGTACTCCCAAAAGTTACTGGAGCAGCTTGGCCAGGACAATATTGACTTAGATATTTGAGAAGTCTCAGCTAACATGGTTTCTCCAAAGGGATATCAGCAATAACAACAGTCAACTTTAACATTCATTATTATGGATGTCTTGTTATTAGGCTTTCATACTGATGTAAACTACGCTGACTCACTAAATGTTTTGAAAAAATTAATGTTGATCACATGATTTTTAAGTTTGCCAAGTTAGAATTAAAGACGCCATGTAAAAGTGGATAAATGACTTCGAGAAAATATTTGAAGCAATTGAATTTCGGATAGCCAAATCAATAGATAAATTTTACATCTGATAATCCTCAGGGGTTCATTAAGATCCATATTTTATGCATCAATCATCTGTCTGATTATTTTTTAAGTTCATTAATAGCCATATCGCAGTCAAAATGATTTATAACCAAAAAGTGAATGATAACAATATGCAATGTCGCAGAATCCAACACCTTGGCTGAATATCTTCAAAAACAGTCCAACTCCTGCTGAAAGAAAAAACTAAAACAGCTTTTACAATAAGAGAACTCGAGGTAATTTACTAGGGACACTACAGGAAAAATCATTGAGGAAATACAAAGAGTGTGCGAGCTCCAATGTGGTGACTGCATTTCAAGCTATTTGGATGAAACTTTCCAAATAGTGTTTGACACACTTTACGAAAAACAAAGAGTAAATTTCTGCATCAATATGTGACGATGGATGAAACATGGATTCACCATTACACACAAGAATCTAAACAACAATCTATGCAGTGAATAGAAGCTGGTCCTTCAGCTCTAAAGAAAGTGCCATTGAAGGAAAAGGTCATGGTGTTGGTTTTTTGGGATGCAAAAGGAATTCTATAGATTGACTATCTTGAAAAAGGTAAAAAAATAACTGTGGAGTACTATTTTAAACTTCTAACGAAACTGGACATTTGTGAAATCAGACCCCGCTTTGCAGAGGAAAAAAACAATTTTCCATCAGCACAATAGACCTCCCAGAAAAATAACTTTGTGATGGGAGTATTCAGGAATTTGTGCTATGAAGTGCTAGAATATCCACCCAAATCCTTAGACTTGGTTCCCTCGTACTTCCATCTCTTCAGAAAACTCCAAAGTTTCTTTCCTAGACAACAGTTTATCATTGCACCAAAAAGCAATTGCGGCTGTAGATGAGTGCTTTGCAGCACTTTTAGAAGAGCAATAAGTATTATTAGATATTTCAGTACCCTGCAAGGCACCGCTAGGGTGTGTGGCAAGGGGTGATTACACACCAGGCCAATTTTCTTCACCACGGAAGAGAAATACATCTACTAAGAATAATGAACAACGACAGCATTACTTTGAAAACGTACCATGTAGTGAACTACTTAACAACACGAGAACACATCACTCCGTTCAAATTTCAAGAAACTGTGGGAGATAACACAACCGGTCATGGCGAATGATTTTTACACTCTGAAATTATTGCATTGAAATGCATGTTAGCGGATGACTCCGTTAAAAGTTACTGTTGCGGCATCTCCCGCAATTTCTTGAAATTTGTCTAAGGTAAAACAGCCTAAGTGTTTCAAATTGGCTTTAACATCATGGACTGTGGCGCGTTGCGCACGATTACGAATGCCTGTGACATTGTATGTAAGGTATTATGTCACAACATCTTGTTCCTTTAAAAGCCCAAAAATATCAGTGTAAACGAACATCTCGATAGCTTAACAGGCTAAAGCACTTGGCCAGATATCGAGGGATCCAGGTTTGTATCCCGGTCAAGGCGAATGATTTTTACACCCTGAAATTATTACATTGACATCACTCCAGCATTCGCGTCACATTTCCTTTTCCAGGGAAAAGCTTAGCTTCTGAGTGATGTGAAATCCTAGAAGCATAAGCCCAATTGCAAAATACTTCTCGGTCCAACTTATGGAATAGTTAAAAAAAAATGTTGATCATTCTCATTTTCCCATTTAGCAAGGGTTATTTTCTTGAAGTCTGCGAATGTTTTCCATTATCAGGCTGAGAACATTTCAGGTTACTGTCATGCATCCTCTTCCCAATCAAATGTCTACACCAAATTCGTCAAACATTTCATCTTTTGAACTCGTAGCCTCGAGTGGTACAATGAAACCTAATTCTTGTGAAAGAGGTCCAAGTGGTCTTTGGAATACAACCCAACATGATTTAAGAACTCTGTTCATAATATGCAACAAAGTTCCAGTCGTCATATTTCAAAACACCACAAACAATACATTCAGAGCCCAGAGTTTGAGAAATAGAAGTCGGCAATGATAACATAACAGCCAATCAAACGTTGGAAACACACCCCATGAAAAAATATACATTCAGATAACACAACAGTATTTTCACAGGATAGCAACTTTACATCTACTCTCCTCAGATAATCAAGGAACCAACATACCTTGTTTTCTATTTACTACAACATCATCCGTCTAATGAATTTGGTTGCATATACTTCTGAGATATACAATCCTCAAGTCCACAAAAACTATCAACCCAGTAATTTCCAATTCTGGGTCCTCCATAACAACTATTCTGTACAACATCAGCAGTATAAATCACAGCAGAATAGACCGTCATCACCGGAATGCCAACACTTTCCTTGTTGATCACCCAACACAAAACTATAAATATATGAAATCACCTTTTGTCACTTTTCACAAAGTAATCAGTAGGGTTGCAGGTCATGGTACCGTGTGAGCCCTTATCGTGACAAACTATGTGCACTAATCGAAGATTTGATCTTGTAAACAGCAAAGAATAAAAATATGCCCAATTTAAAACATTTTCCAAATCATTATCAAGGGCAAGTTTTGTGGCCTCCAACAGGGATGGTATGATGGTTCGTGACCGTTCGATACTGAAATACAAAAATAAATTCCATATAAAAATCAATTCCTCTTCAATTGTTAAAATCATTTACCTTCCATAAAAGGTGCTACAGGATCAAAACAACCAAACTGATCTTGAGATCTCATGCACCACTGATTCCATGCCAAACATTGTTCGTTTTAGCCTACTATGAAACTTAAAAAAGGGGAATCACACCCATCTGATTAGTCTGGAGGTGCCTGCCTACTGAAGAACTGCAGTGTTGGGAAGAACAATTAGGTTTTGGGGTCGGTGATCTGAAATTTCTAAATTAGCCTATATTTGAATTAAAAATATCTGTTCGTGCTCTAGGGTTCTAATTATAGAAGAAACCTCCTCATTTCTACATGCATGCAGTAAGCCATTCCTGGCTGATGAGGCTAACTGACTCATTTCCTCAGTGTCACTCCTTGCCCATCCATTCCTCACCCTGTTCATTTAGTCATCTGACTGAGGCATCAAAACCAAGCACTCCTGAAACTCTATCAACCTAATAAAAAGTGAGCATTGAGCTAAATGGGTAGGTCCAAGCCAAAGAGCACTTGAACACATTCCAGGATTAAATTCTCTCCGCTTTCGGTTTCGTTTCGTTGGTTTTTCCAACGTCGTTTCCTCCAACAGATCCCAACTTCACCATTACCAACGTCAACATTCGTCCAACAGATTCGTTGGATAAATGAGACATTCAATCTACCATATATTGCATGGCACTTCCTGTAACTGCATACTGGAAATCAAACATTTGGCAATAGTGTGCCCTCTCTTAAGGCTTTTCAGACTCCAAAATCTAACAGCTCTTTTGGTACCGCTAAACTGAAAAAATTCCTATTCGTCATATTATATTACTCTGTTAGTGAGTACCTAAATGATACTCTATAGCAGTAACTGCATTATACAGGTAATGTATGGATCATATTTGTATCCACATACAGATGTATTTTTTGACTTCTCCCATCCTTCAGGTAAATGTAGCCAAGGGATGAAAAAATATCACATAAATGCTTCTAGAAGATGCAGTAGTCTAGAGATAGAGCTTTGGACTACTGACCGGAGGGCCTGGGTTTGATTCAGGGGTACCATCAGCTCCACCCAAGCTGTGTGATGTTTTTGGGTACTAGATCTCCCTGAGAAAGCATAGCCAGCACGGGGAAAAGAACTGGCCTCCCAACCCTGATGTTTGAATTTCACACACCATCAGGCTTAGTATTTGGTGAACTCCTCACCTATCAATCTGACCTTCAGGTTGATTACTGTATTTATGGTTTTTATGGATGCTTCTGGTGGTTCATCTCCCCTTGGAACATAGATAAGGGTTCGTTTATCAACACATATCCTTGTAGTGCTAAACTACTAGAGTTCACACAAAATTCATGCTGAGGTGGGGATTATTTATAAGACCTTTGTTTCAGAAAACAAGCACATAATCCACTAGGGCGTAAATTCAAACACTAGTGACCATATTGCTGAAATAAGAAATTTGATGGTACAAACTATTCCTTTGATTTGATTTGATGGTACAAAAATTCCTAAACAAAAATGAACGTACATAATGGATGATGGTCACCTAATCTTATCAGTGCCAACATGCATCACTGCAGTAAACTTCTCACACCAATATAAATTTACAAATAAATAAATTAATGGGCCAAAAATTAAAATTCTATAAATAACTCCACTTCAGAGGGTAATCCCAGAAGTACCTGACCCAACAAAGAAAACACAAAAATTTTGGAAAAAGGTGTATTTTTCAGCATAATCTCCTTTCAGCTCTATACACTTTTCCCAACGATTTTCAACAAATTCAATAGCCTTTTTATAATAAGAACTGTCTTGCTCCCCAAAATAGCCATTAATTGCCGACATCACTTCTTCACGATTGGAAAATTTTTGACTACCAAGCCATTTTTCACGTTTGCAAACGGAAAATAATCCAAGGGGGCTAAATCTGGCAAATCGGATTCATGAGGTAGCAATTCAAACTTTAATCCATGAATTTTGGCCATCACAATAATGGATTTGTGAGTTGGTGCATTGTCATGATGAAACAACACTTTCTTCTTAGCCAAATGCAGTTGCTTTTCCTTGATTTCTTCACTCAAACGTTGCAAAAAGTTCGCATAATACTCACCGTTGATAATTTTTCCTTTTCCAAGATAATCGATGAAAATTATCCCACACGCATCTCAAAAAACCGACCCCTCCAGATGAAATGGTCTTCGCCTTCTTTGGGGCTGGTTCTCCCTTTTTAATCCATTGTTTTGATTGCTCTTTTTTCTTGGGTGTGAAGTAATGGACCCATGTTTCATCCAGCGCAAAAATTCTGCTTTGTTGCTGTAAAAATTTGCTAAACACTCAATTGAAACATCTTCATGACACTGGTTTTGCTCGAGTGTGAGCAAACACGGCACTCATCTTGCAAACAGCTTTCTCATGTCCAAATTTTCAGTTAATATGCGATAGACTCCACTATTTGAAATGACTACTATGTCTGCTAGCTTGTGCACTTTCAGTCAACGACCATTCAGTATCATCTTGTGGATTTTCTTCCCCATTTCTGGAGTTGTCACCTCATTTGGTCGACCAATACGATGCTTGTCTTGACAGCTCATACAGCCTTGTTTAAACTCTGCTACCCAATATTTTACTGTTGTAAACAAAGGAGCAGACTCACCCAGAGTAGAATCCTGTTCAGCTTTTATATTGGTTGGGATGAGGCCTTTCAAATAAAAGTATTGTATCACATAACAATGACCAATTTTTCTCAATTTTCACCAATTCACTGAAAACGTTCACTGTTGATGGCTGCCAAACAAATACTAAACAACATGGCATCTTTAAACTTGAAACATATGGTTTACAGAGTATGTACTTTCTAATACAGATATTTTTCAAACTACCGCCATCTCTAGGTCAGACTGGGTACTTCTGGGACTACCCTCGTAAAGCTAGATTAAGTAATGATTAAAAAGGGGTCACCGAGAACACATTGACTTCAGAAGAGGTGAACTCTTAAATTACTAATTTATTTTATGTTTTATTCCTGCACATACAAGCCTCTTAAACCAATACCCTCTTTGAGCACTATATTACATGTGCATTCAAGTGAGAAATGACAAGGTAAAGAAGAAGATATTAGTGGATTATAAATTTATTAGACACAGTTTTAAGACCAATGTCATCAATTAGTACAGTTTTCCAGAACAGGATGTGAATTCAGATCATAATTAAAGAGAAAAATAAGAAAATAAGTATATATACATCAAGAAATTAAGTGCAAAACCATTAAATGGAGGGATAAGGAAAAAATACTGGAAAGCTGATGATACAATTATAAGGGAGTACAAACAGATGATTGCAGGATAAGGAAGGTAAGAATATTAAATAATCTTATTAAAGGGGTAACAAAAGCTATTAATGAAACAAAATAAATAATACACATGAAAAGATTAAAAAGCTAAGGATTATAGAAGATATGTTATGGGCATGAAAGAAGATGATACACATAAATAGGGAAATGGTACAAAGAGTTGTATAATACATAAGATGGCAAACAAATTGGGTGAAAGAACAGTGCATGGATATTGAGAGTTTAAACACACAGAACAAAATGGGCACACTGTGCGGGATGTAAAGAGTAGGTGAAGCGAAGGGCTCAGCCCACTTGCAATAAAAGGCCTTAAGTCATACCAAACTTGACATAAAACTCCATCTGACAAAATGGATTACTATACTTAAACTTCTAACCATATGGCAACTACGAAAGGATGAGACTGTTACCAACTCTTTCACAACTGGGATTCAAAAACAGGATCAATCTGATGCCCAATATTGTATCTAGTATAGTTCGTGATCACCAGTATAATAAATTATATTACTAACTAGGTACTACAGCTATTACAACAAAAAGTTGTAGCTACTATAATTATTTTTATAATTAATACCCATGGTCAAGGTTCCATGTTGAAAAAATCACCATCATTTCATGGCTTTCATATGGGTTTATTCCATGAAGATTTTCACGATAAAGGCAGCTACCCACATTCCATCGACCTTCACAATGAAAATAGCCTTTAGGATCACAGAAGCGATTTGACATGGTTTCCTCTTTCCGATTAAAATAGCTCCCAAAGTGCCCATCTTTATTTAGCTGGCTCTTCCACCTAGAATTGAAAAGCCAAGCATATATACACCAACAGTTATTATTACTATAAATACAAATTAAAACCAGTAATATTATTTACTTAGCCAAAACATTTTCAATTATTTTCTGATGTTTCCTGCAATTGATCCTTTTCCTTAGTTCATCTTGCGTTTTATAAAGATAACCACGCACTCTGTCTCGAGCTCTTGCGCTCATGTATTCTTCTTTTGTCTGAACTCTTGTTTCCAGAGCTTGAACATGTAATGAAATATTACATAATATACATATCTCCAACCAACTCATATCCAGGAACAAATCTCACACTGTAAAGCAGAAGTTTGCTCCGGAGAGTTGAACAATCTTAATAGAACCTATTTAGAGCAAGCAATGATGCTGAGTTTTGTGGAAATATATTCCAGAATGCAAAAAGGGTGATAAAGGTGGTAATGAACGGGTTAACATTCAGGTTTTGGGCATGAATAAAAAATACAAAAACAAGACAGAGCCAACATGGGAATGATTATAAAACCTAATCTGACTATTTGCCATCACAATGTATGGCTAAGAATATTTTTTGTTGCTATGAATCTTAAAATTTTATCTATTTGATTAGTGCATATTTTAACTCTAGAATAAGGCAACTGAATGATACATTCCCTTCTATGTGAGCTATTCTATGACATTTTATGATTGATATATAATAAAATTAAATTATAGAACAAAGCCAAAATTAGTGAGTAGACTAGTGAGCAGACTAAGCCAAGGATTTGGATAGACATAGTGTGCGTGCTATAGGTCCTATACCAGTACATAGAGGTAGATCAATGTGTTCTATGTACCAAGTCATTTTTAGGTATTTTAGGTCACAATTTAACATTCTTGTATCCATGAAGAGACATGGGCATTTTGCATAATTCACTTCTTTTTAATCCCCGAATAATCTACTAGTTTTCACAAGGAGAAGGATGCTGATGATAGAACAAGATCAATAAAGAAAGATTAGCAAAAGCTCTGATTTTGATTTGAGTTAAATGCAGTGAACATGGTCATTGAGTCAAATGGTAAGCATGAATGGAACCTTTTAAGATGTGGGTGTAGAGGCTGAAAAAGGTAAAATGGATGGTAAAGAAAACAAACAAATAAATATTAGCATGGTGGGAGAAGAGAGAGGGTTGCTGAGAGAAATCTAGGGGAAGCAAGAAAAGTAGATGCACAGCATTTTGATTGGGGATGCAATGTTGAAAAGTGTGATATAGAAGGGAGAATGTTAGGCAGGCAACGTAGGTGGAGGAACAGGATGGACATGTAGGACAGAAAGAAGGGAGGAAGGTTGTACGATGAATTGAAGAGGGGTTAATTGCAGTGTGGGATGTTAGGTTGTCTCGTTAACTCTTAGACACTCTAAGTACCAATATATTGGCTTCCCATATTTGCCTTAAAAAGCTCAAGGGGCCGATATATTGCTCTAGTTTTAAACTTGAGCAAATGCACTTGATGAATCGTCATCTTAAATGTTTTTTCTCTACACTTTTGTACGTTTTGCTAAATGTATTATACTATCTCTTTCATTCTTCTTCTGTCATTTTGTATGAACTGCCTGCTATGCAATCACTTTGGTTATGTTATCATTCATAGTCTGATGCTTTATGTGAGACCAATAATAGCTGAAATTTTCTGTTTTTTTCATATAAAAACAAAATAGAACCAAAACAAAAAATATAAAAACCTTGTTGCAATATTTACCCAACATGAAACAGTATTGATGGGAGGTCAAATTTTGGATGCTGTGCAATTCTGTGTCAAGTTGTTGCCTTATTAAATTCACATACAGAGGAGCCAAGTGTAAAACAAACAAAGCTGATTTCCAAGAGCATGGATTGGGATATAATGCGGTAATGATACTTTAGCAAAGAGGGAATTATTTTCAGAAGGGCTATCATGTATTTGTTCTCCATTTCTTTATGTGTATTCCACTTGATAAAAAACTTTATTCTCTTAGAACCTATATAATTGGCACTGTGAGAAAAAATAGGAAATTTCTTTCAGAAAGAAACTTTTGGTTGGGCAGAAGTTATATGTACTGTCGGTTAGGACCTGTCCTTGTCTTTGATTTCCAGGAAAAATGATCACAAAAGGGCCTGTTTTTCTTTTATCCAGTCGAGCAACTGCAATAGATGAGGAAATAAAGTCTAAAATAAGAGGGAACAATAAAATTATGCAGAAAGCAGAAATAATTTCCCATTATAATAAATTTATTAGGGGTATTGGCACTCTTGATATGTTGCTGTATACTTACATGGATGAAGGAAAGAGTGTCAAATATTGTAATACAGTTGCTTTCAATATAATATCTAGGATGGTTTTGAATAGAATAAATTTATTTAATCTATTACCCTTCTTATTTATTACTTGAAATTTTATCGTGGCAATAATAAGATTGGGAAAGCAGAGTTATTCTCATTTTCAACATATAGTAAGATGATCAAACAGTCATCACTTGACCACACTTGCTGAAAAACCCCACTAACAAACATCTTGAATCTGATCAGAATCTTTTGATGAAAACAAGATAGCCAAGACCGCAAACTTAATTGGCACTATGTGGTAAAGGGTGGAATAAAACAAGGTTACAAGTTAAAGCCCCTTGTAACTTTTTGTAACAAATACTTGTAACCTTTTTTTATTCCCCCCTTTACCACATACTGCCATTCAAGTTTATGGTCTCGGCTATCTCGTTTTCACTGCTTCACAACCATAGCTACATTCATTCTATATTTACACCATCTTTTGAGCAGGGATTTAGACACAATTTGCTCATCTCTATTCCTTACCCACTCCTTACACACCTGTGCAGCAGCATGCTGCCACAGCATTGCTTGCTCAACATTTTCCAAAAAATCTCTCCCAAAAACTTTTGGCTTAAGGTGGGTAATTCCTATTTTCTGGAACTGACATTTTACACAAAAGATAATTACTTATATCCTACCCTCAACATTTTTTTACTGCCCACTGGAGATATTATTGAAATGCATGATAGAATGTAATATATAATTACGTTCAAACCACTCGGGATGTTCACTTCGATGACTAAGGCTGCATAAACTTTTTTTCTTTTCAATTTTAGGTGTATTTCTCAGCAGTTGTAATAACTTTTCCTTTGTGGTGTGATCGAAAAATTTCATAGCCTCTTGACCACAATGTAAGTAATCACTGTGCACAGCCTGGAGAGCATTATACAATATCTGATATCCTGAAATAAAAAAAGCTATTGTAATTCACACACAAAATGAATTTTTCGCAATCCATTTAATCATAATTAAGTGTAGCCATTACCACCATAAAAAATGTATCCACTAATTTCATGCTTATGAAATGTTCAGGATTTTGGTGCCTCTAAACTAGATTACAAGCCATGCATTAAATTACTAACTAAGCAAATAAAAAGAATGTTCATATATCACTAATGCAGTGCTTATTGCAGGTAATATTGCAGGTAAATTAATATATAGAGTAGCTCATCAACGTAGACTGCCCAGTGTCAGAAGATTGATCACATTGAATTTTCACACCAGCTTCTAGATAATATTACCTAAGCATTCCCATAATCTGATATAATTACTAAAAGATTATCGCCCATGATCTACTTTTCATATTCCAGGACTACCAACTTCCATTGACAGACAAATGAGAAAAATAAGATTTTTGTTGTAACAACTTTCATTTCAACAAAAATCACTTTTGGTCGTGTAATAACAAGTCCAAAAGTGATTTTAGTTTTTAAAAGAATATAACTTTCAAAGCAACTAATAAAAAATTTTAATCTAAACAACAATGACATAAGTTTAAGATTAGCTATAAGCTGAAAATATATCTAATATAGATAATATGCTGAAAAGATATGACTCTACCAATCTCATTTATAACTCATAAATTCTAGAGTGCACTTATTTTGAAAATTAATTCAAGAGAGTGACATTAGGATTTTTTTAAAGCATGAAACACAAGGGTAGAACATAAAAGTTAAAAAAATGTCCTATACCTAAAACAAATTAGAATTTTGAAGCCAGCATTCATCATCGTGCACACTTAGTAGAGTAAAGTATAAGAGCTTGAAAAAGATGATAGCTTAAGTACAGATGGTAAAAATCCAGACATTAAAACCATTTTATAAATATCTGCACCGACGTTATTACAGAATCTTTTTTTTTTAGGTAATCTACTGGTTAAGGTAGGTTTTTGGATGGACACAAATATCAAATAAATATTTTGTAACTCCAAACAAAACCCAATCCAGCAACCTACTCTACATCAGGTCTCTCTTCATCTCTGTGCACTTCTTTCCTCCCTTCATCCCATCCAACATCCCTATCCTGTTCCTGCCCTTTCCTCATTTGCCTAACATTCTCCTCTCTATTACCTTCTTCAACATTCCACTACCCCTCAACACAGCTTTCATCCATTTTTCCTGCCTCCATAGGATTTCTCTCAACAAACCCCTCTCCTCACCCACCATCTCCAGTACTTCCTCATTTGTTTCCCTTTCGGTCCATTCAGAATCATTTTTTTATCATTATTATTATTAGGTAATCTACCGGTTAAGGTAGGTTTTTGGATGGACACAACTATCAAATAAATATTTTGTAACTCCAAACAAAACCCAATCCAGCAACCTAAACTACATCAGGTCCCTCTTCATCTCTGTGTACTTCTTTCCTCCCTTCATCCCATCCAACATCCCTATCCTGTTCCTACCCTTTCCTTGCTTGCCCAACATTCTCCCCTCTATTACCTTCTTCAACATTTCACTACCGCTCAATACGCCTTTCATCCATTTTTCCTGCCTCCATAGGATTTCTCTCAACCCCTCTCCTCACCCACCATCTCCAGTACTTCCTCAATTGTTTTCCTTTCGGTCCATTTCACCTTCTCCATTCTTCTCCACACCCACATTTCAAAAGCCTCCAATCTACGTCTATCCTCCTGCTTAAGTGACCACGTTTCCGCACCGTACATAGCTACGACAGAGAGAATATCTAGACAAATTCAAAAAAAGAGGATGGATGCTAACCATATAATATTTTTGATTTTTTATCAGATAAGTGGACTCCCACTCAGCCCCATGAAAAAGAATATCCTAAACTAGAGTGAGAAGCGATTTGCCAGTTAATCCAAAAACACTTTTCAAATATCATAAGATGTAAACATTGAACAAGTAATACTAATTATATATGTAAGCTTTATCATTTTAAATGGAAGACTAATGAAAAATATTTCTTTCCATATAATAATTTTCTTGGGCCTATCAAATAATACAGCCAGTTAATTCAGCCTATCCTCCAAATTTAGAGTTCTCAATGCATTGTTATTCAAAATATTTGAGGGCCAAAAGTCAGTTTCCCAAGTTTGTTTTTGGGTTACTAGTAGAGTGGTTATGAATTAAGACATCTTTTTAAAATCACTATTCAAAATTAACATAAATATTCAGTTGATAAGCTATTTACATCAGCATTAGAAACAGTAGCCTACTAGGCAAGCTAGGTTTTTAATGGACCTCATGCTTTGGAACACTCATAAGTCCCATTTAACATTTACCTAAAGACCTTAAAAATTCACATAACACTAAACCATTTTTTAAATCCAAATATTTTCTAACTCACATCATTGCATTCAATATGCCAGTTCATTTTTGCTATCTACTTTAAAAACTCAGCATTCTCCATTTGTCAATAAATTCTCCATTGGCATTGCTTTTTTCCAATGGTAGCTCCTTATGATATTCCCTTTTCAGCTTGTTGCACATGTTAAAGCTAGTATCAGTTGACTTTATTTTAGGACCATGATAGAATAGTAGCAGATTTTCCTGCTAATATGCCTGTCTGTAAAGGATCCAGCCATGCAATATTTTGAGAAAAATAGCCTACTTAGAATAATGAGGCTTAGTCCCCTTCGAAGTTCTCCCCCATGGGGACTCACACACCTATCCCAGTATTTCTCCACTTTTCAAAACAATCAGCAAAGTCCTTTTTCAGATTGGTCATCAGTTGCCTCATCACATTTTCCGTATCTCGTCAATGTCAAGAATTTTGTGCAGCAGTTGCATGGGACTAGCTCCAAGCCACAAAAAATGACCAAGGTTTTCTAAAAAGTAGTCATAACTGGAGGTGAGTCATTGGTCTACGGCAATGACCCTGAAACAAAATCCCAATCTTCCAAAGAGTCGGTTGATGAGATAGAGGAGAACGCAGCGAGGCCATTCCAAAAAAGGATTTTGCCAATTTTTTTAGAAGTTGAAGAGACTCTGGGATAAGTGTGTCATGTCCCAAGGGGAGTAATTCAAAGTGGACTAAGGCCTCATTGTTCTAGGTAGGCTATTTTTATCAAAACATTACATACCTGGATAGTTTTAGTACAGATCTCATATAAGCTAATGAGTAAATTAGTTATTTTGTTCCTTAATTGTTTTAAGCTTAATGGCAAACTTGATTAAATATTGAAGTTAATGATTTAAAGAATAGGGCAAAGTTCTGTAAGCCATTATCTGAATCAAGTTAGGACATCCAATTTTTTTGGCTAGGAGATGAAAGAAATTCACTGGACAGCTTCAAGGAATTGGCATTATAATAGCAGTTTTTCTAGAGTTCATTATTGAAGGAACACTTAATATACCAAAGGCAATTGTACGGTGATCAGAGGATTAAAAACATTTACAGAATGTTCCTGGACATTTTAATTAGTGATAACATAATCTAACTATGCAGATTTTCTGGTTGGTTGAGAGTTGGCACATTACAGTTTAAAGAACCTGAGTAAAATATAGAGTACCATATTTTGCTTCACAGATCATATATATTTTTGTGATTTTATAACAATATTAGCTCTATACTTTTGAATAAAGACAAGACCTCTTCTACGGGTAGCTAATTAATTAATGTACTAAACTCATTCCTAGGTGAGCAATGATGAAGACAGCTATTAAGTTATAAAACCAAGAACAGCAATAATTTCAAAGTGCAGCAAAGCATGGAAACACTCAAATCTAAAATCTTACACACTAATATACTTGTAAATATGAAGACAACACCAACGAATCACTTAAGCGACCTTGTTTCATTTATGACCACTAAATCAAACTTACAATGCAGATTTTCCAAAACCTTCAACTAGCCGGATAACCTTTCTAAAATTCTATAACCCCAAATTTCAAGAAACTGTAACAGTAACTTTAACGGAGTCACCCGCTATGTGTGCATTATAATGCAACCATTTCAGAGAGTAAAAATCATTCATCCCGGTCAAGGCGAATGATTTTTACTCTCTGAAATGGTTGCATTATTCTATAACCCCATACCGCAGAACTGAATAGCCATATTAGGTTCGAAAATGTAATTGAGGATTAGTTCAAACCTCCAGTATTCTTGAATATTTTGAACTGTACTTCTCAAAACCTAAAATTGAATGCATGTGCACTTCTACACCATAGTAATGAATATACGTATTTATATGTTTTCCTTATGACGACATCTATGGTAGCTGCTCTTTGATGATTGAAGAATATTATTGTGTGACAACCATTGGAAACAGAAGCAATCGATAGAATTGGGGCATCCAAACACTGCAGAAAATATTAACTTTGGCAGAATCATTCCCTGGTGTGCACATTTCATGCTGCCACTTCAGGCATATGGGGGCGATGGAAACAAATTTTATAGGAACAAGAAAAGTTTTCCACTCAGTAACCAAAGGGATTTATGAAATATAGCGCTTTCGCAAAATGAATGGAATGGAAATGGTAGCTGCGAAGAAGGATTGCCGGGATTTTTTAATTAGGAGCTTAAAACATTCCATATATGTGCAGCTTAAAAATTATTTGGTGATTCGCACAGGCTTGGGTCGTTTAAAAATTTGAGATAATAAAAGTATAAATATAGTGTACATGTCAGTTGCTCAAAATTTCTTTTATTTGCTGTAAATAATTAACATTACCTGTTAAAGCCGTCTCGCCTTCTTTTTGGAAAATAAACATGGTCTGCGGAGGAAGCGTTTGGAAGTAGTCGTCATCCTCAACAAATGTTCCATCCTGTAATAAAACCTTGACGTTTGCAGCTTCGGCCTTGTCAATCTGAAATAAAGTATTTCCTTTTTAAATCAACCGAGATCATAAGACACAAATAATTTACAGAAAATAACAATTCTCTGACATTAAGTTTATGGCACCCCTTAAGACGAAGGTCTGCTAACGTAGTACATGCAACTCCACAAATACGTGATCTCTGCGAGTCAGCGACTTTAAATCCTTTCGGCTGAAAAATTACGAAAGCCATTAGGTTTCCACAATGAATCAGCACCTAAAAACAAATTAGGTTCATCCCACTTACCTTCTTCACCGAAGACATTAGTTATTGACATTCCGAAAGCAAACCGCAATGAAAATTTCCCGAAGTTGGGGGTGCAAATCAGCACATTAAAACATCGCCAGCGAAAATATTACCTGAAACACACAAAATAATATTTCCAACGGTTCCCTCGCTAGTCAAAACGAAAGTGTGCGTATTTCGTTATTCATGATTTAGAAGACTGCTATGTTAAGACCTTTAACTCAGCTTTCCCCCCCACTCTCGAAGAGGAAGTTGTTTTAGAATGAAACTGCGACGTAGTTACATATAGTCTTATATTGAGTTTTCGTATTTTCTATTCCTCTTTCCGTATATTTTTAATATTTCCAATTATTTATCATATTTCATTACCAAAACGTAGCCCCGACATTAGAAAATGATTTGGGTGGTGCTCATAGGAAAGAAAAACATCTGTATTGGCGTTTATAAAGTTATTGAACGAAAAACCTTATGCAAGTTCAATTCAAAAGCCATAAATTATTGAATAAAAAATGAACCTCATATTTAAATGCACATTTTTACAACAAATCTTTACAATATGAATACTAATTTTTGGTAGGTAGCACTAAAATCTTCCAATTATGCTTCCTTATTTTCTAGTACCTGGCTCTGCAATAGAGAAAAGGAATTACATTAAAATTGTGGACTTATGAGAAAGTTAGATCAAATTCTTTCAATTAACAGCTGAAAGATAATGTTGCTTTTCACTAATTTATGAAATGATTGACTATGATTGCTGCACTTGCCATGAAAGTAATTTCAGATGATGGCATCACAAAAAAGTTGTAAAAAACGATCATTATGGCTGAATACCCATACTAATAGTGACTTATTTACTGGGTTATTGAAGACAGGAAATGTAAAAATAATCAATTAGGCCATTTTATTCATCTCTATACATAACTGGTTCATGGATACTTCAGTGACAACTGAAATGAATAAATTCCCAAAATTAAGTATAAGTGACACCTGAAAAATTGAAAATCAACTGCTTCAGACAGCATTGGGATTATTAAAATGGACAAATTCCTCCGGTGACCTAATGTGTTCATTCACACCGAGCTGCAGTGACACTTTGGCCAAAAGCAGAAAGAATTTATTCAGAGGGAAAGGTTGTGTTTTGTTGGTCATCATCTAAAAGAAAATGTAAAAAGCTATCTTGGAGCCACAAGGATGAACCTTGAGAAATGTCTACATCACATGAACACCCACACATACAACTGAACCTATTTTTTTGACAGTTAACATCAGCTAGCCCTCCTGTACTCTATTGAATATGTTCATGAAAATGAGAGGATTAGTCAGTCCAAAGATCACAGCCATCACCCATGGTATTACCTTGGGCCTGGTTAGAAAATAAATCATTAATTAATGCAGTTTTCAATGCCGTCTGGAACTGGTGTGTATTGGGATTATGATTATCCCCAGTTTGGAATGATAATATGAAAACACTTTCTATGGGATCTTGATTAAGGTTTCTTGTGTTGAGTTGCCAAAGCTGCTCAGTTTTAAAGGCCAGCCTACATAAATGCTACCGTTCGTGGGGTTCTTAACAACTCATCCTACAAAGGAGGATGGGTTATCTCTTTCTATTCCAGGAATTCCTGACTGGATTTTGACAGTAATCTATATGACTCCCATTACTGATGGCCAACTTCAAGAGTTTCTTGCATTGGTTATGCATTGCTCCATTGAAACTGTCAAAAGTACAATTCACCTTCATCAGGAATTGTGCTGTAGACAGCTCTTCCATGCCCAAAACACCTGCAAGAACAATTGGTTTGGTAACGATTGGTTTCAATTGGTATTGATTGGGTTTGGTTAGGCTTAGTTGGTTTGGGTTGCATTACATTGGGTTGGTTGTGGTTGGGTAGGATACATATAGTGTGTTCATTTGATATGAATCTTATTTCGCTACTTATTTACTTCTTAATTACCATCAGAAAGTTGAACTGTTTTCCTCCTTCAAATCACAGCTGAACATGCAACATCTTTCTTCTAGGAGCCATCACTGATATATGGAATATTCAATGCGAAAAGATCACAGAAAATTCAAATTCTTTTGAAGCTAGTGTGACTCAATCTGAAGCAAAATTGGATCCTTACCCAAGAAGATGCTACCTCACCCCCACCTTCTTTTGGAAGGGGCAGATCATTCAGCATCTTTAGCTGGGAAACCCTCTCACAGATGGTCTAAAATGAGGCTGAAAATAAGGCAGACCACTGATAGGCCTCATTTGAACTGCCAGTTCCTGTACAGTGAATTTGTGGATGATCATGTGCTCACCATTGTCTTCTTATGTCACTGGAGTTTTTCAAACAATTTATAACACAATAACTAGAGTATAAGTATTCAATTGTCAGCAATCAATACATTAAAAATGTCTAATTCATAAAGCAGCTGCATGAAATTATGCATATTATTGGAGCTGCCGTATTCTGCCTAGTTAAAAGCAAGAAAGCATTGTCTCTCTTCCATTTGTTTTCCTTCTTTCCAACAGTTTTTATTTATTTATTACTATTTCGTCTCATTATTTTACAATGGCAAAACATAAGTTAGATTTCGTATGAAAACAAAAATGTGAACATACATTTTGAGAAATGGTTATAATAAAAACTGTCATAACTTGACAAAAAGTACTCATTTAGGTCATATAAAAAAACTCTTGATTAAAAAAGATTTGATATGAGTTAGTATCTTTTGTCCCTGCCGGTAAATGATTATAAATTTGAATACTATTATAAAGGGATCCTTTCAGAAACAAAGAAGTGGAATGCTGTTTTATATGCACCTTCTTTCTTTGTCTTGCGACATAAACATGGATACTTTCATTTTTAAAAGTAGACACAAGTTTTCTCAGATGTACACACATGCATGATATATGTACAAACATGTTACTGGAAAGATTTCAAGGTTTATGAAATGAGGTCTACATGAGTCTATTTTTGGAATGTTGGCCAAAAATCTAATTACTCTTTTTTGCATGATGAGTACTTTTTTAACACCCATAACAGAGCCCCAAAAGATAATTCCATAACATACACGAGATTGAAAATTACCAAAGCAGGCTGTTTTTAAAACTGTTTGATCTATCATCTTTGCTAAGTTTCTCAGGACATCAGAAATTCTAGAAAGTTTACTCCTTAAATGCCTAATATGTTCATCCCAGTATAAGCTTTCATCAATTATTTAACCTAAAGAGTTGGTAATGCTAACTTACTTCAAAAGATTATCTTCAATGTAAAGATCCATTTCAGGGGTTTCTTTTATTAAATTGTATAGAGTGTTTTTTTTCAAAATTTATTGAAAGCTCATTTTAAACCAGTCTCCCAAGACTGCTAGGGAATTATGAACATTATACCCCAGCAATGGGTTGTTCTTGTTATTTAGTATTAAATTTATGTCATCTGCATAAAGAATAATTTCATCTCTTTAAATATGTCATTAGACTATTCATATAAATTAAGAGCAGCATGGGACCTAGTAAACTTGACTTACTGATTCTGTAGTGGATAAGTAACTCCTTCGTATATTGTACTTCATATTTGAATTGATCTCTAAGAACATTTCAATAAGAAAGTATACCCACTATAGCTTTTATGTGCATCAGATGATATAAAAAATTACCCAAAAGTAAACAAGATGCTAATGGAAATAATGCTTTCAAACATAAATTAAAGAGATACCTACAAGGTAAAGTGTTCTATTTGGATCCCAATAATACTTTTAATTATTGGGTCTCTTACTTTTAGTACATCAATGCTCTGTGATTAATGGATATTTGTGTTTGCGGCACTAAATTAATTGCAAGTACCATATTTGTATCTCAATTGTCTGTGTGTATTGTACTTTATTGTGAGATACCTTGCATCATGTATTTACACCATCCATCTGGTGTTTTGTAATATGATCTTTGGACAAATAAAATATGTAATACTATTATGTATGGGTTTTTATCTTTAAATCTACAGTGAGCAGCAGCATAATTAGCCGATTTTAATTGGGCATTAGGGAAAGTCAGCATGTACCTCAGGCATTGATATATTATGCAGAGGGTTATTGTGACTGACAATCTCAGACAGTTAATTTGCATCTCTCTTGTAAATTAAGTGAATGAAAAATATCCTCCATGTTTAGTTGTGCCATAAAGCATGTGTAGAGTGGATGAAAAACTCCCTTACATTTTGTAGTGCACTCAAAAGGATAAAATTACTATGGATATTAGAGTTAAAAAGCTTGCAAAAATTCTCCCTTCTTTCTCAACAGCAGTGGTATTTGCTAGAGCAGTGAACATGAGAAAGAAAAAAAAATATCTACTCGGATAAAAAATAGGTTCACAGTTTGATAAAAATGAGAGGGCAAGATTGACATTTCTCAGAAAATAACATCTTTTGGAGGACGATGATTCCTTTCAAAATTATTTAAATAAGAGGAGGATGCATATAGACTTCTGCTAGATGACGATGAACAAAAATAATGGAAGTAAGACTGTTACAAGGAAAGTAGTAACTCCATACCAGAGATTATTGAAAGCTCTAAGTCTCTACCTTGAATCTAACAATTGGGCTGTCCAGTGCCTATTACCCTAGCAAAATTATTCCCACCAATTCTGGTAGAAGACAACTGTCTCAATGCTGCTGCTATGGAAATTACATTGTTTTACCATTCTGGACAGAAAGGCAATACAACAGAGTCCTCTTATTATTTGAAATGATAGAAAAATGTGTATGTCTTGGCATTGTAAATTATAGTAGGTATACTAAATAAATTGCATTCATAACACCAGAGTGTTTTTTATACCATAGACATTATTAAACTCCATATTTCTTTATTTCAGATTTCCATTAATATAAACTTACAAAAAATGACATGATAGAAGAAAGAATATATCTTTTAGCAAAAATTATAAAAGACTGCATAATAATGAAAAAGAAATGATTCAAACAATATTAAATAGAGATAAAAAAAAAGTCAGGAGATATGCCTCACAATCACATTTACTGGTGTTAAAAAAACAAAATTAGTCATTTACAACAATCTTCCTCTGCATTCAGTTGAATTACAGCTGCAGTACATCACTTTTCCGGGAACACTACCAACATCATAGTTATAATCCCATGTTAACTCTGTGCCAGCTGTAATATAGGTAAGGGCAAAAAATGCAACCCATGGGAAACGTAGATCATGAGAGTCCACGAAAACATTCTGAACAAAAACGTTGGGTGAGCAGGAGTGCTGTAAAAATGAAAAAAAATTAAAAATAAACAAAAAGTTTACTTAAATAATTATTTACTTCACCAATTACAACAATAACAAATTTAGAAAATATGTAAAGTGCACTTATGATCACAAATTTTTGATTATTTAGGATTAGTTTTTTATAACGAATAAAATTTAACATGAAACTTTATAGAGTGAGGTGCCACCAGTCACTACCAAGGCTTCACAACAGACCATAAACCTCTCAGCATATGACGGTAAAGCAACTATGAAAAAGGAGAGAAGTCTGTAGAGAGGAGATATGTTTTACTAAAATAGTGTTCCCTTCTCTTTGTGACATGGTTGCAAGCCAAGTGGGTAGAGGATAAAACCCAAATCCCTCAGTTCAATCTTCTCTCTAATCGAAGCAATATTGTCAGACTTGCTTACCACGGGCTTTGATTATTCCCACAATATCACAATTAAAATTGCATGGAAGATACATCATTAGTTTAATACTTTGAGCCTAAGTTTAAGCTTAACTTTGAGCCTCTAAGTTTCCAGGGGCACTTTCTTAAGATTTAACCCTATTATTTCTATAGTTTTCCTATGTATTTTATTTGTTCTATAGCTGTGGAGTTTTTCCAAGGAATAAAATGGAACCTCACTTAAAGAGCATCTTGCATAATGAGTAATTAGCATAAAAAGCAAAAAATATTTTTCAAAAATTACAATTAACAAGTGACATCTTGCACTATAAGTGATGGGGTGAGGGGAAGTCCCGGATTGATTGTATGCCTGCTGCTTCAGTCTGTGTTTAGCACTTGTTCCCCTAGAATCTCAGCATTGGTAGTGATCACATATTTTTCTAAAATTGTGTTCAGACATACTATTAAAAATGTCTGATGATTGAGGTAATTACACTGTAATATCTACATTGTTTTACACATATAATAATGAATACACTATTTTAAATAGTTGACTAGTTTTCTATACGTTAAGTGGCTCACTACTGAATTCAAATGACTGGTTTGTACAAGGCCTACTGTGCACTGTGGTGAGATGAAAACATCTGATGCTTTTAAACTGCATGGTACATAATACAAAATTTTATTCATTTTCTGGGAGAACATATAAGAACACAATGACCATGTTAAGACAAATGTATGGTATTTGCATTTATTTTAGTGGTTATTTCTTTTTTCTCTACTCTTAAGTTTACCATATAGTGTGAATGTGATTTTTCATGCTCAATTCATAAGTAGAACACTCCTCAGAAGACAGGCTGGTTCCAAGAGGAGAGGGCACATTTGGATTTAGGACATAAGGAGTTAACAATTCTACAATGAGCTACAGGGCATTGGAATAATTGAATTCCACCTTATACTTACATTCAGATACCTTCCAACATTTCCAATACTTTTGGCATCCATTATGTAGCAATATTCTCCAGGTCCAAAAAACTCCCTCACAGAACGGTACTTAGATTTGGTTGATGGTTCTGTTTCACATGGCTCAGGCTCAGCAGCAGAAAATTTTGAAGGCTGCCTTCTTGCTATTTGGGAGAAAAGTAAGGAATATATAATGTAATACATTGGGCCAAGCCAGATGAGGACATTCACATAAACTTACTCACTCATATTCACATACTCATAATACAGAATTTACACGCACCCTATAAAGGGTGGATGGAGCTAAACCTATGCTATCATTCACACTTGCTGCATAAAAGCCCACAGTTGTGGGCTTTTATACAGCAACCCACAGCACAGTTGTTTTTCCTATTAAAGCCATTAATATGTTCTAAATATTGCTATTGTTAACATTATAGATTTCAGTAATTTGGTGTAAGGGGAAGAAGAGGTGAGACTGAAGAGTGGATACAGATTTTCATTGAGAAAAGCTGCCCGTGGATCTAAAACTAAACACTGAATTAGATTACAAGTGTGCATAACTTGTAATGTAAATGTTACAGCAAAATGAAGATTCACTATTAACATATTTAGCAGTTTTGGGTGCTGAATATGAAATCTAATACACTAACAACCACATTATCCATAGATCCCAAATTCCAGTAGGGCAAAATCACATGTCCACCCCAAAAGTTCAGGGGACAAAATATTTATGGTGGTATTGATTAAAGTAGGACATCCCAATGTTTGTTAAGATGTTTACTGATTTCTCTAGCAATTTTCAATTTGAATATAGCAACAATATTTTCAACGGCAGGAACATTCAACTATCATTGGAATTGTGCACACTGCTTTTTTAACAATGTTGACATGTACAGGAAGAAAATTCAGAAAAGAAATATTAGAAATAAAGAAGAAATATAATTTCATTTAAAGAAAAAATGACAAAATTTACCTCCATCTGAGTCGTCTTCATCACCACTCAAGTTGGGTGACACACTCTGCTTTTTGGTTCTATGACTTCTTCGTCTGGTAGTGACAGCTAATGCCGAAGCCAAAAACAATTAATAAAATTTATATAAGTAATTGCAGCCAACTCTAGGGTGTGGAAATGTCACAATTATAATTGAAGTTAATTGTAATATTCCACAGACTTTATTTACATTCATATGAAATATGAATTATGAGAATGAATTATTGATAAGATATACATGTATGTGTACCTACTGGAAGACCAGGTCAAGAATTCATTCATATTCATTCATTTATTTATTCACATAAATATTTCACAGAATATATGTATTTCAGGGCATATGCATCATCTTCTGGTACAAAATAAAATTCCATGTACATAATGGGTAAATCAAGGGTGGGGGAGATAAGTGAGAGATTTGCAAAAGGGCAAGTACAGGATGGGAGGGGAGGAGAGAAAGGGTGGGAAAGATTTTAGTCATTCTCAGGAGGATGCTCTAATTTTCATTTCAAGTACAAAGATGAATAACATACATAGAAACAGTAAATTTGTAACACTACACAACCAAAACAAACAAACACAGTAAACAACCCGAAGGTCGGTTTGGTAGGTGATGGTAGAGTTCACCCAGTACTAAGCCCAATGGGGTGTGAAGTTCACACATCAGGGTAGGAAGGCCAGTTCCTTTCCCTGTGCCAGTTATGGTTTCCCAGGAAGACTGGTACCCGAAAAATCACATAGCTTGGGTGGAGCTACAGGTGCCCAGAGAGGCTTGCCTAGGAGTCGAACCCAGGCCCTCAGCAGTCCAGCGCTCTACCCCTGGACTTCCGCGACCTACTCACAACCAATATGTAATACTGAGAAAAACAGTGGATCACTTACATTCATCATCTCTTGAGGAGTCGCTTTCATCCATCTTTTTTGTTCTCTTTCTCAGCCGAGATCTACAACATAATGGCAATATTTAAAGAAATGCATTTGAGTGACTACATAGTAAGCTTCCTTAGTAAATTATTGGTCTTCAGCGGACTTAATGGATATGTTTATCACATTCTCAAATAGGTGACATGATATGGCCAATGCATTCAAGGAAACATAACTTTAGAAAATTAAATGAAATCATTGCTATGAATACATTTAATGTAAATAAATTTACTTAAACAAATGGTAAAATGCCCTAAGAAAATAAAATCGTCTGCCATGTAGAAGGGGTATTCAAATTTTAAGGTCTCCAATTTCTTTCTCAGGACTGGAAGTAGATAAAAGACGAGGTATAGTTTAAAATACATGAGCATTCATGCATACAAGACACAGATGGCTGAACTGTAAAGTGCAGAGGGTTTGCCTAGCTGCTGCTAGAATGGCAAGCAATTTCAATACTCAAAACAGCATCATTCATTTACAAGAAGTCTGATCATGTTTTTCGCTTGCAAGATTAAATGTCCACCAAAATTAACCAATAATTGAATGTGACATGCAGTGAAGTCATGGATATCAAAAATGTGTGTGGATATGACAGTTCAAGAAAGACAACACAACATGTGACTATTAACCCAAGAAGTCTTACTAGTCCACAAACCAATTTGGTTTTACACCACGCAAAAAGGATTACTACAAAAACATTCAAGAAGCCAATCATGGCATCAATGTTGTGAGAAATATGTTCATCTACTGGGAGACCAGGTCAAGAAGTAATAGTAGTAAACTTTCTGTTGTGAAGTGTTTTTCTAAAAAAATTGAAAGACCTTAGAATTTGAAATTACACTGTACATGAAAAAAGACACAACACTTGAAAAGTTCTTACATGCATGTAACAAGAGGATGACTGCAATATGGCCAGTCTTATATTATTTTGCTTTAAAAACATGTACCTCATAAATTTTTCAGTTATAATAGTTATAAGTAATACAAATATGCTTACTTTCTAGGTGTGACCTAATCTATAAGCATCTTCCATCATTATTTGGTTCAACATTAGTACTATATTTTAATGAAAAACTCTTTACTGCAAAATCTAGAAAAATAGCAAGACAGCACAGGTTGCCTAATAGATATTATCACCATTAAGATCAAAGAAATGTTCTCACAGAGAATAAATGGATATAGCTAAAACTATTACAGCAGGCCATAAACATGGGGCTTAATAAAAGGAAACCTTTTCTGACACTCCATGAACCATCTCTTGAATTTTCTAAGGAATCATCAAACAACCCATATTTTATAAAAAATACCAGTGTCCATCGTATCCTAAAACCCAAGGGAATCAGCTGATAAGTAATTATAAAATTGTCATTGATATTAAAGAGAACTTTGAGATATTAAATAATTTCAGTAGGGCATATGAACTCTTTCTACTTTGAGATTCCTATGCATGTACCTCTGTAAGATGGAAACCTAGCATATTTTCTGATATTTAGATATATTTCAATGGGAATAAAAATGATGAACAATTATGGAGTATTTATGGAACTCCTGAATAACTTATTGCTCATGCCCCTTATTTCTATAAAACTTACCTGATGGATAATTCGTCTGGTGTCATTTCGAGGCGAGTAGAAATTTTAAAGTCTTCATCAATGCTGTAGCTATTTTTATGTCCTTTGGCACATCTCATCATTTCCTCCATATCTTCATTCACATTATCATCGTCATCATCATCATCCGAATCCCCTGAAAGGTCATGACACTTCAAATTAGATTTACCAAACTGAGAGATCATTTTTATTGAGAATTGTTTTGAAGTCAAATGTGGCATTGCCAATAGTTTAATAACAGAACCTTCAGAAAGGAAAAAAGATGACACCTAAAGTAAGAAATAAGATGTACATAATGCAGCATGAAGCATTTAACCCTTTAATTCAATCTTAATGATAGACAAATGGATATTCAACGACTCCATACAAAATATTAACTTTGTAAATGTATTAAAGGCCTACCTAACAGGGTTCTCATGGATGCGGTGGAGCAGCATGTGCATTTTGTTATCCCACAGGTCCATGGAAATGAGCTCTTTGAAGGAGCAGTGTTGTACTGTGAAATTCCGTGTTAAACTCTGCATATCCTTCACGGAAACTTTTGAGTTGATTAACAAGGCTTATGGTGAGGATGCTATGAAATGTACCATGTGTTATGTGTTGTTTACCTCGTTCAAAAAGGGGCGGCAAACAGTAGAAGATAAGAAGCATTCTAGAAGACCATCAATGTTGACTGATGGGCCCCACATTGAGTAAGTGAATGATCTCGTTCATGCAAATCGACATTTGAATATCAGTGAACTTGCAAAAAGAGTATGACATCTCAATTGGTTCTTGATATGAAATCCTGACTGAAAAATTGAGGATGCATTGAGTTGCCCCCAAATTCGTGTCTTGCCTGATGACAGTATACAAGTAACAACATTGAGTTCAAGTCTGTCAGAAACTGTTTGATCAAGCTGAAGAGGATGAAACCTCTACGGAAACACTCCATGATCATAACAGGCAATGGGTCATGAGTTTACGGATATGACATTGAAACAAAAGTGCAATCTTAAGAATGGATTGGTGAAACATCTTCCCACCCCAAAAAAGCTGGACAAGTTCACTTGAATGTCAAAGTGATGTTGACTGTTTTTTAAGGAAAGGGGGTTATGTATCACAAATACATACCTAAAGGCCAGAGAGTCAACATGGAGTACTACCTGAGGGTTAAGAAATGCCTAACAGAGAGAATCAGGTGAAAATAGCTCGCACTTTCACGGAGCGGCCAATGGTTTTTTTCAACAAGACAATGTGCTGGCTCATTCATCTCTTAGAACTCTTGCGTTTTTAGCCAAAAACAAGACCGATGTGCTTCCCCACCCACCCTACTCACCAGACCTGGCCCCATGTCCCTTTTTCCTGTTCCCCAACTAAATGTCCCGCTCAAAGGAAAAAGATTTGCCAACATCTCAGAGATGGAGAAAAATTCAACGGAGGAGCTTATGAGCATTTTAGAAGCATTCCAGAATTGTTTCCAAAAGTGAAAACACCATTCGAATAAGAGTATACCCATATGTTGGAGAGGAGACTAATTTGCAGGGAACCCTGACCAATGATTTGTTGATGAAGTATTTTTTTTAATAAATAAAGTTTGGGAACTTTATGAACAGATGTCATATTACGAAATAAGTTGAATAAGGGACTTTGGTGTGACTGAAATAGATATAATCACAAGAATTAATAAAAATTAAGTGACAAACCTTCTGATTTACTCTCGTCCATGTAATCTAGTTCCTTCATCTGGACATCTGGGGGAATTTCAGGAGGAGGAAGAGAATCTTTGACTTCATCTTTGGATGGTGGTGCACTGGTATCCATTGGATCACACTTCATATCATCCATCACATCACTTTCATAGCCTTCCTTTATCCTTTCAACCACTTCAATATAGTCAAGCTCTGCCAAGTACTCATCTCCATACGTCTTTCCATCCTTTTAAATTAAGAAAAAGATTACACTGAAATGTAATGCCACAATAACTGAATGTATTTAGATAAACTGCTTATTCAGAGCTAAGTACTAAAAGCTTTTTTTAATGAATGACCCACACATTTTGGCAAGCAAAAAGTGAAAAATGTTCTTATCACCAAAAACTTTTCATTCGTATGCTCCTAAATTGGCAAAGCTCAAGGAACATCTTAAGAACTCTATAATACAGGAAGAACAGGATTACTGTTCAACAAAAATGATTTTAACTGAAGCGAGAAAATTAGCAATAGGTACGTCTGTGCTAATTTTTCTCGGACAGGGTTATTATGTGAAGAATTCACAAAGGCAATGGTCTCTGCATGCATATCAGAAGTACATTAGCACAAAAAATGCCACTTGATTACCGAACGAAAGATTATAGAATTCAACAGTGAAAACTAAAGCATAAATGGATTTTAGCAGCAGCAGTAATGATGAATTTGTGAGATTCTAAGATGAATAAATATTTATATAGTTGCAAAATTTTTAATGTAACAATTATCTTTTCTTACCATAAAGTTTAAAAAATAAAATACTTTTCAGTCTGAGCTAAGAACTTTTCATAAATTCTAACCTGAAAAATCATAGTGTGTCTTATGGCACACAAAATATGGTACGTATATTGCCACAGATGATAATTAGTAACTCTCATTCATCACCATAATAAATGAATAAATAGGGAAAATAAATAAATGAATAGGATGAATAAATAGTGCAGCTTTGAACTGGAGGCAGTAATGTTCAACCTCAATTAATAAATAAACTTGATTGTAGGAAACTTGCCAAAAAATAGCCGCAAACAATTCATACAACCCTAAACATATAGAATATCTTACAGTCAAAAATCAACAAATTCTTCATTTACGAAATAATTCTCAAAAATTAAACAAAAAACTACTAAAAGAAAAAAAATTAGATATGTCTTTTACAATAATTCATGCCTAAAGAACCAGATCTCACATGCCAAAAAAACAAAATTCCCCAAGACAAGAAAATGGAGTGTAAGAACTAAAGTTCTTGGAGTGTTCTGCTAAATATATTGGGCAAACCAGAAAATATTTAAAGAAAGGATAGAGGAACAAAAAGCTTACATAAAGGATAAGAATAGGAACATAACATCCTTTGCCAAGCACCTCATCGAACATTACCACAAAAGTGACTTGGAATCTGAACTACTTCAAGTCGAAAATATAGGGAATAGGCTAGATTCATTGGAATGATCAGAAATTTTACAACCCATCTGTAGCAAGGATGAATTTGTTGACAAAATTTCGTATCCCTCCTACACTCCCCTCCTAGACCAACCACTCTTTTATGTCCAGTGCTCCACACAGGAGGCATCCCTGTCCCAAACAAACCCCCATTACTAGCCAACGATTGAAACCACATGCTGCATTTCTCTTGCATTCCCCTCCCATCTGAATCCGATATTTTCATCTTTCATTACAATATATTCAGTGAATTCCATAAAGTTATGCCTGAGACAGCAAATAACCTACCTCATTAGCACCTTGCTCAGTCAGCAGCTGACCAACATACACACAAATAAATGCACCCTGTGGAATGTCACTCAAACACTGCACACCCCAGCCACGATTACTGGTGCGAAAAACCTGGAGCCTCTGCTGCAGTGGTAATTGTGCAACTCTGTTTAAGCAGGTTTCTTTGCATTTGCACCTTTAAAAAATTGATAATGAATGTGCTGACTCTAAAACAAAAAATCTTAAAAGCAATTATGTGGAGATTATCTCACAATGACATTTATTTTTTTATAGGCCATAATACACACAGGGAAAAACCATAAAGTGAAATTGTACAACATGAATAATTACCTAGAATTGCACTCATAAATTCCAGTGGTGACAGCCTCTGGAAGACGTTTATAAAGATAGCCCACAGTTGGATCTGTCATTCTACTCGCCCCATAACTGGTACCTTGAATGGTCAACTGCCAGCAAGCGCATTTTTCTTTATCCTTGAAAAAGAAACATCCGACATAAGTAATAAAAATTATTGCTAACTGTTTAACTACAATCCAATAACAAATTAATACATTAATCTTTTAAGATTTAAAAAGACTGATTTATCTTCAACTATTCTAAAAAAATACAATTTAGGAGAAATCTTCTATTGGCAGTTGGGACCACTATTTAGTAAATTGTAAAGTGTATTTTCATTCCATCTCTATGTTTGAACAATATGTAGTGACAAAGGCATCCTCATAAGAGTAATTACAGACACAAAAAATGGAATCAAAAAGATAAGATGACATTATACAAAAGTTACTTAGGTTATAAATTTACCAGAATTCATTCACAATGAGCTGGGTGCTAGTGAATGGATATTACACTAACAAATCATTTAAGCCAGATAGCTTTTTTCCATCTACTACAGAATTATTATTTACTGAATGATTCCAGTTTCCATTCCTGAATTATTAATGTAATTATTCCATTACAATTAGAGCAGCAGAGTACTTATAACCTGTGATCAATCTATAACAAATGGAGTATCCACTGTTCAGAGTAAGAGGTATTCCCTACTCTCCCATTCACTCCATTTCATCCTCTTAATGTAGGCAGCTGGTGAAATTTAATCAACTATAAATCTTTAACCAAAACCAACTTAAATCCATACAATTCAAATAAGATGAGTCACTTTCAAAATGAAAATATATCTATATAGAATTTATGCATTATTTCAATACTTTCAAGTGTTTACATGAATATTTGAAAAATAATCAATACATTCCCAACAGGATGCCTAAGATCTTAAGTGTGACAAGTTTTCTTAAGCAAAACTAAATACCAGTGCAATACATGGACTGTGTAGACTGATTCAACAAATTTTTGGCCAAACTTATTTGAATTTCCTTCAGAGAAACTGAACTAAAGGAGAGTCGGTGCCAAATTTGACAGTATAGATTATTAATAAAACATTTAATGTTAATTACATAAGCACAATTTAGTACATTAAGATTTAGAAAGCAGCTGTTAACACTGAATGTTTAGGAGAGGGAAAGTTAATGGTCATGATTAGCTTGATCTGCAAAAGGTAAAGAGTGGTGGTAGAGTGGATTAGGAGCTAGGATTATTGACACTGCTGAAAAGCCATCTCACAGTGGATCACATCCTACTGTCCATCCAAGCTGAAGGATATTTCCAGCTACTGACTTCTCCTCATCCGACTTTTGGAGGGGGAATTGAATGCTAGGAAATAGCATCAAAAGACTAGTTGCACTGGATTATTGAATATCCTTTGTTTAGAATAAAATCCAGATTTTGGGGTTGTTTTTTCAATTAATAAATTATCAGGTTTTAAGAATATGCACAAGAGCTCATAATTAATACTAAAAAAAACAATTACTTCCAGAATTAATTGGCATGAATTTTAAATTATATTAACTGCATATAAAACCTAACTTTTAAACATGATTATGGTCAATAGGTATGAAAAATGCAAGGCTATTTTGAATGAATGAATGGTTAAATCAAGGAAATGATGACGGGGATAAAAAAACCCACTAAAATATGTATGAGAGACTTTATATCTAATATTTCAGTAAAAATAAAGCCATATAAGCCAGATCTCATATACATGTACGTATCTGATTGTCCATTTATCTTCATTATAAGATGCTGTCTTCCTCTGAATTAACCTGGATAAATGGAGTTCAACTGAATCTTTATGGCGATCCTTGGGAGCCCATCAGCAAGTATAGTACAACTGAAGTTGGGTCATCCATGACAACCACATTTTCTTGCAAAATTTAGATGGTAATATTTTATGACATCTCTCTAGAACCAAATTCTTATTTCTTTGGATAAATAATCTACTGAAGAATACTTTTTCAAATGTTTATTTCTCACCTGACAATCATCATCACAATCACAACACACCAGGAAATCTGTATCCAAATTCAGGTGCACACCAGCAGTTGGAATTCGGACAGTACTGTATTCTACAAAATCTGGAAAACTATAATCGAACCAGTTGACTGCTGGAATTGGAACTTTCTCCTTCCCATATGAGATATCCTGAAAAAAAGGGGATAATGCATTTACAACATCCGCAGAGTACAATCAGAATGTATTTGTATGTTTTGTAGACCTCGAGAAGGTGTCCAAGAGAGTAAATTGAATAGAATCAATGAATGTAGGAAATAGGAGTATATTAGAGGGATAGACAACTTATCAAACATGTCTCGGACTACTCCGGTGAATGTAGATGATGAAGTTGGGATGGGCAATGTTAGGAAGCGGAATACCCATTATTACTGGTGCTTTTCAATGTACACACGATTGGACACAAGCAACAAGGCTTTCGATGTTCGAGGATATGGTAAAAGTGGCATGGGTAGGGGTGGAGATAGGAAAGAAAACTCCAACAAAGTCAAAGTCATTAAATTTGTAACAGCTATTCTAATGTATCCAGCCATCATAAATGTTTCAAATCATGTGTGTTTCTTGTACAAGTTTTGCATACAAAGTATCTGGAAATTTTTCAGAAAAATAGATTTTACTCAGACATTGCTACAATGCCTCAAAATTCTTCAAAGTACATCCCTTGAGTGTTGACACACTTTTGCCAGTAGCTTTTCCACGACTCAAAGGCTGGCTGGTAGGCCGATTCTGGAAGGTCCTTAAGGATATACATGCAAGTTTCTTTGATGGCATTTAGGGTCCCATTATAGTCCCTTGAGGGAGGATTTCCCTTTTGGGAATAGGAAATAGTCTGCTGGTGCCAAGTCAGGAATGTAAGGGGGTGTTGAATTGTTGAGATGCCGTTGTAGAAGATCTTCTCAAGCAGACACTCGATTCTGCTTTTAGTCATCCATCAAGACCTTCAGGACGAGTTTAGCGCAGATCTTACGCAATGTCAAATTTTCAGTTATAATGGTGTGCACTATCATTTGATCACTGTCAATACAATCTGTGATCATGCGCAAACTTAATGATGGTTTCAAGAAACTGCAGGAGATGCTGCAACGGTAACCTTTGATGGAGTCATCCACTAATATGCATTTCATTGCAACAATTTCAGTGTGAAAAAATCATTCACCTTGACTGGGATTTGAACCCGGATCCCTCGATGTCCATCACAACATCTTGTTTCTTTAAAAGCACAAAAATTTCAGAGTTTAAGAGCACGCCTAGATAGTTTAACTGGCTAAAGCACTCGGCCAGACAACGAGGGATCCGGGTTCGAATCCCGGTCAAGGCAAATGATTTTTTTCACTCTGAAATTGTTGCAATTAACCGATGGTCTGAATTCAGCACTTCACGCACATGTTGCACATTATCATCAGCCCTTGACGTTGAAGGCCACAGGGTTCATCCCTCACACTCTCTCAGCCATCTTTGAAGAGCATGTGCCACTTAACAACTTCAGTTTGTGACATGCTTTCATCCTTGAACACTTGGTGAATCATGCTCAACTAATCTGTACCCAATTTCCCCAATACAAAATTTGATGGTGTAGCACTGTTCATTCATTGGCTGCATTTTGTGTTTACTGGGTCACTCGACAGGGATCCACTAAAAACACAATCTCGCTTGAACGAACACTTGCAGGCAGTTGGCATTTGGCGTGTGCTGAAGGTCAGACCCCACCCTACCAAGCCTAAGGTGTGAATGGGCCGCAATGTAGACATGTCAGGAAAAACTGTTCCCAATACTTTTTATCCAAACCTTGTGTAAACATACATTCACACACATACAGAAACATTCACGCAAACATGCACAATTACAAAACACATATATACATACGACATGGCTGGTCTGAAAAGTGTCTGACTGAGAAAATTTCAGAAGAAATGTCTTGTATCTTTATTAGGTCGAAGACTTTTCAGACCACCCTTGTATATAGTGCGCAGAATAAGTAATTTCAAAAAGGTAATATCAATAAATCAATTTTAATCTACAAAGAATAACATTACTTCTTTGGCTAAGGACAGTAAGAAAAACAATATCAAACCTTGATGAAAGACAGATGTTTAACAACTCTATACTCAGCAAGGCAGTGGACCCAGAAGTCAAAGTCAAAGAGGTCAATGGGCATTGTTGATTTCGTCATTCTCAGATATGAATGAAGCTCCACCAAATTCCGCAATCTTCTGCCACATGGAGCTACATAGAGCACAACACGTTTGGATCCTCCACGATGGCGAACAATGTGCCTGTAAAAAGGTAATCGTAGTCATATATTCAATTTGAAAAAATGCTACCTTGAACAAAAAGTTCCCGGAATAACCACCGTGTGGCGCTCCCATCGTTCCGATTTGAGTTCTGTTTTTTTTTGTTAAATTGGTACATCTGTTGTTGATATTCCCTTTAAATCTTAGTGTCATAACTTGACATTTGCAAAAGTTACGTAGCCAAGAGTACATCTATCTCTGTGTGTGTTGGCGATTTTTTACAATTGCAGAAATGAATTTAAATTTGCAACAACGAACTTGTATTAAATTTTGCGTAAAAAACGGATTTAGTGGTGCACGGACGTTGGAAATGTTGGAAAAGTGTTTCGGCAACGATTCTCTAAAAAAAACGGTCGTTTACCAGTGGCACGAGCGGTTCAGAAGTGGTCGTGAGTCAATCGAAGATGATGTACGCAGTGGCAGACCATCGACATCGAAAGTCGGTGAAAAAATTGATAAAGTAAAAGAAATGTTGGTCAATAACCGCAAATTAACCATCAGAGAAATAGCGGAGGACTTGAACATTGCCTATGGATCCGCCCAAGACATTGTGGTAAAGAGTAGCAGCAAAGTTGGTGCCAAAAGACCTCAATTTCATGCAAAAAAGAGACCGTGTTGACGTCGCAAAAGACATGATTTGTGAGGCTGAATCCGATCCCACATTCATCAAAAGGATCATTACTGGAGACGAGACGTGGGTTTATGAGTACAACACGCAATCCAGACATCAGGCAAGTGAATGGCGTTCACCAAATGAGCCGAGACCAAAAAAACCACGTCGTTTTCAGTCAAAAAAGAAGGCAATGCTGACGGTTTTCATGGATTACAACGGTGTAGTGCATCATGATTTTTTGCCAGAAGGCCAGACAGTAAACAAAGAGTATTATTTGGGCGTTATGAGACGTTTGCGTGAAGCAATTCGCCGAAAGAGACCAGAAATCGTCGCACAGTGCGTCGAGACCGTCGAACAGTGCTATCATTATTCGTAATTTTTTGACGAAAAATGCAACAAATACCATCCAACAGCCACCGAATTCACCTGATTTGGCTCCCTGTGACTTCTTTCTGTTCAATCGAGTTAAAAAACCATTACGGGGAACGCGTTTTAGCAGCCGAGAGGAAGTAATGGAAAAATCGCAGGAAGCACTGATGGACATACCGAAAACCGAATATAAAAAATGTTTCGAGGATTGGATCAAGCGCTGGCATAAGTGTGTTGCAGTCGATGGGGATTACTTTGAAGGGGACAATATAGATTTAGATGAATAAACTTGTATTTTTAATTTTCTGAATAAATTCCGGGAACTTTTTGATCAAGGTAGTATAACAATTAAAACAGAAGATTTGTGTAGTTCTCAGTCTTCTCTAAACTACATGGGTCATTAAATAACACTCTATAAAATTCAAAAAATGGCTTTCATTGTGTCAGAAAAGGTTTGCTTTTAGTAACCCTAATCTAGGTGATAGAAGAGACTCCATAGTCTCCATCTCACCCCAAAATAAAGATGACTATCTATCTGCCTATATCTATATATCTTTCACTAGCCTACTGTTAAAGTTTCAGCTACATCTGTCACATGGTTTCATTTTCATAGTTGATTGAAGAAACAAACTTTTGTTTATTGAAAAAAGAAAAAAATGAGTTCCATACAGTGATTAAAACTTCTACAGGGTGCAGCACCATAATTTAGATTGAAATTGGATGCCAGAAAGTGAGGTTTGGCCTGTAGAGGGTGTGAATGGTTTTTTATTCAATTGGGTGGGTTGGAAAGTTTCTCTCTCTTTGACTTTTATTTATTCATCTTGGTCCGAAAACAAATAATTACCTCATTACTGTTAGAGCATCACTAATGCTTCTACTCTTTCTAAGCTAAAGCAATCTACCCCTTAAGTTATCATTCGTCTTCTTGTCCATTCTATTGTTGTTGATCCTAAAAATATTTGATCACTCTTAGGCAAATTTTTATCTTGACTTTCAGGTTCAAAACTAGCCCCCAAGTAAAATTATAAAAAAATATTCTAATTCATACCATTTGAAATTGCAGGAAATACCCATCAATTATTGTTTAAAATTTTCTCCAAAGTTTTACTTAATAAACCTAATATTTTATTAGAAATTATAAAGTTTAAGTCACAATAATATTCCATTTTAACTTTGGTTCACTAATAAATTAATGGTGTTCTTACCTTATCCAGCCACAAAGAAGGGGTTTGGCCAGAGGATTCCTGCCCTTTGTGCATTCTTGAGGGTATGGATAATCTTCCAAGCATTTAGGGGCACACTCATGCTGGACGTATGTTTTAAACTCGATTTGCAGATCCTTTTCATACTGCAAGTGTTAAGAGTATAATGCTAAATTAAACAGCACAGATACTGCGGGTCATGGACTATTGCAGCTATTTATTGATGCTGAGGAAGCTTTCCAATTTCAACCAAGAAGAATGGCTGCATATCTGGACAATCATTAGGAAAATATAAGCAGAGCTTCATGCCCAGCAAACATTCACAAGCTTCCTCAGAAATTAAAGCACCTGTATGCATATACATAAAAATGGAAACTACATGATCTATTGGAAATACAGCAAAATAAGATTTAAAATCATATCTAATCAATGATTTACAACATGAATCTGGCCAATACAGTAAAGAATATCTTACATTGATATACTTCTCATCATTATAAGCTGCTCCACCTTCAAATACCCTTTCTTCAAATCTCCTTTGACTGGTTGTGCTTTTCCTTGCTACAGCCCTAACCACAGGAGGAGATGTCACAGCAGTCTCATCTCTGGGAGAATTGCAGGGTTTATCTCCTTTTTGATCTTCAACAGCACAGGATGCTAGCAATACAAAGAATGCACAAGTTACACAAACATAATTTGAGGGATGGCATTATTGCAGAGAATAACTAATATCCATAATTTAACCAAAAAAAAAATAGTATTCACTTATTTCAAGAAACTGCGGGAGAAGCCACAACAGTAACTTTTAACTATTACTATAGTGTTCCCTTATTTGCTAAAATGTCACAATCAAATTACCAGATAATTTAACACAAATTCTAAATGACATGGCACCAATGAATGGCAGAATTGATTAAACTGCAGAGTAAATTACCATCATAACTTATAAAAAAGAAAGTTTTCCAATAAAATAAATTATCTATAGCTTTCTTCAGAATAAAAGTTAACTGAATTACCACTAGCAACAACAGGATCTTGCTCCATTTCATTTCCTCTTGTGTATTCCACATATGGCAAATTCATCTAAAAAACAAAAAAATAAGAAAAAAAACATTATCATTATATGTCACAATGGTGTTCATTATTATTTATAATTCTTGTTATTACTATTATTGACAATGTGGTAGAAACTGTTTACATTAATGATCTCATAACTTCATGCTTTCATGATACCTACTAGCAAAAGTTTTCAAAAATAAAATCGTTCAAATTACAAAATGTCACTTACTTTTTTCAGTGATGCTATTCCAAAGCCACGTGGCCTATTAAAATTGCCAACATTTTGAGAACGAGCACTAGCATTGGCAAATTCAGTATAGAGGGGACCTAGTCGAGTTGAACCCCTGTAGATCCATTCTGTTCGTCCATCTGCATCAAAATGTAGGTGCACTAGCGATCCATCAACCTGTAGTACTCGTGCAACCCACCACTTACCTGTGACAGAAAATCAGTAACACTTAGTACTTATCACTTTTAGCAGATAAACAAAGTGTTCTCAAAAGTGAGACATGCTTGATTGAAGAAATAATTAACACTACACAAAACTTATTGAACATTTAATTTTTAACCGATTAATGAATGATATCATGTTGCAAACACATGTTATGATAAATTACACCATAACATTCATGTCAAATTATGGAAATTATTTATTATCACCCCTCCCTCCATTAACAACAGTGTTGGCAAAGTATTGTGCATACTGATAACCCCTAGGGCAATGCTGGCAGGAACAATAAAAAAGGCTCCTTATAGAACCACCCCTGCAAGATAGGTTAAAGGGTAGTTGCCAGATTAAGGGGGTCGATGCAGTGAATGTTCCTCTGTAAGGTGACTCATTTAAATTTTAGTGTCACCAAACAAACACTATTGAGGTTAATCCCTGCACAGTCAAAGCGAGAGTAAGTGAAAAAAGACACAGAAGAGGACCATATATGTTAGAATACAGGATTGGAATAGTAGGATGATGTTGGCGACATGGAGTTTAGAAAACATCCAGCATGAGGTGGAGACAAGAAATATAGACATGTTAGGGCTGAACAAAGTGAGATGGAGGGAAATCAGGGATTATTGGAGCAATAGAAAAATATCGATTAGCATAGCAAAAATGCCTTTTCCATCACATCCATGCACCAGCTTGCTCCTCTGCAGTTGTGCTAGCAAAATTAATGAAGCTACAATTCTAACTCATTCCTCATTGCCCCAATTTACCAGATTTAGCACTCTCAGACTATAATACGACGGTTGCTATTTATACTTTGAGCCTAATAATGAAACGACAGTAATTTATTTTCAAAAATGGCTTCATTGTTTCTCAAAGTATTCTCCATGATTATCAATACACTTTTGCATGCCCCCGAACCAATTTTCTTAACACTTTTTCCACTCCGATTGAGATACCTCCAAAACATGGTTTCTGAATGCATCAACAGATTCTCCAGGAGCCAAAAAATGCTGGCCATGCATTTTCTTCTTGAAAAACAGGAATAAAAAGAAGTCATTTGGTGCTAAAACAGGGCTGACAACAGGATAACCCTTCAATTCAACGTTTTGACCAATCAAATATGTAGTTGCTTCAGGATAACCCTTCAATTCAACGTTTTGGCCAGTCAAATATGTAGTTAGGTAAAAGACTTGGTGTTTTCCTGGCGTATCAGCTGCGTAAATTCTTCTCGGGTCCTCCACCGGGTTATATCGTCCATCTCGGCCGACGTTTCGATGTCCGACTCGGTCATCGTTATCAGGGCTTCTGAATGATTCTGAATCTGAATTCAGAAGCCCTGATGACGATGACCGAGTCGGACATCGAAACATCGGCCGAGATGGACGATATAACCCGGTGGAGGACCCGAGAAGAATTTACGCAAATGTGTAGTTGTTTCAGCCAATCTGTGAGAGCTTGCATTGTCTTGATGAAGAATGATCCTTTGTTGCCGTTTCTTTTTCTGTATTTCATCAAGCACTTCTGGCAAACAAATGCTCGTGCAGTATTCAGAATTCATGGTTCTACATTGCTCTAATGGTATGGTTGCCACATGTCCAGTTATTCCAAAGAAATAGGCGATCCTTTACTTCAAATGAGCTTCGGGCATGAATCACATTTGTCAGATTTCCCTCATCTTGGAAGGCCCATACAGGGAATTGCTGCTTTGTTTCGGGCTCATATGCATTGATCCAATATTCGTCACCTGTGTAGATGTTTTACCAGGTGTGATAAAAAAAAAACAGGACTGATTTTATAACTCGTTCATTATGATGAATACAGCTTAATCAAACTTGTCACCCTCAAAGTACATGCCTTGGCTGATGACACACCTTTGCCAACGTTTCTTCCAGCCCTCGAACCCTAACTGGTAAGCCACCTTAAGGATCCTCTTGAGGTCCGCCGTACAATTAGTTTTAATATCCGCAATTGAGTCGAATCAGCCGCCTTTCAAGGTTGACTTAAACTTTGGAAACAAAAAAAAGCCATGGAGTCACATCTGGAGAGTAGGATGGCTGCGGGATCACGGAAGTTCCGGTTCTGGCGAAAAACTCCCAAAAACAAACCCTAAAACAAAACCGAACTCCCCAAAACAAAACCGAACTCCCCAAAACACCAGCAGAACAAATTTTGATGTGACGCGCGTCATACCCAAAATGTCTGTCAGAATTGTCTGACAGGATCCAAGACTAATGTTCACTTCCTCAGCTATCACCCTAATAGTTAAACGGTGGTTTTCCCGCACCCAATCGTTCACCAATATGACATGGTTGGGATCTGTGGAGGGGAAGGCCGCCCAGTTCGCGAATCTTCATCTGTCGAGGTTCTGCACGATTTAAAACGACTGTACCACTCAAAACACTAGTTTCGACTCATAGGTTCATTAACAAAGGCTTGCTGAATCATTCCAAATGTCTCTGTAGCACTTTTGCCAAGTTTGAAACAAAACTTCACACACACACACACACTGTTCCTCTAGCTCCTTCATTGCTGCCGTTGCACGCGGCGACGTACCGCTGATGCTGCGTAACGACTCGAGCTAAACGAACGCAACATCTCTCGTTTTAGTCGTCAGATTGCACGCGGCGACGTACCGCTGATGCTGCGTAACGACTCGAGCTAAACGAACGCAACATCTCTCGTTTTAGTCGTCAGATGTGTCGCCATATGGCGCACTGTCTCGTTTCGATCCGTTGAACGGTTTGCGCAGAATAAAATCAGTCCGGTCTTTTTTTTTATCACACCTTGTCCACAGCCTGTGATGCACCAAGATCGTATTTCTAGGAAATTTATTTGCACCAATTGACACGAGCATCTTTTTGAGCTTTTGTCAAATTAAGCGGGATCCAACGCGGAAAATTTTTTTCACAGCTAAATGTTCATGCAATATCTTATTGATACTCATCATACTAATTCCCAAGGATACCTCAATCTCACGATAAATCACATTACGATCTTCCTTTACTAGTTCTAGCACAGCATCAATGTTTTCTGGCACAACAACCGATATTGGATGACCTTCCCGACTTTCGCCGCTGAGCGAATGGCATCCATGATGGAATTCGTTATATCAGCATTTCACAGTGGCAAAAGATGGGGGCTTCATCAGCAAAAGTGGAAGTAAGTTGATCGATGTACTTCTGTCTTGATAATCCACGTCGAAAGTCGTAAAAAATTATTGCACGAAAGTGTTCACGAGTTAACACCATTTTTTCGCTGAGACAAAATTTTCGAGTCACTGTAAACAAAACAAGTTATGATCAAACGACAAAATGTTCTGAAGAAAGTTAGCGTTAAAAGGGGCAAACGTTCATGTGAAAATGACAGATGGCGCCTAAAGCACCTAAGTGTTGTCAAGGCTAAAAATATAAATACCAACCCTTGTATCAGTATTCCAACACTAAGAACTGGCGAGCAGAAACATTTTATTGAAATAAGGAAGTGAAAGCAGAAACAAATGCATTTTCCCAATCACATTATTTGGAAGTTATCAGCATACTGGAGCAGGATTAATCAACATGCATGAACTGAAAAGGAGAACATGTTGGCATGAAAATGATTTATCCCAAAAAAAATAGCATTTTTCATTTTAACACAAACTTGTCGAACCACCCTCAAATGAGCTTTAACTGGGGCAATAAGAAATGATTCCTGGAAGGCAGAGAAATTTTTCCATAGTAAGGGAAGGATGAATGGGTAAGGTAAAAGGAAGGTGGGGGCATCTCAAAAAAAGGGACATGAAAGTTAGAAACAAAACAAAAGGATAAGTAAATATGAAAGTGATCAGGAGACCCTGGAATACAGAAGATTTATTTACGAAGAAAATAAGAGAGGGTAATGGAAAATGTAGATGCAAGATGGGTAGAAGAAAGTACAGAAATATAATTTACTAATTTGAGAAACTAATAGAATGAAAAAAATGTGGCAGAAGAAGCAGCGCAAGTTTATTGAGTTTACAAACAAACGGTGAAATAAGCTTCCAAGAATATGTGCACAGGAAGGTGGAAGTACTTTCAGGCATTAAAATGGAAAATGTATGCACACTATCAAAGATTCGACAAAAAATTATATATTGACCCAGGAAACACTCAGAAGGTGAAAAGAACATGAAAAGGAAAAATAAGGAATAAAATAAGATATGAGAACAGCAAGTTTACACATGGAAAGAGAGAATCATGGCAATGAAGGTAGTTTAGGTACATGGCATGCTTAATTGTAAGATAAAAAGTCACTAAAGGAAATTTAATTGAACAAGGTGATTGGAATAGAAAATATCTTTATGGAATTACCTAAGGGTTTAGGAGAACAAGAGAGGACGAATTTTTATGGGCTTATCCTTTTGCATTTATGAAGGAGGAAACTGCCCAGAAGACTCTCAAATCAGTATTAATTTCAATTACAAAAATTGGAAAAGTTGCCATAGTTGAGGAAGATACAACAATAATTTTAATTTTGCATGCAGCTAAGATGGTACTTATGATCATAAACAGAAGGAGGGAGAAGAGACAAATAGCCACTTAGGTGGCTATTTGTCTCTTCTCAACAATTTGGGTTCAGAAAGGGGGAGGTACACTTGATGTCAAAGCATTAATTAGGTCACATAATGTGAAATATAGAATACCACCAGGATATACATATTTGCTTCAGGAATTTCAAAAAGGTGTTAAACAGATTAATTGAGTAGCATTAATGAATGCATTGGAGAAGATAGAGGAGACTACTGGAGTGATAGAAGATGACTTTTTTGCAACCTGCATGTGTCACGGGTGTAAGGTGTGTGTACGTGGATGCAGATGGTGAATGGGGATGAGTAGTGCTCGGATCTAGGTAGAGGGATTGAGAGAGGACTTTCTATAATAACCCTTGCTTTAAAATGCAAATACAGAGGAAATGGTATGACTACAGGACAAAATTAGTGGGGAACTCATTAAATTAGTTTCTTGGATTATCAAGCTTAGTTGGGCAGTTAGCCAAAGGCTTGCAATAATTGGTGAGGAATCAGTGAGTTAGGCATTGAATACAAAGAAAAAAGAAGTTGGGGGTCAAAGAGAGGTGGAAAGGTTGTGCAGTGAAGGTGTTTTAGCAGAAGTAGTAAGGACATTAAAAGATGAAGTGTTAGGCAAAGAAGTCGTAACAATAACAAAGTGATCAAGGATGGGCACCTTAAGAAAAATTTAAAGAAAAGACTAGTAAAACTTTAGTACGGTGCATAGTTTTGCATGAATTTTTTTGTTTTTAAAACTAGGTCATTGAGGTTAAGAGAATAAATGTAGGTTGGAAAGTGTTAAAATGACAAGGAGAAGAATTTTTAAAAAGTGGATAGAAAGGTAAAGAAAAAGTAGCACTGGGCATGGTAGGGAAAGAAAGAAGGAATTACTAAGAGAAATTCAAAGAAACAATATTTAGATATTTATTTATGGGAATTACCCTTTTACAAAAAGAAATGCAAAAATATATATTTGTTCCACAATTATAAAAAAACATTTACATATGGGTACAAATTAAATAAAGTTACATACTCATTATTGACAATTTAAATATAATTTAGAATTAAAGAGGATTTTTTATTCGTAATGCATGAATGACATTTTCAGATGGTATACAGGTATGCAAACAAACCTAGCAAGATTAATTAATGTCGACAAAACATCAATACTAATTACTGTTCCACATTAAAAATTGGAAACAGAATATTAGAAATATAGTATTTGTGACAGGCCAGATGATGGTATAAAATGATAAATGTTATTAGCAGTTATTAACTAGACTTTGTGGCATCAATTTAGAAAATTTCCCCAATGTGCATTAGGAACAACTTAGTGGCATGTACAGATATTCACACAGCAATAATTAGCATTCTAAAATTCTTCAGACATTTTTTAATAACACTTTTCACAGGGTCCTGGCGAAATAGAAAATAGGTCAATATAATTACAATTGTTGGCATCTCTCATAATCTGGCTTATGGGCGAGTAGTAAGTGTACTTTTGTGCATGATATCTAATTTCAAGGAATGCTTCATACCTTATGTTATGTGAAGGTACTCGGAAAGATATTGCCCAATGGAGTTCTAAAAAATCAAACTTGTTATGCAGTAATTTAAAGAAAATACATGTTATTAATATTTCAACGTTTTTGCAAGGAGGGTAGATTTTAAGATGTAAAATTTCATGTTAACTATAACAATCTTTTTGAAGATTGAATTTGAATACAATTTTGCACACAAATTTTCTTTGAACGTATTCGATTGTATGAATATGGAGTTTATAGTAAGGTGACCAGACAGAAGAGCAGTATTCACAGAGTTACCTAACTAATGAGATGAATAGAACTTTATATGGCTCTATATGTTTAAAGTTTTTACAGTATTGGAAGATAAGTCCAAGCAATTCTTTAGCTTGCACATAGTTATAATGTTGGTGGAATGTTAACAGTAAGTCAAATATAACTCCAAGATCTTTTATACTTGTCAATCGGGCCAGAGGATAATTGCTTAGTCTATATTCTTAATGTTGTGGCCTCCTTTTCCGGCTGAATGTTACAGAATACCATTTTTTTTAATTGAAAGTTAGATAGTTAGGCTCACACCAGTTTTTAAGCCTATAAAGGCAGTTTTGCGAGTTAGGTGATCATCAGTTGATTGAGCTGTTAAAAAAAAATTTAAGTCGTTGGCATACAAAAGAAAATTACTTGGGTCCAATGCCATTTTAATATCATTTATAAATAAGTTAAATAATAGTGGACCCAAGTTGAATCCTTGGGGAACACCTGTTGATGGATAGAAACACTTACTTTTAGGTGCATTAATTTTTACTACAACTTCTCTGCTGGTCAAATAACTTTCCATCCAGTCAAGTAAGATACCACTCATTCCCAATGCATCAAACTTTCTAGGAAGAAGCTCAATGCTAACAGTATCAAAAGCCCTATTTAAGTATATATGACATCTGTTTGTACGCTTTTTTTCATACCTTCTATATGAGGTATGAAAAAATAAAATATACTATAGTATAAAGTATAGTAATAGTATAAAGAAGCTAGGATAAATGGATGCAGGAAAGTGAAAGGCAATGGGATGCTTAAGACTCTACTAGAAGGAGGAATGTTATGAAATTGAGGAAGAGGGAGGAAAAGAATAGGTTTTTGGGATGGAATTTAGGGAGGTATAAAATATGTTTAGAGGTAAAGATTAAATTCTTCTGATATAGATAGATAAAGGACTTTATTTGGGCAAAATTAAGACGTAATGGTCCCTTCTTCCATTTAACCCATAATATAACCCATATATAGTAATGGATTTTAAGATATTTTGTCCCAATTTAGCTAGGGTTTATAAGTATAACATGGTTTAGTGCCTGGGTTCACCAAAAATCTACCTAAGCCTACCTTAATCCAGTAGACTACTGTTTATAAGATTCATGATGAGCTTTAGTTTGCCTAACAAAATATTTTTTCATGGAACCAACTGACTCAGTTGTTTCAATGCATTTAATTTGTTCAATGCGTTCAAAATAGTTATCACATATTTAAACAGTCAAATACATATAATGACTATCAAATACTAAGAAAATATAATAATAACAGATGTTTAAAAATTAATTAACAGTAAAATACTAGGGAAGTTTGAAAGGTTCTTGGAATAACCACCAGATGTCAGTGCTAGCACAAGAAGTTTCTTGCATAGTAATAGGTAATCTGAATAATAATTTATTCCTAATTCCTAATAATTTAAAATCTGGATTTCACCAAATCCAGACAATCCACAACATCATATTGTCCAGATTAGTGAGGTTTACTATATAAAGATTTAAATTGGCCATTCAGGAAAGAAAAAATTGTACCTGCATACTTGAATCCTTGTACCTTATTTCCTATCCTTATCCTTCAGAAGTTTTGGACTAATCTGGTAAACTGGTAATCCTAATAATTTGGACTAATCTGGTAATCCTAATAATTGGAAGGCATTATGCTTAAACTTCCTTACTGACTTCCAAATTTTCATGCGATTAAATTTTATTAAATAAACTGTCATGAATGAACATTACTTCTCATAATAATATACTCATACCATTAACAATGTATTCATGAAACCCCTAATGCAGTAATTTTAGTGTCAGTATGAAATCAACTTCCAACCTGTATCTTTGATGAAAAATGTTCTAATGAAGTATTAGAAAAATAATACAAAATACTTACCATTCCACTCTGTTCTCAGCACATGACCAGGATTCAATCTAACCATTGGTCTCTCTGGATAAGCCTCTAAATATTTCTTAACGAAACCCCTTGAGTCAGGATGGATATCTTCCCACACATTAGCTGATGACTCACACACAACCAATATTTTCTCATGACGAACATATTGAGCATACCCATCATCAAAAAAGATTAAGTACCTGAAAAGAAAAACAGCATACAACATCTAGTGCACTCAATAAAGCAACACTTGCCAACATATTAGCAAACTGAGTACCTGTAGTTATTTGTTGATCTAGGATTTTCTGCAATTACACCACAGTAATAGCTTTCTTTGGATAATCCCACTTTATTAGAACCGGAATTTTCATCTTCTCGGAAGATTGCTATGACTCTGGTTCCTACAGGTATTCTCGTTGGACATTGGTAACTGTACGCCATTTGACGACCACTGACAACCTTGACTTGTTGCCCTTTCCGATACGAGAGCTCAAACTTAATCCGATAAAAACTCTGAAAGTGAAAAAAGCAGTCATCAGTAGTTCTGATTGTATTTAATTTGTTATTCCAATAAAACTTCACAACATCAGAACTCTTTAAGAACTATATGAATAAACACTCTTGTGAAAGTAATTGTACAATGCCTTTTTAACAATGCGAGTTGTGTTAAAAAAATAACGAGAATTTTAATTTTTCGGACAATAATATTTATTCTTATACATTGACGTTGTCACCTTCAAAGTAGTCCCTATTAGAGATTATGCACTTGTGCCAGCACTTCTTCATATCCCCGAAACACTTCTCAAACTTGATCTTTGAGATAGCCTTTAGTTCTTTCAGCGATGTGCTTTGATTGTCATCGACGGCTATAAAACGACGGCCCTTCAAGGTTCTCTTTATTTTTGGAAATTGGAAAAAGTCACACGGAGCCATATCTGGCGAATATGGAGGCTGGGGCACCGTTACAGTATTGTTGGGGGCCAAAAATTCACGAACTCATGATGCACTATGCCATTAAAATCGAAGAACACAGTGAGCATAACCTTCACGTTCGACTGCACTTGTCGAGCCAGAATGCCTCCACTGGGATGATTGAGCTTTAGTTTCAATGTCATATCCATAAACCCATGTTTCGCCACCTGTTATAATACGTTTCAGTAATTCTGCATCGTCATTTACTTCATTTAGTGACTCCTGAGCAACTTCCATTCGCTGCTGTTTTTGTTCAAAATTCAACAATTTTGGAAAGAATTTTGCTGCCATGCATTTCATACCCAAAAAATTGGAAAATATGTCATGACATGATCCAATCGATATGCCAGCATACCCAGTGACCTCTCTAATTGTGATTCGGCGATCGTTTATAGCCATTTCTTCAACTTTTTCCATGTTTTCATCGATAGTTGATGGGCTGGGGCACCTAGGGCATTCGTCGTCTTCAAGGTCTTCACGTCCTTCTTGGAAACGCTTATACCACTCGTAAACTCTTGATTTACTCATAGCAGACTCACCATAGGCCTTTGTTAACATTTCACACACTTTGTTACACTTGATTTAATTTTTTATGCAAAATTTGATACAAATTCTCTGATCCATTTCTTTCAACAAACTAAAACCGCCGGGCTCATAAAACACGTCCAAACTTAGTGGTTGTCACCGACAAAGTCCAAAATGAAAACAGCTGAAAGTTTTATCATACTTCAGGGGCATGTATACCAACATAATAAAAAAAGTTTGACAATTGGACTCTCCAAGCCTGCGAAATGAAAAAATTCTCGTTATGTTTTGAACACACCTCATATATCAATACCTCGGTTTCTCGTTCAAGGACTTCATGTACTCTAGCCTTAGACCAAACTCCAAAGTGATTATTTTTCATCACATGGACAATGTCTCCCACTTTGGGTCTGGGTCTATCTAAAAGGCCTGGAGGAGGGAGCTTCACAGGGGTTGATGCAGGTACGGAACCTAATGCCTCCACTTCAACTTCTGACGGCAAATTCCCCTGAAAAGGACATTTATATTCAATCACATCATTTCTCTATTGGGACCTCTGGTAGCCATGCATTCCAGAGATTCCAATACCTCTAAACATAGAGGCATTACCACTAATATTAAAGAAGTCTAACCCTTTGGTTAGTCATCAGATTTCTAAGGAGTCGAACCACCATAGGTTACAAAACACAAATCCTAGGTGGGACTCAAACCCCATTGTCTTAGGGTTATTACAATTTCATGCTACCCACCTGATTAGTCAGGTGTGCAATCAATGATAAAAATAATTCATAATAAAATTAAAATTTATAGAAACAATGTAAATATCACATGGTTTACCACCCAATTAAAAATTAAAATAATTGTGAGGTATGGGAACGAGTGCTGTCCTGTTGCAAGATTATTGTTGCAAGGCTGCCTCTAACAAAACAAACTTGATGTTGGAGGTGATTTAGAGTCTGTATTTACTGAGAAGAATTTACTGTTCCCACATAAACTCAGTGAGCATCTGAAAACAGTCAAAAGGAAGGTTTTTTGCAGATACTGTGCTTAGAACTTTTTCGCCTAAGAAGATGGGTGTCGCTATTCAGTGCCCTGTCTTTTCTTTTCTGGGTTGTAACGATAGACCCATGACTTGTCCCTCATCACAATATACAGATTTTATGGTATCCCAATTGTTCAATAATGAAGCTGACATGATCTTTGGATATTCCAATATAGTTTGTGATATGTTTTTGAGTGATATACCAGTTATTTTAAATAAAATTTTCAATGAATTTGCAATGTTTATCATCTGTGGCAATAATCGGATGTCCACTGCATGTTTAATTAACAATTATGGCTTTTTCAGGTTTATAACAACAAAATTTTAGTATCCATCAATTTACAGTAGACCTATCAATGGTATCATTACTATAAACAGCCTTTAAACAATAATGCATCTCAGTAGGAGTCACTTTTACAACAGTTAAAAATTGGATAACAGCACACTGTTTAACCCACATTAACATTAACCCACATTAACACTAGAACACATATCCACACTTCCGCTCTTCCAAATATACTGGTGAATTCAATGACCTCAAACTTGGGCATGAATGTTGAGGGGAAATTTTACTTTCACATGTCACCAGGCATGTTTCTGAAGGTCATTTAATTCATTCTCTACAAGCATACGTCCATTAGTTTTCAGCCTATCCTCATAAATACAAAACATTTACAAATGAGGAAATCAAACAAGAAGCAAAACACAAAACTTACCATTGGTGAGTTAGTTAAAGCATCAAATGTATTTCTATGGACTTGGGTAACTTTTTTCATTGCTACACCTGAAATAAGATAGCATAGGAATGTTTTTGTAGTTAGATATAAATGAGCCAGTAGTAAAATATGAATTATATTGAATATTAATATGCACTGATATAAAACAAACATTAACTTTAGCTAAATCATCCTTTATAATCCTTTAATTCAACACACCTGAGCCTGTACTAAGCTTGCGAGGGGCAGTTCTTCCTAGTATTTGACCGGTGACTTCGTCATCATCTATGATTTCTATTGGTGGCAGTTCCTACAATTTCAAGGAAAGAGGTACATCAAAACTAAATGCACAATGCAACACTGTATCAGATTTTCACAGATGGAAACAAATCCAAGGGTTCTAAGTTCCTATCTACCCCTAGTCATCCCCCCCCCCATATACCCGGGACCAGACCCATGGCTTAGTCAAACCAAGGCAACACCACCTCTTCTTCCTTTAACCGAAAAAGCCATGATCACTGACTTTGAAGTCCCAGAAGATGACCCCTCCCCTGCCCCCCCACCATCATCCTCTCTCCTCTGTCCGATGGGTATATATTCAACAGCTGTGTGTATAACTTCCGTTCCGATTCCATAAGTTGGTGTAACACATTGTACTGTAAAATAAAGTCTTTGGAAAATTAGAAACTCATAACTTTTATAGATTTTGAAAAGACTTATGATAGAATGAATTGAAAAAATAATGAATATATTGCTGAAAATAGGAATAGACTGGAGGGACAGGAGGCTAATCTGCAACCTGTACATGTCTCAGACTGCTCAGGTGCGAGTTGGGGAGGGAGCAGTGTTAGAAAGAGGTGTACAGCAGGGTTGTCCATTATCACAGCTGCTGCTCAACATATGTGGAGGAAATGATCAAATAGCAAGCGAAGGCTAAAATAGGTACGAAAGTCAGCAGGGAATTCATAAAATCAGTTAGGTTTGCTGATCAAGCTCTAGTTTATCAGTCAGCCAAGGGGTTGCAAGCATTGCAAGTGTATTGAAAATTCAGTGCTATAGATACGGGATGAGAATCAGTACAAATAAGTCAATGCAATTTTCCAGAAAGAGAAAGGCTAAGCTTAACATTAAAATAGGAGGGTAAAAACTAGAGCAATTGGAACAGTTTACGTATCTCGGAAGTGTTCTGGACCAAATTTGTCAGTAGTAGCGACATAAGAAGAATTGCACTAGATAAATCACAAGGAGGAAGGAGTTGATGACAGGGATGCTGAGTAAGGATGTTAAGAAAATACTCATCAAAACTTTGATATGGAGCGTGGTTATGTACAGTTCAGAAACATGGTTACTGAAGCAGGGGGATAGACGTAGATTGAGAGGGTTCTGAAATGTGGTTGTGAAGAAGGATGGAGATGGCTAAGTGGACCAAAAGGAAAGCAAATGAGGAAGTGCTAGGTATGGTGGGTGTGGAGAGGGGCTTGTTTGAAGAATCATAAGGAGGCAGGAAAAATGGATGAAGGGCATATTGATCAGCAGTGGGATGTTGAATATTGTGAAAGAAGGGAGAATCACCAAGCTTTTCTTAAAAATTTGACCGTGTACCTTTGCTCAACTCATTCAGGTAACTAGAGAGAAATTGAAAAGCAATGAACACTTGCGATAGCACCTCACTCGGTGGCCTGGAAGCAGTGACTGGTTCACTTAAAAGGTGGAGAAAAAATTCGCGAATGCCCATTAATCTGACTTCTTCCATTGTACACAGTGGCACTGCCCTAGGATCATTACTAAGCATGGGAAATTGAATGTTGGATCCTTTTTCGGTAGACCTCAAAGAGCTGAAACTTTAGCAGCAGTCTACTGAAAGATAATAATCTTCTAATCTAATTTTCTTAATAAAAGAAAACTTTGTATGATACTATGAGTGCCATCTCCCAGATTTTCTAGGAACTTATTGAAGGACACACATACCATACTTGAAAATTTAACTAGTGGTACATGCATAATATGCAAAAGTGAGCACAATAATGTTTCTTTCCAATTTCAGTTTCATGGGCCAGCCAATAGTGTAACCATCAAACATGCATGAAAAATTATAGAATATATCAATTATGAAAGCTTGAAAACATAATGTTCATTACAGACATAAATGCATACAGATTAGAGCTATAAGAAATTGTTATAGTGGTTCATGCTTTTTCTAATCTTCAATTTAACTGTACAAATAAAATTGTTAACAAGGTAATCAAGACAAAATCTTACTTTTCTTTCAGGTTCAAAGAAAGAATAGAATTTATTCCTTAAACTGTCAAGATTTTGTTGCATGTTAACCAAGTCACTGAATGCTGATTTAACATTTCCTGAAAGAAACAATTTTTTTTAATGAACATATTAATTTAGTTTGACACACTTTCACAGGAAATGTATTATTACCCAGCATACCATTCAAATGAGACATGTCATCCATCAAAATTGTACAATTTGATGAATACTGATTCTTGAGGTCAATTTTTTCGATTACATTTGTAAAAACTTCATGTACATCATCTTCAATTTCCACAGGATGGTCTACTGTGTAAATATCTGCAAAAAATTACAGTTTCAGCTTACATTTAATGTGATAATTGCATAATTGTTACCATAAAATTAAATTGATCTATAAATAGGCATTATTATAAGGTTGTATATAAGTTATGAACAAAAATTTTTTACTGACCTTTCCATTTTTTCCAGGTCAAAATACCAATTTTTCCAAATGAAAACTGGCACATATATTGGAAAATAAAACGGAAATGTGCAGTAGCATAGCAAGTGCTCCAAAGTGAATGAAGAAATTGTTAATAGCAAACTTTTGGAATCCCTAGCTCAAGATATGATAAATAACAATAAGAATAAGAAAGGTCAATCTTTCACCCTATGCTATAAAGTAGGGAATCCTAGCAACTTTTATCTTGAAAACAATATAAATGAAAACAGTGATGATTCATTCCTATCTTGGATTAATTCAATGAATGTTTAGTTCTAATTCTTTTGAGTGAATAAACTGATTTTGGGAGCAGGAGAGTAACATATACTTGACTGCTGGAAAATGTATTAAAAAGTTAACTTATTAAACTTACCATCCTTACACATTTGTAAGAATTCACTAAAAGAATAGTCATTATAGAGTTTAGGTTTTTGTAGTAATTTTGTTGTTCTGGTGGCTACAGAGGTTGGATTGATAAGGAGCAAATTTAGTCTCCATATGCATAGTTGTATTTGTTAAATAATTACAAAAACACATGTCATTGTACAGTTATTAAAATGAGAAGCATTACAGAATTTATAAATAATAATTGTTAAAAAGATATATCCCCTCTCATACTTTTTGGTTCCCAAGGGTTCTGATGATGAAGCCATTAAATAAAATTTGAGAATATATTTTTTAAGTTTCAAAGGTCATACTCTTATGCAAGCAAAATATAACTAAATAAAACAGTTTCTGGCATAACTTGGTGGAAAATCTTCATACTGACTTTTAATAATCAAACCACTTTACTTTTCCACATAAACTTTTTAATTTTTACAACCCAGGTTTCGTTATAGCATAACATCATCAGGTAAAAATACAAATCAAGCACTGTATATATACATAATATTCGCTCAAAAATTATCGGCCTTTCATGCCATGATACACAGAGTATGTTCTATCCCCTTGTCCAAAGAAAACACTCTTAAAGAACTAAAGATCATTAAACAAATTGCAGTGAACAATGGGTATAGAGAAGATTTAATTGATATCCTTTACCGTAAGAAACTATCTCGTTTAGCAAAGTTATCCATATATAGTTCACCCACATATACAAAAAACCAGCCAACATGTTGCTTAAATTAGTTTTATTGTAAAAGGCCGGTCTCACTTTTTCCTTTGGGAGAATTCTTTGTACTTTTAACGACAAGTGACCAAGAAAAGGGAATCTCCGCCACTTTGGTGCCGCTACTTTGCGGAGCTTATTTGTAGTGGTTCAACGTGGTCTTAAGACCACGTTGAACCACTACACAAAAGTGGAGTATACAAACTCCGCTGCAAAGACTGAAACCGGATATACATAGGCCAGACGGGGAGGAGATTTGAAACAAGAATAAAGGAACACCGAGCTTGTTTCAAAAATAACATCTCCGCATCACTATTCGCCAAGCACTTGAGAGATTGTGGCCACACCAGCGATTTTAATCCCGAATTTTTACATTTTGAGAAGAAAGGGTACCGTCTTGATGCGCTGGAGCAGTTGGAAATCCTTCAACACAAGAATTACCGGGGAAGATGTTTTGACCAACGATTTTCTTTACCCTTCACATTCCCCATTATTGTTTTTTCCCTCACCCCCTGCCAGCTCCCGCCGTTCTCCCAGTTCATAATAATCATTTCCCTAATCCCCTGCCAACTAATCTGATGTCAGGTGGGCTTTTTGCAACATTGTATTGACCATATCCTTCCAGCCTCCTAATTATCTAATTGTTTTTTATCTAATCTAATTATCCAATTATTGCTAATTTGTCAATATTACCAATCCTCCTTCTCCGCCTCAAACCATAGACTTTTAGCCCCCCTCTTCCTAGCTCAACCAATCCTTTCTTTCCTACCTCCTCTTCCCCTCTGCCCAGAGATATGTATATATATGGTGCTTGATTTGTTAGCTTAATTTTGCCCCCATTCCCGGAAATCACACCTCAAGAACTTTTTTCTATAATCTCCCACTTCAAAACCAAGTCATCACCGGGCCCCAATCAAATCTCCTACAATCACCTCAAAAAGCTTCCTAAATCTTTCATCCAACACCTACTTTCCATCCTTAATGCCTGCCTTACCCAATCGTACTTCCCAAAGGCGTGGAAAACGGCCAAAATTATCCTCTTTCCAAAACCTGATAAAAACCCTTCTGATATCCTTAACTACAGACCCATTAGCCTGCTCCCCTGCATGGGAAAACTCCTAGAAAAATGTATTTTAAACAGGCTGCAAGAAGAAATCTCGGCCTTAGATCTGATCAGACCTGAGCAAACTGGTTTCCGTCGTCACCATTCCACAACCCAGCAAATTACAAGATTGGTTGAACAGATCACTTTCGGCTTCAACATTCACAAGCACACCCAAGTAGCCTTCCTTGATCTCCAAAGAGCCTTTGACAAGGTCTGGCACGCTGGTCTGATACATAAACTGCTCAAAACTGATATATCAATGTATCTAACTAAGATCATCCACTCTTTACTTACTAACCGCACGTTCTTTGTAGCTGTTAACAATGCCAGATCAACTACCCGATCCATCACAGCAGGCGTCCCTCAAGGAGCCATTCTATCACCCGTTCTTTTTAACTTTTTCATTAACGATCTCCCCTCACACCCAAAAACTGAAAGCTACCTCTATGCGGATGACACCGCTATAGCATCAACTTCCTTCGACCCAAATCATGCTGCAGAAAATATCCAAGAACACTTAGACAGCATAGAAAACTGGATGAGCGAGTGGAAACTTACCTTAAACCCAACAAAATGCATCAACGTCAATTACGCCAGAAAATGGAAGAAACCTAACAACACCCCCATTTACTACGGCAAGGAAAAGATCCCCCAGGCATCATCTGCCAAATTTCTTGGTGTACAACTGGACCAGAAACTCACTTGGCAAGCACACTCCCAATATGCACTTAACAAGGCCAACGCGGCCTTTTTCTCGATCTATCCCCTCATAAAGCGCACGAGTCCCCTCCGTCTTCTTACTAAGGTACTTCTGTTCAAATCCATGATACGACCTATCTTAACCTATGGTTATCCAGCCTGGGGATCAGTAGCTGCAAAAAACCTGAACAAACTGACACACTTTCAAAATAAAATCTTGCGAACTCTTACTAACGCCCCTTGGTTCGTCCGAAACTCAGACATTCACAAGGACCTCAAAATACCAAACCTACCAACCTATCTAAGAGACCTAGCCCTGTCATTTCAGCAAGCAATAGGAAATATTGGTAACCCTCTCATAGAACCTTTATGGGACTATTCTGATAATCCCCATTTTAAATACAAACGTGCAAAAACAAGTCTAAATGAATCCTAATAATCACCAAATATAAAATCGACATCAGCTGCACTTACATATACTCGTTAGCTTAATTTCGCCCTTAAGCCACTTATATCACACAACCATTTATCAGCATAGCTGGGTATCGGTATAAAATGTACCAAACGGTGCAGTACTTAAGCATCAGTCAGTCAGTCAGTAGCTTAATTTCACCCTTAAGCCACTTATATCACACAACCGTTTATCAGCATAGCTGGGTATCGGTATAAAATGCGCCAAACGGCGCAGTACTTAAGCATCAGTCAGTCATTTTTACCTGATGATGTTATGCTATAACAAAACCTGGGTTGTAAAAATTAAAAAGTTTATGTGAAAAAGTACAGTGGTTTGATTATTAAAAGTCAGTATGAAGATTTTCCACCAAGTTACGCCAGAAACTGTTTTATTTATCACGTGCGTGAGCAACGCAACTAAGGCCAGTCTTTACTGGAAATTAACCATCAAATACCGACTTGCATCAACAAGCATCTACTTCAACAGCCAGTGCCTAGCCCTCAGAGTCATCCCTAAGTACGTGAACATCAAGTGCAAAGCACGTCTTCGGCTGGGAGATTCGCAGAAGCAGCCGCGAAATGAGTATGGATTAAGAGCTTAAGATACCTCTATATACTATATAAAGAATTGACTAGCTCTCTCCATTGGGCTGAATGGATCACTTTGGATGATAGTGTCCGCCAGAGAGCAAGTGAGATCATCTTCAAGAAAAAGAAGGTTATCTCCAGAGAGCTAGTTGCCCTGACCCAAGACAAACAACCTTCGATGACAACGAGGCCTCCATACGTGTTCAAAGACAGAGTGGTTAATTTTTCCAAACATTCTTTCAATCCTGAAGAACTTAGTTTACTGAACAAAAGGCTGAAATATTGCCCAAATATTCCCATCAGCTTGACTAGTTTGCCCAATAGTGTAGGAGTGGGTGTAGATTCAGATCATACTACAATACTAATAAAAAGTATTGTCAGATTCACAAGGATAAAACAGGGAAGATGGATGATAAAATTAAATACAGAAGCATTGACCAGGATGATAAGAAAGGAGTATCAGCAGGTTATAGAGAAAACTATGAGTGAGGAATGAGAGGTAGGAATAATACAAAACAAATGAGAACATATAAAAAAGGGATATTGAAAGCCAAAAACGAAACTCTCGGTATAGTAAATAAGAATTGACAAGAAAACCACAGATAATAAAACAGATGATTAGGAAGAAAACTTACCAGGGAAGGAAACAGAAGAATATAAACAATTTTTAAGTGAAAGTACAGATAAATAATTATTGTCAATATTAATTCTTGGGTTTCATGTGCATCTGCTAATCTTTGTTGGTTTAGACATATGGAGTCAGAGATTCAGTAGTTCCTACGTATCTAAAAATGTGGCAATGCTTTGTCCGGCACTTCCAGACATGTGGTTTTACCACATAAAATGTGTCATTCTCCGATACAAGCATATCGTTCTGTACTAAATCCCATCCTCCATAATCAATAAGTTATGGGCCCAGGCAATTAAATAACTCAATAAATGCTGACGTTAAGCACAACTAGCATGATGTCTTTGAGTGTAGTGAGTTCAGACTCCCTGCCGGTATTTGAAAACTGCAGGGTACTAGCAACTGTAATGATTGGAAGTTACTGATGGAACTTTACATGGTACACAAAGATTTGTGGGATTGTGTACAGTTAAGGAGTGTTCCCAATAGCTAGAAAGACTCAAGGGCAAGAGAAAAATTTGCCCCATGATCATGCCATATTGATTGATTCTAGCATGGTCATTAAAAACACCCAAGGAAGATAGGGATAGCCTTAAAGCAACTTCTACATCTACATCTACATAAATACCCTGCGAGCCACCAAAAAGGTGTGTGGCAGGGGGTGTAGCACCATGAGGGAAGGGTAAGGGTTGAGGGGGTTTGGGGTTAGGTGAGGAAAGGTGGGGGGAACCTGTAAGAAAATATATATATATATATATACACATATATACACATACATATATATACACATACAAACATACACACATGTATACATATCCTCGCGCAGTCCCTTACCTGTACGTTAATACTTATTGTAATGAACTAAGTCCTGGGGAATTTCGGCTACAAGCATTCTGGTCCCTTATCGTTCTTGGAAAAAATGACATTTTAAACCTGTCAGTCTAGCAGTCTATCTCTCTAGTCTTATATTCGTGATCCCTTCGACCGTAATACGTTGGTGTTCATATTATATCCTTGATGTCATTAGAAAAGGGCCCATCTTTAAATGTTTTTAATAAGTTTAATCTATATTGGAAACACCGCTGTGTAAGGGAATCCCAACCTAAATTGTCTAGCAAAGGACCTTATGAGGAACAAGGGGCTATCAAAGGAAAGGAACTTATGAGGACAAGGGGCCTGGATGGCCTGGATTGCTGAGGAGACTGTTCGGGGTGAGATTGGACCACTATAAGAGCTTTAAATCTTAAAAAACAGAAATAATGTTACTCTTGCAATAATTGGCTGATATTAGTGATGATGAATTTGTTGGGGCCATCATGTTGAGTGGTCTACTATCAGATTACAACCAGATGGTAATGGCATTGGAAAGATCCACAGCAGAGATAACCAGTCAAGGGAAACTGCTACTAGAGACCATCAAGCGGTTGGCTGTGGACAAATGATACTCTGGAGATGCAGCATTCTTGTCTATCACTAAAGGCAAAAAAGCATCTGGCACAGCAAGTTCAAGAGGGGTCCATACAAAGGTGTTAAGTGTTTTGAGTAGGGTGAAATTGGTCACAAGGCAGTCTAAGACTGCCCAAGTCAAGTCTGTCCAAGGAAACAGTTTAAAACTAACTCAGAGTGAAAAAGTTGGTCATTGTTTACCACATTGTCAGCTAATGTGACTGCTGGTAGTTGGTATGTAAACTCTGGTGTGGCAATCACATGACCAAATCATGGATTGACTGCAAAACTATAATTAATGTATTAACGAAGCAATTGAGTATGCAAAAAGTGAAAAGCTGCATAGTAATGGTGTCGTGTAGATCAGAATTAATGATAAGGATGGTGAAAAACTGATTAAAAATGTTCCAATTTATCAGGTAATTGGTTATATTTTAGTGCTATGGCCAAAAAGGGTATGGTAGTTGTTTTCAATGGGTCAGATGGTCAGATTTATCACAACTGACTATAAAATGCAGGGTGATGTTAAAGTAACAGCAACAGAGGTCAGAGGCATTTACAAGCTTGATGTTATGAGAGAGACAGCCGATATGGCATCTATGAAAAATAGTCAGGAATTATGGCACAAGAGGATAGGGCAATTGAGTAGATGTTACATGAGAGTGCTGTGAAATGGTATAGCTACAGGTATTTCTTTTGCTGGGGGAGATGAAAAATCTTGTATTTCTTGTGTGAAAGGAAACCAAACAAGGCAACCTTTCAGTGAAACAAAGGCTAGGCGAGCACAAGAAAAATTAGGGTTGGTCCATTCTGATTTGTGTAAGCCCATGCATCAAGCTTCATGGAATGCTGCTCGGCATCTCTTGATCTTCATTGATGATAAGACAAGAAAGACCTATGGCTACTTCCTTAAATCCAAATGTGAGGTTATGTCTATGTTTCAGGAATTTAAAGCAATGGTTGAGAAAGAAACTGATATGAAAATTAAAATCTTTCACTCCGACAATGAAAAGGAATACGTTAATGACATTTTTCTGAGTTTTCTCAAGCCACAAGTCATCTGACATCAGCTAATGGTGGAATACACACCGGAACAAAATGGGGTGGCTGAATAAGCAAACAGAACCATCATAAAGAAGCTAATAACTATTCTCCAAGAGGCTGGATTAAGTAAAAGGTACAGAGTTGAACAGTAAATACAGCCATCTATTTGAAGAATCGTTAACCAATAAAGGCTGGGGTGGATATTACTCCAGAGGAAGCCTAGACAGACAAGAAGATGGATCTAAGTCACTCGAAAGTTTTTGGTTGCAAGTCCCTAAAGCATGGTGAAGAAACTTGGATTCAAAAAGCCGTGAGGTGATTTCTGTGGGGTATTTTGAAAATACCAAGGGATACAGACTCATTGATCTTAAAATTTCTTAGAGAATTTGTAAAGCCAGAGATGTTGAGTTCTTTCAGGACAAAAATGAAGGAAAAGAATATCAAGCAGCAGGCTACCCACATGATGATGGGATTCCGAAAGGCAGGTAATTGTTCTTGAACAAGTTGGCTACCCCCTAGTGTTGGCAGTTGAAGTCCAGAAAGAACCAGGGGTGCAGTCAGAGGTGGTGTCCTCATCAGAGGAAAAATATGAGGGCACAGACAAGGAAGCATTGGAGGACCATGCATGTGTAGTTGATTGCAGATACCCTCTTAGAGAGAGGCATTCTAAGAAGTTCCCAGATATGATGACCCTTCACACAGTAAGTGATAATATAGCGAAACCAAATAACGTGAAGGATGCACTTTCACGTGATAATAGGGAAAACTGGAAACAAGCCATTGGGGAGGAATATTATTCTCTACTAGAAAATGAGGCTCGGGTATTGGTTAAACATCTCAGGGATAGAACAAGTTGTCTAGAGTAAGTGGGTCTTTAAAATTATGCATGGGGCTAATGGTAAGGTGTCTTGTTTTAAGGCTTGACTTGTTGCCAAAGGCTTCAGCCAAGAGCCGGGAATTGACTGTAACCCCTAGAGGTGTAAAGTGACCTTTTCCCCTGTTGTAAAGCATTCAACATTCAGTTCATTGTTAGCTTTGGCAGCTGAATTAAATCTTGACTTTGACTACGTAAAGACAGTCTTCCTAAATGATATCCAGAAGAAAAAATCTACACGGAGCAACCGGGAGGCTTTGTGAAACAGGATGGGATGAATGAAATGTGCTTAAGAGAGAAATTTATGGACTCAAACAGGCATCCAGAGTTTGAAACAAGAAATTGAATCATGCACTGATTGAGATTAGCCTTTGATAAGTCATATCATGAACCCTGTGTGTATATGAAAGATAGTGATGGCAGCTTAATTGTGATCTCAGTGTATGTAGATGATATTGTAATCTTCTCTAATAACAAAATGGAGAAAGACAAACTTATGGCAAACTTTAAGTATAGAGATTTGGGTGAAGTCAAACATTGCCCAGGACTAAGAGTTTCACAACATAAAAACAAGGGAGAGATTTATGTTGACCAGAAACCTTATATTGAGCAATTGTAGTTAAAAATTTGGAATGAGTTAATTTAAACCAGTGAGTACTCCCTTGGATGAGAGTTGTAAATTGTATGCCAATGATCTGAATAATAATATGATTAATGATTTTTCTCATTTGCCACACCAGTGTCTAGTGGGCTCATTAATGTACTTAGCTGAGAGTAGTAAGCCTGAGATTTCGCATGTTGTTTGAGTACTGAGTCATTTTTATTCCAATTATAATGAGCATTACTGGAAGTGCCAAAAGGGTTCAATACTTAAAACTGTACTGTTTGTATTTTGAAAGAGGGCATGAATGGTGAGGACTTTGTTGATGCTGACTGAGGAAATGACATGAAAGACAGAAGGTCATATCCTGGATTTGTGTTCAAGTTAGCGGATGCTACTATATTTTGCGAGTCCAAGAAGCAGCGAACTGTGGCCATGTCACACACAAAAGAAGAGATTACACGGCATTGGCAGAGGCTGGCAAGGAGGTCATTTGTATCTAGGGCAGAATTGCTTAACATAGAAAACCTATTGCTCTCTACAATGACAATCAGGGTGCTCAAAAGTTAAGGGTAACCCTGTACATCATGGTCAATCAAAATGCACAGACAATCACCGCCATTTCATAAGGGACCTTATTGAATGCAATCAGAAAAAGCTTATGTATCTTCCTAAAGATTCCATGCCTGCTGATGTACTGGCTAAAGAAGTCAGAGTGCCAAAGCAGCATATATACATAAAAGGTTTAGGAAAGGAGCCAAACCATTAAGGGAGGGTATTGTAAATACTAACCCTTGGGCTCCATTATTATTAGGTAATCAACCGGTTAAGGTAGGTTTTTGGATGGACACAACTATCAAATAAACATTTTGTAACTCCAAACAAAACCCAATCCAGCAACCTACTCTACATCAGGTCTCTCTTCATCTCTGTGTACTTCTTTCCTCCCTTCATCCCGTCCAACATCCCTATCCTGTTCCTGTCCTTTCCTCGTTGGCCTATCATTCTTCCCTCTATTACTGTCTTCAGCATCACATTGCCGCTCAATCTGCCTTTCATCCATTTTTCCTGCCTCCATAGGATATCTCCCAACAAACCCCTCTCCTCACCCACCCTCTCCAGTACTTCCTCATTTGTTTTCCTTTTGGTCCATTGCACCTTCTCCATTCTTCTACACACCCACATTTCAAAAGCCTCCAATCTACGTCTATCCTCCTGCTTCAGCGACCACATTTCCGCGCCGTAAATAGCTACGCTCCATATCAGAGTTTTTACGAGTCTTGTCTTAACATCCCTACTCAACGTCCCCGTCATCAACTCCCTCCTCCTTGAGAAAGCCTCCTTGCCTAGCGCAATTCTTCTCCTTACATCCCTACCACTTTGACCGTATTGGTCCAAAACACTTCCGAGATATGTAAACTGTTCTACCTGCTCTATTTTTTCCCCTCTTATTTTAATGTTTGGCTTAGCTTTTTTATTTCTGGAAAATCGCATAACCTTTGTTTTATCAATTCTCATCCCATATCTGTCGCACTGAATTTCCAATTCACTCAGAATTACTGCAATGGCATCACACGTACCTCTTCCTTTCCTAAATCCAAACTGATCATCATAAGCAATCATTTGCCTTACTCTCTATCCTTTTGTTGATGATCCTGAGAATAACTTTAGCTGCGTGGGATATCAAACTTATTGTTCTGTAATCTTCACATGATGTAGCCTTTGCCTTTTTTGGAATAGGAACTAACACCGATCTCACAAAATCTTCCGGCCAGATTCCTTCCTCATAGATACTACGAATCAGTCCAAATAGGGCCATCTTCCCACTATTTCCTAAACATTTCAACAGTTCCACAGGAATGTTGTCTACCCCCACGGCCTTATTTGCTTTCATCTCCTTTAATGCCCTTTCTATTTCATTGTCGAGTATGCCTGTACCTAAGCTATCTTTTTCTACGTCATGTTCCTTTTCTATGTCTAACCTTGTTGGCCTAAGTTCTCCGCCATACGGTGTTTCTATATATTCCTTCCATCTCTCTTGGATTTTTTCTGGTTCAATTATTATCTTTCCCCACTTATCCTTAACTGTTAGCACAGATCTTGCCTTGTTACTTCCCGATAATAACTTAACCTTGCTGTATAGAGCACCAATTTCACCCTTCCTCTGTAAACTTTCCATATCCTCGCATTGCGTTTCACACCATTCTTCTTTTGCGTTATTTGTGGCCCTTCTCAATTTATTGTTTAACCCTTTGTACTTCATTTTGCCGAACTCTGTTTACATTTTTCCGTCTTCTTCTCTCATCCAACTTTGCAATCATCTCATCCGTTACCCATGGTTTCCTTATCCTTTTCCCATTAATGGTTCCTATAGTGTCTTTTGCGGCTATCAAAATCACTGTCTTGATACATTCCCATTTTTCTTTGTTAGTACTCAGCTCTTTACCGTCATCCGTCATTTCCTCTACAGCCTGCTGATACTCCTACCTCGTTAATCCATTTAATGCTTCTAAATTCCATTTCCTAACCTGCTGCCCTTGCATTATCTTCTTGAAACGGACGTTACATTTCATAACAACTAAATTGTGGTCAGAGTCCACATCCGCACCTGGGAAACTGTGCAAATTTATCACACTGTTCCTAAACCTGTGCCTAACCATAATATAATCTAACTGGTACCTTTCTGAGTCACCTGGCATTTTCCATGTATACCTATGCCTTTTGTGGTGTCTAAACCATGTGTTGGTGATGACTAACCCCTGTCTCCTGCAGAATTCAATTGCTTTCTCCCCGCATTCATTCCTCGTGCCTAACCCATAGTCCCCCACCTCACCACCATCTCTTCCTTCGCTTACCGTCGCATTCTAATCCCCCATCACTACCAAATGTTTCCCTGCAGGAACACATGCGATTGTATCCTCTAACTCTACGTACATCCTATCGACTTCTTCCTCCTTGTGGTTGCTCGATGGCATGTATACCAGAACAATGACCAAGTTCGTCGGCTCTGCTTTAATCTCTATGAGTAAGATTCTATCAGTTGCTTGCTCTATGTTGACTATGCTTCTTCCTACCCATTTATTTAATATTATGGCAACCCCTCTTTGGCTCTCGTCCTGGCCACTGTGTATTATTCTATAATTATCACTCCAGTAATCTCCGCTATCCTTCCATCTCACCTCGCGTAGACCTAAAACATCTATATTATTTGGGCTCCATGTGAATCTGTTAATCTTTGTTGGGTTAGCTATACAGAATCTGAAATTCAGTCATTCTTACATATCTAAAAATGTGGCAATGCCTTTTCTGACACTTCCAGATATGTGGTTTTACCGAATAAAATGCAGGATTCCCAGATTCAAGCACCTCCAGTACTCAATCCTATCCTTCTTAATTAATAATAATAAACTGAACTTGGATACTATTCAATAAGCATGTTCGAAGAGACAGTGTACGGTAATGGAGCATCAGTTTACAAAGAAAGAGTAAAATCAGTGCAGTCTAAAGGAACATTATAATATAGTAAAGAATGAGTGGTAACGTCAGGAAACATGAAGGGAAAATCGGTGCACTCTATTACAGATGTCAGGAAAAATATTAAATGAACGAGGAAAGATTCAAGAGATATGGAAGGATACATAAGAATTGCAACACAGAAATTCAAGGACCTATATGCTAACGATATTTAGCCATCAAGTTTAGATATTGAAAGATAATATAAAGTAGATGGGGATAACTTACCGTACTTGATTTTGAGAGATATAAGTGGCATTATAGGAATTGAAACCAAATAAAGCTGTGGGAATTGATAAAATACCCATGGAACTACTCAAAAGCTTGTGACAAAGAGAAAAAAAAGCTTTTATGCCCAAATTCTGAGCATTCATGACGAAGATTTGGCCAGAATATTTTGTCAGATCAGTATTAGTTCTCATTCCAAAAAAATTAATGACAGCAGTGCGTGAAGAGTACAGAACAATAGGTTTGAGTGTGCATTTAAAAATTGGCAATTCATGGAATTCATGATTTTACAGGTACCAATAATATTTTTCGTTTTGACGTACAAACTAATCGACTGTATTCGAATAACATCTTTAATCTCTGAAATGTAAAATGTTGCTTTTACCCAGTGTAACAGATGTTAATTAATTTTTTTGCCTTGGACTTACACCTTCTAAGTCTATAGTGGGATTAAACCACAAGACGCATTTATTTGTCCAATAGCCCTCTTTACAAACTTGAAAAAAATACCATCTTCTTCTGATTGTAGGTACTTTTGTTTTGCAAATAAACTGGAAATGATAATGAAAAAAACTCACTTTCATCGTCTGATTCTTCGTCGTCTGAGTCTATCACAACCGTTTCCTTTTGTTCTGGAAGAGGAAACTTAAAAAGCGGCTTCTTCTCTAAAAGCCATATCGCCATATTCTGAAATTTTAATGGAACACTTTTAATTGGACAGCTATACATTGTGATATTTAAAGAAATACACACCTACCTTCCATGTAATGTTCTCATAATTAAGGTCTATAGCGCTGAGTGTAAGCCTATTAACCCAATATTTGCTAGCACCGCAACAATACCCACCCAATTCCATTTAATTCGAAATTAATTCAATATAAAAAATAAATGAGTATAAAGAGTCATTAGGGATTACTACAAATTAATTACCTGCGTGTGTTCCACATATTCTTGCAAACAATGATCGCAAACGTATTGTTTTCGTTTTCCAGCATGAAGTTGAAAATATGCAGTAACTACTTTCGGTGCAATAGTAAAGCTTGATGATTTAGAGTTACAGTAAGAATTGCAACAAAGAAATTCACTCTTCTTGGTAGCCTTCATGTCTATACTAGAACTTTCCATTTTTGAATGAAATTTTTCTTCAAGCGTCGACCCAAATATTTATCAGTCAGTTGCCTGAGTAATATTCTGAAAACTATAAAGTGGACTGCGCCTGACAGCCTATCAAGCGCAGTATCCTCAAATTTATGCTTGGGCCGACTCAGTCCCCCTCGGAAATTCTGTTGAGTAGCTGCAGCATTGTTTTTCGAGGTCTGATCACCTCGATCACTCACACTGCCTGCGCTTTGAGACTGTCAAGGTACACGCCAAGTAGACAACGCGGACGCTATGAAAGTAAGACAGCGGTTAGTGGATCTATATATAATGACTTTTCAATTTGTCAGTGGTGTAAAGGCAGCCTTTTATTTACTTTTCATCTTGACTCCGAGTACATAGAACGGAACAATTCCTAATGATACTTTGGTGCATCACTGGCGAGTGTTGAAGTTTCATCAAAACTAAACAGATAAAATGTAATATAAGGACCCTGTCTGGTACAAATTAGGTCAAGCTTTGTTTTTTAATTGTACTTTGATGGCTTGAGATGCAAAAAGTATAATAATAACAGTACCTTTAGCTCCATGGATAACAGAATAAGGTTGTGCAAAAAAATTCTCCAATAGCCCATATTATATCGCGAAGTTATTACTTGAATAATTTTATCATGGCAAACATGACGTTAAGACTAGTAGAACTAGAACAAATAGAACCCCCAAATTTTGAATGGTTATATTTAGCAGACCTGTGTGTCGGATAGAATGCGACATAATAGAGGCTGTATTTCCGAAGAGCCAATAATTTTGTAATTGCTAAACCGTACTCATGTTCTTCGTTGCTCCTTTAATACAATGAAAATTTTCAATTTAATTTTTTTGCTGATTAACCAGACCGATCAGTAAGATGGCATATAACACTATCATCCAATTATCGATAAAAGATTTATTCACTCTATTTTGCAGTGCACCTAATCCTTTTTGCCTGAATGAAACTCCCTCCCTTTGGAGTTCCTTCACTTTGTATTTTTCTAACTTGCCATAGCTTTTGAATTTTTTTCTATTCTTTTTCAGTTTACCTGGCCTAATTGTCTGTTTATTAAAAACTGTTCACATATAAATTTTACTCATTTTTGTAACAAATAATATTTACGGGGTTCTCGAATTCGATAGCATTTCATCCTTGGGGGTCTAAATTGTTCCTATCTTATACATATACATGTGAGTCACGGTAGTCCAAGAGGTAGAGCGTTGGACTACTAACCGGAGGGTCCCGGGTTCGTTTCCCTGGCACCTGCAGCTCCACCCAAGCTCCTGGGAAACCATAACCGGTGCAGGGAAAGGAACTGGCCCCCCTACATGGCCTAAAGGGGGAGAAAAAGAAATGTTCTCTTTTACATGCTTAATTACTTGTCATTGTCTAGTCATCCTTTAGCTGGGATTTTTTCATCATATACAATCTAGATAGTATCCTGCCCTCCTAAAGCAGTTATATATTGTAGAATCCTTGACTTGCTTCCAGGGCCATGATATGTAAAGCATCCAATTTGATACATTCAGTGAATAATAGGCTGAACAGTGAAACAGCAGAATTTCCTGTTCTGAGGTCCCATTTTAGCATCCATATAATGAAATTCATCCTCAAATATTTCTGTGGCCATTCATGTTTTGGAATTTGCTGTGTATCTGGTGGGCAATGTTTTTACATATTTGGCATAGAACTCTTTGATTTACTAACCATAGTGATTGAAGTTTCTCACTTCCATCTGCATTTTTGATTGATAAGACATTAAGTTGAAAGATCTTGTGGTTTCAGTAAGTCTTTTTTTACTCATTACCACTCCATGCCATTGTTCCCCTCTGAAGTAAGGGGTTTTTGCTGGCAGAGCTTTAAAAAATAACCCTTTAGTATCTCATGTGCATTGGAAACACATCTAAAATTGCAATGATTAATGAGTGTTGCCAGTTATCTGGGATATCTTTGTTATTTATTACAGCTTTAAAAAAGCCAAATCAGGCATAGTGTGATTTCTATATCCCCTATTTTCAAAATTTCCCCTCATATGCCATCCATTCCATTTATTTTCAATGTATTTTTGAAGGATGTACTAAGTAGGTGATATTGCCCCTTGATAAGTCATACTTGTATTCTCATGATTTCGACTTTAATATCCCTATTACAATTTGGATCAGGTTTAACATACACAAAATACCTCGCTAATTAATTTGCTTTGTCTGCATTTTCCATTATAAATTCAATTCTTTAGATTTTGTTTGTAACTCTTCTCTTTCCGTCTTTTTTTATAACACAATTGTTAAAGTTAGAGCCGGATAAAGTTTTTTATGAACTCATCTTAGGCTTTTCTTTTCACTATAGTAATTTTTTTAAAAGTTTCTTATAAATTGTGTCTACATTTGAATTGATTGTTCATAATATGATATGCTCTTAATTTTCTTTTTAATATCTTAATCTCTTTGTAGTAAAATTCAGGATGGCCCATTTTTGGCTTCTTACTTGGAACAAACTCCTCAACACTCCTTTCATGAGCTGTTCTTTGAAACTTTGCCATATTTCATTAACTGTTGATCCTTCATTTGCCCATTTAATAAATGCCTTTCATGGGTACAATTGGAATTTGAAGCGACAAGTTATTTGACATTCAGGCTTCTTAATCAGTTGGGTCAAATGCAAGTTTAACATCACAGCTGAATGATCACTGTAACCATTTCATATCTATGATTAAGATATCCATATCATCCACTTCTTGAATGTTTGCCGGAGTTGGAGTGGTCTAAAGGCATCATATGAGATTAACTCAGGACCATTAGGTCAGTAGCCAAAGGTTCTTCACCCCAGGCTACCACACCACCTTTGCAAATGACAACAGTCGAAAACTTGCGAAACATTGCATGATTCAGTAACAATTTAATTATTGACAGCTGACATCCAATACCAAAAATACCAACTACTCCAGCACTCTGTCCACTTGCACAGTAGCATGTGGATGGATGTAGATTCAAACCTGACACAACCTTAAATATTTCAAGGGTACCTTTTTTCCTAAATAAATGACTTTATTCAAGATTGATTCCTTTTATCATAAAACGAGACAAATGCTCTCTGTCGAGGGTCATATTTATATAGGCATATACAGAGAATGCTCACTGTAGGCATACAATAAAACAAAACATTTAAAAAGCATAAATTTATTCCTCATTATGTTTACAACCATCATAGAATTATAATCCACTTTCCTCCTATCACATTCTACCTGAAAACTACTCGTTTGGAGGGAAATCACTTCCTTGATGGAACAAATAAACCTTTCATCCAAATGTCCAATCAACATCTGTATGTGAGCTGGCATTTACACCTTATGCAACAATCCAGAGGCCAATCTACATTTTCAGTGGGCCTAGGAGATATGGTACTTTTAAACACCTCACCCAATTTACATTGTGTCCACAACATTTTAAGGTAGGTGGGAAAAAGTTAAAAAAGGCCAGTTTCATAAGTTCTCATTTTTTTCCAAATAGTATTTTCTGCAAATGAAATCCACATGATATATCCACAAAGGGTTGGCTTCCTAAAAATCATAATTACTAGTAGCCATCAAATTTCATGTGGACACAACTTATTCAACATACAAAATATATGAAAGGCACTTGATATCTAGTTTCTGTACAGAAACTCGAAACAGATTGAAATGCAACAATACTTTCAAAGAGTCACATGAAATTTATGAAATAAACCATGCAAATGAGATTTACATAAAGAAAACTACTTACAAGTGGCATGACTAAGTAACAGACAACACAGCACAAATTATTAAAAATTGCTTTTGTTAATCAACAATAAAATAAGCAAGCAGGTGGTTCATTATCCTTTAAAAACTAAAAGAACAACAATGAGAGAGATGGGAATTCTAAATATGTATATGATACAAATCCAAATGATTTACCATTTGGTAAAATACACAAACATTCATGAAAAAATAATACTACACAGTAAGTACACTAGGGATGTTCCATCATCGAGGCATCTCACAAAAAAAGATACATTCAGATCAAAAGATAACCTTTGACAGACATAGAAAGGACATATTACCCAGTGGGTACTCATTGTTAATTAGAAACTTATATTGTTTTATTACTAGGATCTCAAGATACTGAACCCATCTGTTACATGAAGCTGCACTATAAATGTGTGCGGCAAATATATGTGGGTCCCTAGTGCAGCATTTGACATAGATATCCTTCAGCAAAAAAATAGTATAGCTAAATGTTACAAGCAAACATCTGCTAACATCAGAGACATCTGCATTTAGTGAACATAACAGACATAACATGGTCTGCTCTCACATTTATTACCTTATGTCATATGGACTTGGAAAATTATTTTAAATTCAATTTAAAACTAAAATTCAATAAATCCATACCAGTTTATAGCTCTGGAAATCACAGCCAAAGGAAATCATAACTTGGATGACATCACATAGGTATTTATATATATATTTATTCATTTGTAAAGCTATCTCTGTATACCAATGAATTTCACCTAAACCCATAAACATCACATGCGAGTATTAATAAATATTAAATTTATCAACTTTTGCCCCAAAAAGATTATTTTCTGGTCCAAAACCAACCTTGATACAAAAAATGCCCAAATAATTAACTGAGGCTACCATTCAAATGCTTTCCATGGTACTGGAATTGTATGCCACCTTATGCATTAGAGTACCTATATCCAAATTAAAATCAAAAGTTGGTTTAGTTGACAACTCTCATTGAGGGACTATTAAAAGAGACAATATTGTTATCAACGCACTGTTTGATATTTCCCCCAATCCTATGGGAGGAAAATACCAAATGCCCATAAGGTTAGATGTATTACGTGAAAGATTTCATGAGCTTAACTTCAGTTATTACTTCAGGTGTACATTGAATCATACCTGAGGAAGCTACCCTATTCCCACATTAAGTTTCTTGTAGACTCTTGGAATTTTTTTCACAAATCTTGACTATACTCTGTTTTCTTTAGGTTGGGAGTGATTTTGTCAATTTTCAACTCAACTTGTTTGAACTCTCCTCCAATTACAGAGCACGCAAAGAGCCATATCATCAAACCTTTCAAGAATGACTCTGGAGTAAACGCATTCTGCTCCCGTGAAATTGTCAGCCAGTTTATTTTGTCAGCAAAATGCTATTATGAAGTAAATATTACACATTAAATCAACTGATACTTTGTCTTCTTTAATACTAAATTTCTATTGTGATATCTGTTTGATGACATTGCACACAATAGTCAATTACCAATTTGTCAATTGATATGGAAAGTTGTAAACAGTTATGACACTTGAGTATAGGATAACGATCTTGGTGCAATTATTTAGTGAATACATTGGCATTATGATATATTTACAAGTAAACACAAGTGGTTTAACAAGTTTTTTTGCCCATGACTCATCATATGTAACGGTCTTATATGTTGGATTCACCCACTCCCTTTTACATGCTGATTCTTTTCATTATGCGATGTAGCAAGTGTTAAAGCAATTTCTTCAGTACTGAAAGTTGTATGCTAGTTTTTTTTTTAACTCTCTAAACCTTTTCACCAAAAACTGTCCATGTGAGAAAGAAGGTAATTATTCATTGTGTGTCAACCCTGCAGCCAGCAATATAGTTTACTAAACACACACCCATTCCTTTTCCATAATACCTGCAACTGGTGCCCCAGCAAAACTTGAAAGTTAATGAACTTGAGTAAAAACATAATTATTTAGCAGAGATAATAAGGAGATGGTATGGATCATTCCTAAGACCAGGTACGAAGAGAAAGGAAGAAAGTGTAAAACTATGGACCCATCTAATGAAATTAAAAGAAAAAGAACAAAAAACCACTGTTCAATTATAAAATTCTCCAGTTATGGAATGTGATATGGGACAGTGCCTAAATTGAAATTGGGAACAATCTAGGATGCTTCATTAAGATAAAAAGGCCATTGTAGTATGATATAGTACATATACAATTAACAGTATAAAATCAAATTAATAAATTTAAAGTAGAAGGACCACACATACTTTGCAAACACAAAAGATTGAAGTTACGCTGGGATATAAGAGATTATTCATATTAATTACAAGAAAGGGGGCTAGAAACATGTAAATATCAAAGAAATATAATTATGAACATTACCATTAATGACAAATTCAGTTGCAATCTGCCACTGCTACCTTCATTAACTTTAAATGCCATAAATCAATTGACATTTCTTTTTGCTTTCTGGAAGACCATATTGCTTCTCATGTCAATATTTACTTCAATGGCTGCCTACATGTAACAACATTTTGAGTTCATATGATTTGAACCTCTTACGAATATTTAGCACAACTTTATTTTAAGGTTAATACAAACAACTTGTATCAACTTCATGAAAATATTACATGAATTTCTTGATCCTAATTTAGAATCATAATAAACACTTTGAAAACTTCATGTTGTCTGAATGCCATGGTTAACAAAAATTACATGAATAATTCTATTATTCCATAAAACCAAATAACCTGGCAGCACAGTACTATCAAAGATGCAGTTCCAAGAAATATTTTTCTAATAGACCATTACAACTCAGTACTGATGGAATTTTCCATACTTCTATTAGACACCCAAGGACCATGAAAATGGAACCCAAGAATGACTTTATTTATTAAACAGTTTCAAACAGGGAGCCCGCTGAAAGGCTAAATGTTAAGAAAATTAATTTTGAAGCACTTTGAAAGAGAGTGCATTCAAGCTTTGCAATGCATCATTCACATGTTTTCTATATTAGCCAAGGAAGAGAGAAAACAAGAGAGAGAGCTTAAGAAAAGCTGACAACTCTCCAAGATGATTAATCTGGTATGATGTCACTCCCGACCTACAGAAAACAGAGTACAGAGGTCAGAAGAACAATTGAAGATCCATTACCAAACTAAAAGTTTCACTTCAGTAAGAGCTTTATCTCATCTTTCTCTGCAGCTTCTAAGTAACTGGTACCATCAGGAGTAGTCCCATCTTTTGATGCACCCTAAAGAAAATAAGGCATTTCAGTGAACCAGAAGTATACACAAATATGAATATCAGAAATTTTATATGACCTTGTCTTAACAATACAGCTAATATCATTTGTTCTTCATTTTGGAATTCACAACATCATACCTGGCATAATAAACATGATGTCTTTACCTACTCTGAAAGGCTTCTGAGCTGTATATAGTTGGTAACTAAACTACACTGAATCAAAAATACGAAGTGAAATTGGTCTTGAATTTGGTCCATAACTATTCTAGGATTTTCAATGGTCTGTAACTCTACTGGAATTTGATGATCTCTAAAAATTGTTAGAGATTAGTTGTAAATATCCCAACCTTAAAGAGTATGGCATCTAGAGGTTAGATATATACTATTCAAGAAGTTTTCTCGGGTTTCCCACTGGGTCAGGTTGATGAAGTGCACCAACGTTTCGAAGGCTGACTCTGCCATTGTCTTTAGGGTGAAGACGATGGCAGAGTCAGCCTTTGTTGGTGCACTTCATCAACTTGACCCGGTGGGAAACCCGAGAAAACTTCTTGAATACCATATGCCGGGAAAACCTGAGAACCTTCAGATTTATACTATATTTACACAAAATGTGCAGGGCCCAGTGTATTGCTTCCCAGGTCTGGGGCCTAGGTTTAAACCCTAGTGTTGAAGACTTTCTTCATTTGTAATTTGATGTCTACTTGGGTACCATGTGGTGAACATCTCCAGTTTAGTACTCCATCCATCCAATGAAACAGAGCCACAGAGCAGGGAATACCTTAGCAATTACATTTATATAATTGCAGAGACTGTCTAAATAATTCCAAAGCTGAGACAATATTATAGTAGTATTGCCACCTCCAGGTTTCTATGTCAATTCGTACAAATATCAGCACAATCTTGGCATGGTAGCGTTTGTTTCTCAAAGAATGAAAGGATTTTTTAAAGTAATGTTTATTTTACTGTGTACTGGGCAAATAAAAATGTTATATTCACAATGTACAAAAATAACAGCAAATTACAGTGAAATGTCCAAAATATGGCTGGCTAGGTTGATCTGGTGAATCAAGCATCAACCTGCTAATTCAAAAGTCACAGACTCAAGAGAATATTGTGCAATTGGTACTATCATGCAAACTTCAGTAGTTTGGCCTCTTGGAAACCAGACACAAGTCAATGGCATAGACAAAGGCTTAGCAGGAACTTAGGGGCACATGGATTATTAGAAGTTTCAACAAAAACTATAAATTTTACGAAGACAATTGGTAGCGGTTCAAAAATGCCATGATTTTAATATCACCTTTGAAGTAGAGAGGTCTTGAGCAGAGGAAAAATGTCACCCCTGGCAGAGAGACATTAGGTACTCTTCCATTCAGAGGAGACATGAGGAGAACAGCTACAATGTTACAAATTACAAGGACCCAATGTTTATGAAGGAGGTCTGACATATTGTTTGTTTATCAGTAGTTTCATTAAATCTGAATTTACCCAATCCATTTTTTTGGCATTCCAAATGTCTTGTAAACATCATGATATAATGTGTTGTAACAGTAGCATAGGGCATGTATTTAAAACTATTTGAAAAATATTCATCTTTATACTTTAAGGGTATGCTCTCTTTACCTATCAATATGATCAGCATTACCAATCTTATTAAAACATCAACATCCTGTGAAGTTTCAGACCAGTTGCAGCTGAATTACAGATAAAATATTTTGACCTGGTAGCAATATCCTATAATCACAGTTATCAACCTAAAGGCTGGTTAAAATATTTTGACCTGGTAGCAATAGCCATAACCACAGTTATCAACCCAAAGGCTGGTTTGATAGGTGAGAGCTCATCTAGTACCCAACAGCATGTGAAATTCACACCAGGGTATAAGGGCAGTTTCTCTCCATGGTTCTATTTTCAAATAAATAAATCTACCACCTATGGTTTTTCAGGAGACCTGGTACTCAAAAAATCACACAGCTAGAATAAAACTTAGGTTGACCAGAGTCTCAGGCATCCCTGGGAATTGAACCTGGGTCCTCCACTCACTAGTCTAGGGATGGTGAACCCTTTGGCTATTGAGTGCTTAAATTTCTTGATTTGTGCCGACCCATCAAGTGAGATAGATGCATTGTTTATTTTTACATCTATAAGAGGCATAGGGTGTTTTAATGACAAAAACAATTTTTAAATACTCGATAAATAAAACAGTTTCTGGCGTAACTTGGTGGAAAATCTTCATACTGACTTTTAATAATAAAACCACTTTACCTGATGATGTTATGTTATAACCACAAGACCTGATGATGTTATGTTATAACGAAACCTAGGTAGTAAAAATTAAAAAGTTTATGTGGAAAAGTAAAGTGGTTTTATTATTAAAAGTCAGTTTTAAATACTCTTTAACCTTTTACAAATACGTTCAAATAATCATAACAAATATGAATTAAATCTCATAGAAAATATCTATCAATCATTCATTAGAACTTCTTCTTCAGATATAAGCCTTTTGTTAGAGGAATTATGTCATATTAGGAATTAATATTATTGATTTTCGAGTTCAGGCAAAAATAGATCAATTATTCCCAAAGGAGACTGACACAAAATAAATTAAACAAACAAGAGCACTCCAGTGGTGGTACCAAAGTGATGAACATATTCCAACTGATGCAGATGATCTACTAGTCTTACTTTTGTCACATGAGAACAATGTTTAGTGTGCTTTGATGTGAATGAAAGCAAAGTAAATAGTGCAGAAGATGCTTGACCTCTCAAAGTCAAAGGGATTGTTCCGATTGCAGAGGCCACTAACACACACTCTTCTTTGTCTTTCCAAAATAGACATCCCTTTTAGTTACTAATTCAACCTTATAATCTTAACATATGGTGGAATTGTCCATAATATCCTCCCAGCTCTACATAACAAAATAATCACTTCATGTGTGACTTTAAGCATGCATGCCATAGTTTTTCCACTCCCATACTAGTCCAATGCTCTACCCACTGAACAACACACATCCCATTAAACACATACATCAACCTTAAGTGTCGTAAGTGCCAGTAGGTCCATAAGCGTTAATGACACTAAGTCAAGAACAGTAGTATCTTGAAATCTAGGAAAATCAATCAGACAATTCCAGTCAACTTGACCCCAATTGCTGTTTTTATTCATGTCTGAAATGATTTCTACCAAAGATGCATCATTACATAAAACGAAAGAATGTAGTTCAATAGAAAGTAACCACAGTGGAGCTCCAACTAAGATACTCATGTGAAGAGGCACTTTGTATGCTCAAAGAAGTGTGTTACAGAAAGCAGAGAGTATGTGAAAACATTTTTATTTTCACATACTGCTATTAGAGTTTGGTATTCTAAGAACTGGAGAAATTGACTGTTCCAAGAGTCATAGAAGAATGAGAGCCTTCATAAACCTAATTCTGGATGTAGAAGCTGAAGATCATACTTGAGAAATGAGGACTGAGAGAGACAGAGAAGTCATCAGGAGAGTTAAATAAAAAAGGGACCAAATGTACCTTATATTTCAAGACGCAATGACTTAATTCAGCAAGTACTGGGGGAAATGCCTACATGGTGGAGCAGGGAAAAATATGCAGACTAACTATCAGATATATAAGAAAGATGAGCTATGTAATAGAATTAGCACTGGATAGGAAAGAGTGCCTCTCTCAAAGTACTGGAATAGTATTTTTAGGGGAGGCGACCGACAGCTGAGGTCATTTGTGCCATTAATGAATGGTATAGAAAAACATGGCATCGACATTAGCCTACTCTTAACAAAAGGCACCAAGGGGTTTGCAACTTAATGTCCCATCCGACGGATGGTGTACCCAAAGTGCTCTCCACAAAGCACCTCAAGTAGGGATCGGGATACAACTGAAAAATATCTCCCACCACCGGGATTCGAACCCAGGCCCTCAGGGTGGGAAGCCAGTGCATTACCCTGCACACCATCCTGATCCCTTCAGAGCATTGGAGAATCCAGGAAAAACCATTACATCCTTATGATATTTATCACAGCTGACAAAGGTAGAATAGCCCGAAGCCAAGGAGGCATTTTCCAAACGATTAATTTCAATCAATTGCTTGAAACGTTTTGTTTTGAATGGAAGCACACATTTCTCAAATGTATGAACCTTAAGAATAGAGGGAAAGAAAAACAACAAGGCTTTAGAAATGTGGTGCAGGAGGGGACATTTGAAGATATCCTGGTTAGAGAGAATGGCCACTGTAGATTCATTAACAAGAGAAGGTTAAAGGATGTGGCTGAAATCAATTGTGGAAAGGAGTGGAATGATAGGTCATCTCTTATGAATTAAAGATGGTTCAGCACCTTACTTGAGGGAAAGACAGAGGGATTTAATGTGAGGGAAAGAGGAAGGCAAGTTTCATGGATGAGATTAAGGCAGTACGAGAACATGAGGAAACAAAGGGACTAGCACTTGGATGGAAAAAATTGCATGCTTACCAACCTTTGTGTTGAGGATTAAAGGAAAAAAATGCCCAGCAAGAGCTAGATCATTTTAGGAGTGAAAGATCAATGTATATATGCATAATTTAGCATTAATAAAGCATGTAGGTACCATTATCCTGAAACTGTGCACAAGAGCTTCTTCCAACAAATGAAGACTGAAAATTTTAAAAATTAAACCAATATGTGCTCCATCAACACAATTACAGCTTTTCCTAAACTATTTTTTTGTAAATAACGATGCCCCCTATTATTACTTTCATAACAGGCAGAAAAAATGGACGAGGAATTGGAGAGATCTCAAAAACTATTATTAAGCGAGCCAATATTGATGATATTGTCATAAATCATGACTTTTCCCTACAATGGTATTCTTCCTCCCTTCATAGTTTCTAGCTCCCCTTAATGGAACCCAAAAGGCCATTCCCCTCTCCCCCAGTTCAAGATATCAATTATTCCGGAGGGCCAGAATGAGAGAAGAATTTTTAAAACAATCATTATATCCATTGAGTATATATTTTATTGAGCACACTGATTAGCTAATAAGAAATACCAGTACTGCAATCTTATATCCAATTGTTAAAGTGGTTATTCTGGAAGGCTATTTATATAGCTTAGGTCATTTGCACCATTAAGGATAAGCAGGTCATTCAGTAGAGGTAGGGTTTTCAGGGAATGGGAGAAGGATGGAGAGAAAATCATCAATATTAGCTTACTCTTAATAAATGGCATAAAGGGGCCCAAAATTTACTATCCTATCTAGTGGATGACATACTCCACTTGATTTTCTCTCCACATGGAACCCTAGTAGGGATTGAGATACCTCTGACAGACACATACCCTAAAGGTAGGAAGCCAGCACAACAGCTACCCCCACCAAACTGACCTCCATTATTCAAATAATAACAATAGTTAATTAACCATATTAAAGAGGGGTAACTATTTCATTCAGCATTCAGAGGAGGCCTGTTCATACACTGTACTCTACCTAATATGGTAGGTCTTTTGACAGTCCCCAATCTTTCATGAATCATGAGCATTTCTGCTCGTTTACCCTACATTATTTAGGCACTATTTCTTCCTCATTTCTCCTTCCACCCACCTTCATGCTGCCTAAAAAGTGATTTATTTCCTCCTCCTTCCTCCTTCTGTTGTAGCCTTCAACATCCCTTATTAACTTTCAATTTTTCTCCATCCAGTTTCTCGGCCTTTTTCTGATATTCACCAGCAGCCCTCTCTGCTTACCCTATTTAGACTTCAGGGTTTATCTGCCTCTCAATCCAATTTATGAGAACTCATGCCCAATTGAAACTTTAAATGACACAATAATGAACTCTGGGGATCGGTGAGAACTCCAATATCTTTAACTCATACATGAAATCACATGGAGATGTGATAGCTGGTTAACTGAATGAAAAATGATGATTTTATTAGAGCTTCAACAATTTTACAAATAAATTTACTTTTACAATTTTTTGGGAGGAATACACCAGTTGACTATTTATAAGCTTAAGTTGCCAGCATAAATTCTTTCCACTCCGTACATTTGGTTTCTCATTCTCCCATGAAAATGTTCTAAACACATACACCAATGTCGATCATTCACGGTTGGGGTAACAATTTTTCATTTTTTATCCCATAAAGAGTATGGGTTTTTTTATATTTGAATGGATGATGCCTGTTTTTGCATTTAATAAAACCGCTTGTTACAGCATGTCACACACCAAAACCCACAATATAATATAGTATACAAGGGATAAATGGAAAATCTTAGTGTATGCCAAGCCATCATAGTTCCAATGCTTGACAATAGAAGTACCTCATGCCAAATAATACAAATCACAAATCTAGTGCACTATTTATGGCATGGGGACGTCAAGAACACTTTAAAATATCACCATTCTCAATTTTTTTACAACTGCTAGATAAATAATTGTAATGTATGCTAAAACTCTATTTTTATAAATGTCTCTTGGAGTGAGCCAGGTAATATAGTTATTCACTTAAGCGATAACATGCCCAACGGAAGCATACAAAAACCTTAGAGTTGACCGCATCATTTATATAATTGATAGATAAGAAGCTAAATGCGTTAATAATACGACTGTAGAAGTCTAGAAGAGTAATGATTAGGAATGTTAAATAAGAGTAGAAATTTGCAGTAATTTATTCCAATGATTTTACACGCTAATAAGTTCTGGGCTGAAAGAGGGATCATTTACTCACATTATGAATAAGCTGACATTTATCATGATCATGAAATATCCATTTCAAATACTTTATTTTTACCGTGCGTAGCTTTTGAAACTTATCCATGTTGTGAGTTTCCATTGAACTACTTTTTACGCTACTAATATAACAGGTAAAAACTTGAATTCGATGTAAATAGGACTATGTAATTTACCTTGTCGAGTAGTATTTTCACACAATCCGTGTGACCTTCCCATATGGCAGCAAGTAAGGCACTGATTCCGTGTTTATCTTGTGCCTGCAACAAACGATGAAAATGTATCTACTATTTGTAAGACAAAGGAGAAACAGTTGCCAAATTTTTAAGTCAACATACATTCACATTCGCTCCTTTTGTTATTAAGTACTGCATAACATCGGTCTGACCATAATCAGCCGCATAATGGATAGGTGGACGTCCGTCAACTTCCATGTTGACATCAATTGCCTAATAAATTATAAATTAGGTGAATTAAACCTTAATCGAGATATTCAACTGGAAATACTTATGAAATTCAAAATACCTTTTTCTCTATTATATCTCTAACTTGGTCAAGGTCTCCATTCTTGATACCCCACACTAATTCGCTCATTTTCTTTGGAAATTTAATATTATTTACAAGTTAATAAAATATTTGTCTCAACAACACAAACGTGCTCCTCAGCACTCAACCGGTTCGGTACACTGTCATTCACGACGGTCATGGCAATATGCGCAATCCACGCCACGCAATGTGCGCAATGGCAATCTGGCTCGTCAATCGTGAGGCTTGTTTGAATGTGCTATGATTATGTGTATTCTCGAAATATGCACTTTCGCTTAATCCACATGTAAGTTTAGTGGACACTCTAACAGGAAAACCTACCATTAGAATAAATTGCTAGTATTCTAAGTATTAAGAATTCTTTAAGGTGTTTTATAGTGGGTAAGGTGTCCTTTGTCATTATTAAATACAAGAAAACATTTAGCGAACACCCCCAAATATAAGTATAAAACATTTCGTAAACTGCGGTTCTAGAAATATTTTTTTCCTTCTTCCCAATCTCAATAGCTTGCATATCGTGAGGAACTTCGTATGGAACTTAAATTATAACATTTTGCTACATTCTAATTATATCGTTTTTATTTAATGATTGCTACTTAAAGGATTATAAGAAGTTCTGATCAGAATTTTGGATCCTCTTTTAGCTTATTAGTCCTAAAATCTTAAAGAAGAGCATCATTACTTACTTTACTTCATCATTACATTTACATTTTACATCTTTACTAATTAGGCAGCTATGGAGACATTAACCCGGTGGAAGACCCGAGAAGAATTCACCCAAATTATTACTTACTAGTTGCTTGATAAGATAATTGTGATCGACTATTTCCTCCTTTACTGCCGGCAACATAAAAGTAAGGAAGTTGCCTATATGTCTGTGACAATGACATTTAATTAAAATGGAGATGGTGAAGTTAAAAGTCAATGAACTTGCATTTCATAATTGAGTATCTACCTGCCATTATGTGATTTTTTTGGTCCAAGCTTTAGGATCTCTTTGTGAAGATGTGGATGGTCCCGCTGCAATGATTGGCTGTATCTTTTGATTTCCCATGTCAATTGGTGCTGGCCAATAGTTGCTAAGTGAGGGACCTTCATGGTTTACGTATACAGAATGCTTTCCATCAACATGTGTGTCTCTCAGATTAATCTTTTAGGATACGTGAATATCCAACATTACTGTTCCAATCTTTTCCATTGCCTTTTACAGATACTGCCTTTGAAAGCATTGTATGATTACAGAGAACAAGATCAAAATGTATTTTGAAAATGATTCTTTCTTTATTTGTTCCAGCATATCAAAGTTAACAGGATCATGTTTTGTAATACCAACATATAAAGATGAGAAACACATTTCAAATTACGTTTTTTTGCATATTTAAAAGGATCTATTCCTAATATGTTACCCCTTTGCTTATTTAAATGATTTTTTCTTGTGTTCTACCAAGTTCACATTTTTACACCAGTTACTTCTACTAAGCACCTTTTGTGTATTATTTTATTTAGACCTATATGAGCTCTTATCAACCATTGACAATCACATATTATTTTACCTTCACGTTAACTTTTACATTACAGACTGGTTCACCTCTTCCAAAAAGTCTAAGAGGAAATGAAAATGTTTTGTTTACATTTCTGATTTCTTGGTGAAGGTATAGTTTCAGCTCTTTCTTTTCTTGTGGCTGAACCTGTACAACTTGAAGAGGCTCAGTTATGAAGGGATGAATTTTATCATCTTCGTGGTTTTTCTGGAACAATTCAATTGTCTCACTATTTTCTTTTTTGTGAGATACTTCATCATGTACCTCCACTGGTTCCACGTCAGTCATCAATTTGCTAGTGGTACTATGTTTGTCTCCCTCTTTGGTTTTCTTTTTCTTGCCTTTATCCTTTGCACCCTTTTCCTTTTTTGGCATATTGCCTTCATGTTGGATAGGTTCAACTTTCATTTTGTTCACTTCACTTCTTTGTGTGCTCTCTTGTGGTTTAATTTTACCTCTATCTTTTTGTTTTTTTGACTTCTTCTCCAGTTCACTGAGCTCAGTAATGTTACCAATGTGAAATTCCAAAACTGAATTACTCAGGTTTATAATCTGAAATTGAACAAAAATGTTATTAGTCTGATTATTCTTGTATATGTTGACAAGAAGTCAAATTTTATTTTTCAGTTTGAAATGTGTAAATGATTAAGCATTGTTTCTCTAAATCAGTTCTTATGCTGTTAAAAATATTAATTACTCCACCTAGTTGTATAATTAAAGACCTTGATACCACACCCAATAAGCAAATAACCAACTGATCAAAAAATATTATGAAAAAATGATTTGATGGCTATTAATTGAATAGGAATACTATGTGCTATATAAATATTGTTAATATAAAAAGGAATATTAATGAAAAATACTTAGTTTTGTATAGGTAGGTACTGTTTTCAATTTTTTAATCTCTGAATACCTCTTGTGATTCCTTTGGTCCTTGGGAGCCTAATAAGCCCTTGGGTTTCCCATGGGCTGAATCACCACAGTTAATACAATGCTCATGCCTGAGGTGAGACTTGAATCAATGATCTTTGGGTTAACAAGTGAGCGTGTTAACCACACAGCTAATCTGACTCTGTCCTATTAAATTTCATTTTATTTCATGAGCCCAGATACCATTGGCATATGGCATACATAATATATATCCTCAGTTTATTTTAGAATACATAGATGCTCCTAGTCCCTGGAGCACATATGTTATTAAAGACACAACTGCATCAAGCCTTCACATAATATTATCACATCCTAGTGATGTGTATTCAACTTGACAGAGATGATGGACAGTGTGGATCTCAACCTTATCTTCATTGGATGCTGCTTCACCCAAGTCGTATATGCCAACTTCCCACTCTCTCTATTTTTTATTTTCAGATTTTGAATAAGGTACCTAAATAGACACTATCTTTATTTTATACTGTTTATGTTAGAATTCTCATCACTGCAACTGCATCATACATTATTTATGGTGAGTGAAGTTTCATTATTATTTCAAAGCATGAGCCTAAATTCTTGTGAACTAAATCATGCTGAAAAAGACTCGTGAACAAATGTTGCAACATGCACTAAGAAAATATTTTTGAATGCTAAATGATAGTGACAAAAAAAGAAAATTTTGAATGTGTGTAGGTGAATCCGTAAGCATGCTCAAGTTTTCAGCCATCAGTGTAAATTTCAATATCATTGTTAAAACTACCTAAGTAGCACCTCCAAGGTTCTAAGCATGAGCTCATATAATTACTCTTATTCTAAGATTCCATTTATTACAATGAAACTGTCTGGAGTACTTCCCATTTTGGGTGTCTAAAATTTCTTTTGGGTATACATTTTGAGAGTTAAGTGTCCAAATCATCAGATAAGTTTTTAAAACACATGGCAATGGGCAAAAGAGCCCTTATTCATTTGTTAACGAGGATAAGAAGAAAATGAAGTTTACGTTTTGGTGAAAGTTTCTCAACAAATGAATTAGTTAATCAGATATTGACTATTGATCTATGGATATTAAGATAGACCATTTGCCAAGCAACTATTTCTTGGCATATTTCCAAGTTTTAATATGCTAATTCTACTGGTAATAGTATTTTCACTTTTAGGTACCTCGATGATTGAGGTCATTTGCACTAATTCTACATTTCTGCAAATCTTCTTCCATTTGGGTTAGGAAGAAAGGTAGTAGGAAGATTGTAACCTAATGAACCAAAATATTTTGAAGCTGTATTCAGGAAATGTTTTATACCATTCATTAAAAAATAAACTTACAGTAAGAAGGGAAGGTTTTTGATTTTTTGTTGGCTTTAGAGTTACAGCTGGTGGGTTGGGGTGGAAGGTGTAATTAGGTATCTCCCCCTTTCCTTTAAGGATGACAGTTGCATGTGTCTGTATTCCTTCTGATGAAAATCCTGTGATATCCATGAACTCGGTCACCTTCCAAGAAAAGAGATGTAGAATAAGTTTGCATATACCTAGTTCATTATCTCTAATCTATTATGTCATGGCACATGGAACTTTCATGGATTCTTACCTCACCTGCACTGTATGGAGAAAAAGTTACTGGTATTCTCATAATACTCTCCGGAGGTACTGAGATGCATGTTGAGAGTAATTTTGTACTTCTTGTACTTGAACCTAGTACTTTATTTGTTGATGAAGCTGTAGTCTGCATCAGTAAAAAAAACAGATTTGTATGAAATTTACATTAATACAATTAGATAAACCTCTTTTGCATTACCTACTAAAATTTATCACACTTTGTGAAATTAAGTATTTAAAAGTTATTTTCAAATTCATTCCCTAAGGAAGAGCTGGAATGCTTTGGGCAGAAGAATGTTGATATAGATCTCCACTGGATGATTGTGAGAGAAAAGTTTGGTTCATAGAGTGTGTGACTTTAAATTTAAGGGGTTTAGTGTGGATGTATTTTTACTCTTTTTGGCATGAAGTTTTAGTGTTCCTGGGTGTCTTTGACCCTAAGTGATAACACGAAGAAGTTAAGATTATCAGTAAGAATAGTATTGTGATTGATTTTGTGAATGAGTCAAAGGAAAGAACTTTGCTAAGAAGAGATTTTTCACTTGAAATCAAATGAATTGAACAAAGGTTAATAAAATGTTCGCTAGATACCTTTAGAGTCACCTGCCACTTGGTTAGAAAGAGTAATTGGCCTTTGGGCTATTTGGGGATTGTGCAGTGAAAGCAGACAAGGCTGTGGTAGCAAAAAGGATCACAAGAACAGGTTCAAATAGGTGTAGGGATGAGGGAGGAGTGTTGTAGTCTGAAAGTGTGGTGATAAAATAGTCCATAGTGATTGGAGGTGCAAATAGAAGAAATGTTTTTCAAAGATTTTTTTCGGTAACGTAGAACAGGTCAAATTGCCCATTATAATTGTAATTGTAATTTATTCATTCACCATAAGCATAGAATTATGCATGGCTTTGTCAATACATGTTTTACACTTCATTTCAGTAAAAAAAACATTATGCAAAATCAAAACAATATGCAAAGTACAAATACATACAATTTACAACTTTTTGGAATTAACACATTTCAGTTATACATTTGAAATGGTATGCATTAGAAAATCATCTACACTATAAAATAATTTACATGAAAGTAGTTTTTTCACGGCACACTTGAATTTAAAGGAACTTTTGATATTTTTAATATAAGCAGGCAATTTATTGTACATAAGTATTCCCTGATGATCTATCCCTTTAATCGTTTTATTTACTCTGTGCTGACTTACATGGAATGCATTTTGGCTTCTCATATTATGACTATGAAGGTCACAGTTATTAATAAACATGTCTTGATAGAGTAGAGAGACATTGTAGAGTATTATGGAGTATTGTGAGAAAATGGGGAAGCAAAGTTTTAATTTTGTAAGTGGACTATAAAGAAGCATAGTGTGTATTTTCCAGGTTATTTTATTGATTGCAGATAGATTGAAGGATGGAGTGAATAAGTGCAAGCAGATAAGCATAGGGCATACAAGAGACCCAAAAGTGGAATTTAAATGGAAAATCTATGAGGACTGCTTAACCCCAATCTTTTCTTTCCATACTTATTTTGTCAGTCATACCTCTTACAATGATGAACTTGGTTGGAGCCACCAAAAAGTTTTAATGTGTTTTCTTTAATTTTGTTCATTGTTACTGATTTGTCGAATTCTTGTGATAAAATATGCTGTATGTACATGGATTTATGAAATAAATATTAACATTTTAGTGGCACAACTGTTTCTTGTGTGTGGAGGATTAGAATGAAAATATATGGAAAAGAGAGAGGGTAGGGTGGAAAGTCTTTGGAGTTGGAATTCAAGAAAACCAGACTAAGGGAGAAGGTATTTACCAGGCAGCTATGTACACTTTTAGATAACTGGCTGGTGGTGAAGAAGGGTTGCAAGGAATACAGTGATGGTTGATGTGAAGATGATATGGTGAATAATCCAGTGTAGAGTTTTAGGTACATAGTTCTTATTTTAGTTGGTAAATTACATTACTAGAGGTTCAAGAGGGAATGGGGTAGGAATTGGAGAGAATGGGTGCTCTTAGGGGAGGGAGAGAATGGTGAAAGAGGGGCAAATTTTGCATCTGGCCCAATTGAATGGAGTCATGTGGATTTGGATTGGGTGGTGGAGGATTTAGATAGTCGCTTGGTGGTTTTCAGGATGCCCAATAGCAACCAACCTAAAGCATTTGTTGCCAAAACCCTCTCCCGACACCTCCCCCGTAGCTCCTCTCTCAGGGCTTCAGCCTTAATTCTCATCGGACAAAGGTGGTTGTACCACATAAATATTAATAGTAATTTTCAAGAAAATTCTTTTAATTCCTATTGAATATATGTTTATAACTATTGCTACAGAATAAAATAGGTAAAGCAATTAGTATGCATCATATCAGGAATATTTTTATAGTTTTAATTCCACTTACCTGATGCTCTACATAATAAGACTGTGGAGTGGTAAATGGTCCTAGTGGGTTTAGTAGTGAAGGTGCATGCATTTGAATTGGGATAGGATATATGTTCTGTAGTTTAATAGACAATGTCCTTGTGCCTCCCCCAACTGCCACACATTGAAAATCAACCACTTGCCTTTGGGCCCACTTCATGTTGCTCCATATTGGCTTTCCTTGGTATTCTGTGCCTATAGCATCATTTATGAGAATTACATACCAATTTACTTTAAGCTGCTCATTGGAATCATTGCATAGATAACATTTGTACATGTTTACTCTTTTGTTAAACTTTCTCTCTGGTCATATATGGCCAAAATGTGCCTCCCAATAATATTATATGTAGTCACAATTTATTTTAAGTTAATATAATATATAGGAAAGGGTAAAGGATATGACATTTTTAAGTTGGTAATTTGTAATTGAACACACATTTTTCTCAAACTCATCATAAAAGAAGATACTCATTATTGAAAAAACATTCCTCAATAAATTCCATGACGTAGCAGCATGGACAATTTATTCTACAAGGGAAGATCTGTAGAAAACAAGAATAGTATGTCGGTACTGAACTCATCCTGGATATTTTGTTATACTCCACCTAAAGTTTCAGTATATCCCAACCTCAAATTATGGGCAGGTTCCTATTGATTGGCAAGAACTAAGAGAAAATAGGTCTGTTCAAGAGGGCATTTAAATACTGACCTATGTGTCATTATTTAGTTAGGAGTTTTAGTAAGGAATGAGGGAGGCTAACTTAGCTTTGAATTTGGCATGCTTTTAATTCTCTTGAAGTTGTTGAATAGTATATCTTGTCATTGATGATATTTGCTCATAACCCCACTCTCAATTAAAATTTAATAGTTCCCTTTTTCCTTTTAACAGCATCTATTCTGGTTGAGGGAAAATCAAGAAGATGGAATGATGCTATGTTGGAGGAGGATGGTAGAGTTGGAGTATCGAATACCTGCCATAGCAGTCATTCAATGGTGATAACTGTATGGTAAGCTATTGAAATAGTACTTTCTGTAATTTTAATCACGAATTCACGTACATTTAGTAACAGACTGAAAATGCATTTCCCTTTTTCACATTTGGCAATTCAGTTTTGTTGCCATACCTCATAGGTTTAACTGGGGTGTGGAGTTCAGCAGTTTGTGGAAAGTTAGAGAATTTTCTTTTTTTGAGAGTTGTTCTGAATATCTACATTTGAAACATAGTGTAAAGATTATGTTATCAAGGTGGGATGTAGTCACAAAATGTAGTGCCCTCTGATTGAAAGTAAATGGGAGATGGGGCATTTGGTGTGGAATGGAGGGCAACTTACCAGGAATAACTAAACTACAATAGTAGTATAGCTATTCCTGCTAAGTTGTTAGTTTCCTACGTACCAATGTATAGGAAATATGATTTTGAAGAAGACCACCAATGATGAGGAATGTAATTCAGAGTAAGAATCATAAAAAGTGAATTTAATGGAAAAAATTAGTTAAGGATTGAAATCAAAATATTAATAGATTTTCATTCATGATACAATACTGTGGTTCCATATTTCTGTAAAACTGGTTGGATGATTTGGTGAGGATGGAAAACTTGTTCTGGGTGATCCATAAAGAGGTTGGTAAATGCTGGGCCTATTTGGGTCAACAGAAAATTAAATATGTATCTTTGGTCTGAAGAGAAAAGAAATTTTTGAAGAGGAAAGCATGTTTTTATGGGAAGGTTTAAAAATATCAAGTAGAAATTGTTTGGAAAGGAGATGCTGTGCTAGTATTTTGGAGAGGTAGTCATGTTAGAAGGTCAGACCTTCAGCATGAGTGATTGATGTGTATAATGATGTTATATTGATCTTGGGCATGATTAGATTCAAATTGAAGTCAATTCAGATGAAATATAGATGATTAAGGTTAGTGTAGCTGTCTTGTACAGAAGAGGGTAAGACATTGACAAGGGGCTGTAGATAATGCTCTACAAAGATACACATATAGTTTCTTTTAGTAGGGGAATTAAAACCTGACACAGTGGGGCAGTCTGACTGGTGGTCCATATGAATTTCAGATAGTTTGTAGAGTTAGGGGATTCTAGGGTGAAAGGATGGAAAGGCCTTGTTTGGGAAAGCCTTTTTTAGGCCTTGAGTTGAAGAGAGAGGCATAAATATCTTTTGGAAATTGGGGTTGGGATCCTCATTTGATGCTGTTTAGTCTTGTTATATAGTCTTGGGGATTAAGGATCACTATCATAGAGCCCTTGTCATCAATTCTTACAATGATGTTGGGGTTGGAACAGTTTTTTTAAGGGCTGTTCATTCCTATTTGGATGGGTTAATTTTGGGTGTAAGAATTCAAGGAAAGAATATTTGGGAGTTTTCTTCATTAACAACCTCTGGAGTGGATTGGAGGGATAGGTGAACCTATCTGCAACCTGTACATGTCTCATGCAGCTCTAATGTGTGTGGTGGCTGAAAAGTCAATATGGACAGTGTTAGGAAGAGAGTTAGTAAGAATATTAAGAAAAGATTAGTGAAAACTTTGATATGGAGCTCAGCTTTGTATGGTGTGGAAACTTGGTCATTGAAGCCAGATGATGTGGATAAATTGGAGTCTTTTAAGATATTGGTATGAAAAATGATGAAAAAGGTAAAATAAATCAATAGAAAACAAAGATGGAATGGGGGGTAGACAATGGCTGGCAGAAATCCTAAGGTGGCAGGAAGGGTGGATGTAGTGCATTTTGATTAGTGATGGATGTTGAAGACTGATGGAGGGGATTACATAAGGCATGTGAGGTAGGGGCAGGAAAAGGATAGGCATACTGGATGGAATGAATGGAGATAGGGAGTATGCAGATTTGAAGAAGGTTGAGTTTTAGTAGTATTAAAAATTATGCATAGTTAAGCACTTCACATTGAATCAAAGATCTGAAAACTCTACCTTATGATACTACTGAAGTGGACTGTTTAAAATTAAATCAGTAAATATTCATATATTGTGGCATACTTTCATTTTCTTCTTTGGAAGTTTCCATATTTGGCAACCATTCACTGCCACATTCACGAATAAGAAATGATGGCCGGCACACTGGGCAAATAACATCCATCCAAATAACATCAGCAATTTTTCTGGAAAAATTGAGAATAGTTTATTATCAAGGCAATAACCTTGGTAGATACCAGCCTCTTTGTACTCATTAACCTCAATTATTCTGTTTAATCATCTGATGGTAGAATGATCCATCTCTTGGTCCAAAAAAGAAGCATTTACCATTCTCCCTACCTTGACTACATTATGAAACATAGTATATAAGAAGTATATATACTAATCGATGTTCCATGCTGCATCCAGGAATTACTCTTGCTTAGGTTGGCTTGTTGGACAACAGTTTCACCTCCAGTTCTGGAGGAGCTTCAGGTCAAAGTGATCTTTGTTGCAATTTGACCACTAGATATAGGAGATGCTGGCTGGCCCAGAGTGCTCTGCTGCATTGTGGTAAGGTGGAAATACCCTTTTCCACGTCAAAGTCAGGGTGTAGCATCCTCACAGTTGAAATTCTTAGGATTTTTTTTTACTATTTCTACTGCTTCTCTTATGAGTCTACGGAAATAGCATTTTTCCCTTCCTAGTACTTTGTTTGGCCAAACTCAATATGTTTCCTGGTTCTAGCCATCCATATTCAGCAATTTTTGAGAGTCGGAACTGTTCCTTTTACGTACGAAGGAGTATATGGGATTAAGTTCACATGTGGAGAATCCTATATCAGCCAAACAGGAAGGTCCATTATATGCAGATTGAAGGAGTACCAAAGGGCCACAGAAAAGAAATATTTCTGACTCTTGGCAATCACCGAGCATGTGTGGTTAGAACCAGGGCAGATGCGATGGGGTTGGTGCGGTGGTTAACATACTGGCTTTCTACCCAGAAGGCCCGGGTTCAAATCCTGGCGATGACATTCTTCAGTGGTGTCCTGATCCCTACTTGAGGTGCTTTGTGCATTTTGAGTGAGTATGCCATCCATCAGATGGGATGTAAAGCTTTGAACCTCTTGGTACCTTGCGTTATGAGTAGTCTAATGCCGATGCTGGGTTTCTTTCCACCCTTCATCCCTTCCTGTCCATCTTTAATGGCACAAGAGACCTGAGAAGTCAGTCCCCTCCCATAAAAAGTATTACTACTGCTACCAGGACACTTAATTGAGTTTGGCCAAACAATATACTGGGAAGGGAAAAATGCTATTTCCCAAGACTCATAAGACAATCGGTAGAAATAATGAAAAAAAATCCTAAGGATTTCAAATGTGAGAATGGCTACACCCTGACTTTGACAGTTGGAGCAATGTGTTAGCCTTAACGGTGACTATATTGAAAAATAAATATGTGATTTTGAAACTTAAGAATTGCACTTTAATGTACTTTTTTGCCCAAACTTGCTATTTGTTTTTGTTTGTGGTCTACAAGTATGTGTGCATTAGTTTTCAGCCTACCCTCGTAAGTGTCATGTGTATTAAATTCATTACCTAATGTTGTTTTCACCTTCACATCTTTAATTTAATTTAAAGGAGAATTATTAGTGGGTTTAGTGTCAACATTTAAAAAGTCAAAATGTTTCAATAACATCGACCAAGGTTACAACTAATATTCTGAAGTTAGGCAAAATAAGAGGCACTGATTCTAGGATCCTGAGTTGTCTTAAAGGGGCTGGCAGTTATGATAATGATACCTATCTGCACTACTGTATTAGGTGCTTTGCCATGTACAATGAATTACCAATCACCGACAAAATTTAATTGTTAGGTGCCTACTGGTACCCTATTTTTTCAAGGGAAACATTTTCTGAGATCAATTTTAAAAGTGGGACTCAAATATACCTATATGTAATTTCTTTTTGTCAATTCTATTGTCAAATTTCTGCATCATAACGATCAAATGAATTGACAAACAAAATAAAATGGGGTTTTGTTACCAATTTGGCACTCATACCAAGAAGGTTTGGTCAATTCTGCTACAGCAATGTCATTCTGCCAGAGAGATACATGAGTTTGCTTGTATCATATCACAGTGATTCAATGAATTGAAATACACTACAATAAGTCAATGCATCTAATTAAGAGTGGAAAACAGACAAGCATACTTCAAAGGGATGATTTTTATCACTGCCAATAATAAGTGCTCTGATAAAACTCTCTTAGTACACTTCCTTTCCCTTGGTTTCCCATCAGATTTAGTATGCTTTTGGCTCAAATGTGCACATGAATGCATATCTCTTCATCATTGCTTCCACTTACCCTTCTGGAGGAACAGCCCAAGTGCATCCTCGAGATAGTGAATAATCAGGGGAATTTACAAAGTCATACCACTTAGATTCTTCTTTAATTATTCTTTCAAATGAAGAAGCTCTTGTAAAGTTACTGATTCCTGTCCCAGAATCAGAAGGATACCCTTTGGCCACTATGCAAGCTATTTTGGTTTGTAAAACATAAGGCTCTAGTGATTCCAGAATGTTTTTCTCTGCAGGGAATAATAACTTTGGAGTCTTGTCTTTGTTTTCTCCCTCTATGGAAGGATTTTCTGAAAGAAAATATTGATATTCTCTAAATGTGATAAAACCTTTGCCCTAATCTTTCACAAGCTTAATTTAGCTTCATAGTTCTTAAAGTATTTGATTATAAAGAAGTAGATTCTCCCTTCCATGTACATAAAAGCTGAATTTGAAAAAGTAAGCAAGAATCCTTTATGAGTTCTTGTGCTGTAAGCAGCCATGTTGGATCCTATTCAAAACCTCAAGGACAGAGATTAAGATTCCTTGTGCATACTCACTAAACAAGGATTCATTGACTCTGTCCTTGGAAGCCTTGCTAGACACCATATTGTACTGCTGCATGGCAGGCAATTCCCATAAATTAATTGGCATTATGGTGTTAGTTATTTTTTTATAACAATATGATTGGGGATTATTTTTGCAAAAAGTAAAGTTTTTGCATCTTTTAAGTTATTTTTCTCAGTGAAGAAGAAAGAACATCTATTAGAGTAATGTAAAAAGATATGTACCTAAATATATGTCAAGATGTAGCCTACTTTCAAATTCTTCTATTAAAAATATTACAGATTTAATATGGGATTAAATTATTCCAGGGACCAGGGATTGTAAAGAGTTCTATCAGAATGAGGAAGAACATGTCTGGAACTAACAATTAAAAAAGTAGAAATTAATCAGGGTGTATTCCAGTCTGGAAAAATCGGTGAATTTGGTTGATTTTCTGGAAAAAGCTGTATTTAACTCGCTTTACATAGGAAAGTTCTCCACCCCTTATTTTGAGTTTTTTGAGAGATATCTACCAACTAGACATCTCTGTTCTTCTTCACTTCACAGCCCTTGCCCTGCTTGACTCTCTATTAAGAGACTGCTTTGAGATTGCTAAAATTGAGGGAGTGGTACATGCCTTATGTGAAAATAAGGGACTACATAAATGTTTACCTTTCTTCTTTAATATTTTTATTTTATTTTCTCAGTTTTATTTTATATTGATTTTTACTGTATTTTTGACTTTGAGGGGATTTTTAGTTTTGTTCCTCAGCTATCAAGTTGTCAAGATTTTCATGTGCTTGTGAGTGATTTAACCGGAATCCATAATTTTAGCGGAACAGTAATTCAATATTTTCAGGTTATTGTGTAACTTTCCAGGAACTCCATGTTATTCTAAGGGAGGGTCCAATATTCGTAAATTGTGATTAGGTACCAGAAGAATTTGATGATTTGAAACTGATGATGCATTGAAACTAGTTGTATGATAATTAAACGTAACAGTGGATATATTCATTGTGTTCTTCATTTAAGGACACCTTTGCTTTTTAGCCATATGGGAAGGAGGCACTGAATAAATTCCTGCGACACATGAACTGTCAACACCCAAGCATCTCCTTCAATATGGAATTGGAAATTGAGGGCAAATTCTCTTTCCTCGACATCCTGATTCAAAGAAAGAGTGATGGCACAGTCGGACATCACCGTATGTTGTATCATAAGCCGATTCATATGGATCTATACCTGAATGAAAAGAGCCACCACCACCCAGCCCAGCAGCAAACAGTGTAGAACACACTACTTCAACGAGACAGGGCCATCGCTAACAAGAACAGTTTGTCGGAGGCGATAAGCCACTTAAAGACAACCTTCCTCCAAAATGGGCATAGCAAATGCAACATCTCTTTGGTCCTTAAAAGGTCCTTCAACCCACGAGTACACATGACGCAGAAGGATAAGGAAAAGGAAAAACCAATAGCCAGGGCCTGCTTGCCATATGTCTCCTTGATTTCCGGGAAAATATCTAGGACATTGGCGAGGCATAAAATCGAGGCCGTCCACAAACCCGAGAAAAATTAGAAATCTTCTCATCGGAGCCAAGGACCCAATTGGCCTAAAGACCCCAGGCATTTACCAAGTCCGGTGTACCTGGGGAGATATCTACATTGGAGAGATGGGGTGGACCATTGAGACCAGGTTAGAGAAACACCAGCGACAACTATGGCTGGGGTAGTTGAAGAAATCAGCCATCGCTGAACACAATGATGGGATGGATCACTCCATTAACTTTGATTGGACATTATTAATTGTTTGCTCCGGTGGTTAGTGGGATCGTATCATTAAAGAGGCCATTGAAATATGAATAGTGAGTCGTAATTTTAATAAAGATTCCGGCTATTCCCTTAGCAACGTGTGGTTCCTCCACCATAGACCAATGACAAATTACTTGACCCGTGTGCTCGTGTATATAAGATGGCCAAAATGCAGAGTTGACACTCATCTACCCTGAGGATGATGCACTAGTCGAGCGTCAAAACGTGGCCAACACGGAACCCTTGACCCGGTGGAAGACCCAAGAAAACTTCAAGCTCATACACTGGGAAAGCACCAGAACAAATTGGTAATTTATCACCAACACAATGAAACTACTTCATACTCAATACTATAAAAATTCTCCCCATTGAATCATGCTAAAAGATGTTTAATAAACACCTTTATGCTCCTTAGAGTTTTCTATGAGTTTCATTTCTTCAGCATTTTCAGAGTTGGTTGAATTAATTTTCTTCAAGTCCTTACTTTTCTTTCCTGATTTCTTATTCTTTTTCTTTCCCTGAAAATGATAAATTAGTTAGTGTACTATTTACTTATGTACATGCTAAAGGTTAACTTAAAATCTACAGGTAATTCTTTCTAGTCTTAGGATTTGCTACTCTTGACCCTAAGCAAAATCAGGAAACCCTTAATGGTATTCTTTGAAGTTATTTATTCCTTGCTCTTTTTGCAAATTAATGAGATACCTACCAAACAATTTTTAAACAGTATATTCAAGGAATATTTCACTCACAACAAGTGTATTTCAACATTGGATTTGATACCAAAGGTCTGACAAGTAAGCCATCCTTAATGGCAAAAAGTGTGAAAATATTCATCAGAATGAAATGAAAATGAGTTTTCTCATGCCTAACTAATGAATTAAGGGGAAAAATTAATTACTTCTTTATCCTCAAATTTACATACTTTATTACAGTATGGATAGCTCTCCAAACCCTAAATTTATATAAAATTTCACTTCTCTAAGAGAATGATTTTTTCCCAGCTTTCATTCATAACTGTGTTCTCTTGTTTATGTTATGTGCATTGTTTCATTGACATTAGTTTTTGAAATAAACTGGCATTAATGGGTGTCGTAATCAAATGTTAAAATGATCATTGATCCAGTTATCTACTGTTGCGGCAATCTGAACTGCAGAAACATTATGATTGTTGTTTTGCTGTAATTATATTTTAAATCAATTAACAAAGACACTATATCTGTTAACTGACCTCAGATACATGATAGTAGTTTTTGGGTGCATCGATAGCTATGGTCATTTTGCACCACTGTCATAACTTTTAAAACTACAGTTCAGTTTTAATAAATATAGAAATAAATAAATTCCTAAATATTTAAAACAAATAACATTATCAAGAATAAAAAGACCGCAACTAAAGTTGCCTCATTAGGCCAGTTTCACTTAAAAGTAATAAAACTCTATTTAATGAGTTGGGGTCATCCTCTAAAATATTAGCTAAATCTCCCCTAAAAAATATATATAAAATCAAGCAGAAGCCACAAATTCTGCAGCAAGTCCATGTATGTAATATTAGTAAACCTTCCTATACTCGTACAAGGAGCTACACTTCAAATATTGATGTCAAATGCATTTTATTTAAATTTACGGTGTCAGATTTAATGAACAAATTGTTGTTTTTATATTTTGTAATATCGAAATATATTTCATTGATAAAACATAAAATGAACTTTTTAAATATAGTTCCCCAGCTTCAATTTTACATATTATCTCAGTGGCCCCTTCAAGAACATTAATTTGAGGTTTTACTGTAAAGTGGAATCTTATGCATATAACATACATCATTATCATTAATAGCATGCATATATACCTTAACGAACTTATGATGCATAAAATATATAATATGAATAAATATGTATAACTGCCAATTCCTTACTCAGATACATTTTAATTGAGTAGTGGAGAAATGTTTTCTCTTCACTAAGTTTCATGTGGAAATGTATTGTTCTTTTCAATGCATGGATATTTATTGTTGTTGCTTTGCTATTTTTGTTACTTTGCTAACACAATCTAAGCAATTAGAAATCAATGGCAATAATTTCATGTAATGAAGAGCTTGAAACTAATGGCAGTAATTTTCACCTTTGCTTTACTTTCCATTTCTGCCTTTTCTTGAATCTTTTTTTCAATTTCCAGCTGTTTCTCCCTTAGCAGTTGTTTATCTTTTTCCCAAAGCTCTTTAGCCTTTTCAACAATTTTTAATTTTTCAAGTTTTGGTTGAAAGCAAGCCTTCACTGTCCTCATCTATAAATAATATATTCCAATTACATAGGCATCCTTAAATTTAATTGATAAAATTTTGATATGTGTATTTCATAATTTACCTGTGCAGGTTTTAGATATCCATGACGGGGATAAATAAGAATGTCTTCAGATTGAGATATGAATTCATACCAATACCCAGATTCAGCAGCAGATAATTGTCCAGGATCTATATAATAAATGGGTTTTGTGTCATTTCTAGGACTGTATAAAGGGTAAACATTTGAATTCTCTTTATTTGAATTATTTAATTCTGAGGGAGTTCTTTCTTATTTGTTATAGAATTGAATTTATAAGGATTTTTAACTTGATGGACATTATAATTAACATTCCCTGGCATCTAAGATTAACGTAATCACCCCTTTTTCAACAATCACTGTCAATCATTGCAAAATGTTTCTGTTGCTCTAAGGCAATGGAAATATGGAAATGAGCAACTCATGTTGTTTGTTCAATTGAAGCTCGTGTGTTGTTTTTCGAATAGAAATGAAGTGGCCAAATCGGAATCAGAGAAGAGTAATGTTCCTTTACAAAGCTTATTTGGATCCTTTGTTTCCCATCAAATGTGAAACTTCATAATTTGCCTTCTAATATGTCCGGCTTTTTTCTTTCATTCTTCTAAAAGCTTCTAATCTGTGCTACAGCTCTAATCTTTACTCACTGTATTACATAAGGTTGCCATCACCCTATTCATATGTTTTTTAAAATATATGAATACTTATTCCCCACTTTCTCATGTAAAAATTACTGTAGTGTATCAATATTAATTTAACCTTTTACTTTCCTAATGTGGTATATTCTTCAAAACTCTACATTTGAAGAATGCAAAAATAAGTTTAATCATGCCGCAAGGAAAGAAATTGATAACGAAAACAGGCATAGCACCTTAACATTAATATCCCCTATTCAGCTGGTATGTTACTATTGTTCATATTCCCGGGGGGGTTTTTGGTATTAATATTAGCATTTGTTAACATCTTAATTTGAGTGAAGGGATTTTCCATGAAACAAATGAGAGGGCATTTAAACTCGATAATATAGATTTGTGTCCATCATTGCTTTGTGGGATAAATGATTGAGTTGGCTCCCTATTGCCTTCCCCAATACTGTTTTTAAAGTGACACCATCACCATTGAATGCCTTTGCAGCCACCTAAGGAACAGAAGCTGTAAGGATTGCCTTTCAACTGGCTCTTACCCGTTGACCCATATGGCATGAGTGACCTAACTTGGAGCAATTATCATTACTCCCACTAGTATAGCTGTAGAGAGGTTGTACTTAATCACACGCTGATGAGGGACATTAATAATGGGATGGAGAGGAGGGCAAATAATTACTTAGGAGATGATCAGTTGTGGTTTAGTAATGGAAGAGGCATCTGTGATGCCATAGCAGTGATGAAGATGCTAATGAGCATAGAGTACAGTCAGGGTGTATTTGTTTGCTTCAAAAATTTGGTGAAGGTATTTGATAGAGTATTTTTAGTATTAGTATTTTTAGTACCGTGCAAGCAACCGCCAGGGTGTGTGGCAGGGGGTGAATATACACCAGACTAATTTTGACCCAAGTGTTTTTTCCCGTAGCACAAAAGGTATTGATTATTTTTATGAATACAAGATGCATAGGGAGACATAGAGTGTTTTATAATAGAAACAATAATTTCCAAATGGGATTCACAATTATTTGTTTTGAAGTTTAAATGTTTTATTAGAGCTTATAACAAAAATAATTATATGAATTATATACCATATAAAATCTCAATCAGTCATCTGTAAGTTGGATGGAATTGATTAATGTATTACAGAAAATAAGAGTAGATTGAAAGGATAGGTGACTTATCTGCAAACTGGACATGTCTCATATTGCTCTGGTGTAAGTGGCAGAAGCAAAATGGACAGTGTTTAGAAGAGGGATAGGACAGGAGTGTCCATTATTATCCATATTTTTGAACATTGGCATGGAGGAAACAGTAAAAGCACATTGGGAGAAATGAGGATAGGAATAAAAGTCGGAGGGGTACTCAAAATCAATTAGGTTGGTGGATGATCAAACTTTGGTCAAGAGGGTACAAAATTTGCAAAGTGTATTAGAAAATTAGTATGATAGGTTATAAGATGAGAATTAATGAAAACAAAACAAAGGTTACTAGGTTTTGGAGGAAGAGAACGCCTAAGATGAATATTAAAATAGGAGGGTCAAAACTAGAGCAGGACCAAGTTAGTCAATGTAGTAGAAGCATCAGAAGAATTTCTATTGACAAAGAAACTTTTACTAGTAGAAGGGAGTTGATAAAAGGAATGCTGAATAAGGACGTTTGGAAAAAATTAGTGGCAATTTAAATATTGAATGTGAAATGTGTACAGCATAGAAACTTAGTCATTGAAGCAAGTTGATGGATATAGATGGGAGGATTTTGAGATGTGGATGTGGATTGAAAAGGTAAAATGGATAGAAATTAATACAATCAAAGAAGTACAAGGCATGTTGGTGGTTGGCAGACGATTGCTGGCAGAAATCCTAAGGAGGCAGGAAGGGTGGATTTAGAGAGAGCATTTTGATTAGTGATGGGATGTTGAAGACTGATGGAAGTGATTACATTAGGCAAGTGAAGTAGGGGTCGCAAAAGGATAGGCATATTGGATGGAATTAATGGGGATAGGAAGTATGCAGATTTGAAGAAGGGTGTATTGTGGAAGTATTAGAAATATGTATATTTAAGCACATCATATTGAATGAAAATTATGAAATCTCTGTCCTATGATCCTATAGAAGTGAACTATTATTCACGAATAAGAAATGATGGCAGGCAAACTGGGTCAATTATATCCAACAAGATAACATCTGCAGTTTTTTTTTAAATGACCATAGTTCCTTACCAAGCCAATCACCTTAATTTGTGATGGATAGCCTACCACTTTGAATTTTATTTCAATCATCAGTTATCCTCTTTGGATTATAACCATTAATATCCTGTTTGATCATCTGATGGGATAATGATTTATCTCTTGTTCCAAATAAGAAGCATTAACCATTCTTCCCATTTTAGCTACAAATTGAAATACTTGATATAATAAGTCTGGGCAATGTATCTCCTATTTACTATTTTAGACTTTTAGTCCATTTATAAAAGCTGATTATATTATATTGAAATTGTAATAGAAGGGAGTCTCAGGAAAACAAGGTAGAGGATGGAAAAGGATAGGTATGTTTGACAGAATGAAAGGAGGTAGAATTTATATGGAATTGAAGAAGGGCTTATTGTAGTGTGTGTTCAAATTGACTTTAGGGGAAGGTCAAAAATATTTAAGGTTGTTAATTTTGTGTCTATCCAAAAATGCCTTAAATGGTAGATTACAAGAATAATAATGGTGCATATTTTTGGGAAATATAGGCGCTTATTATCAGTTATAGGGCAGGCTATGACCTCCAAATTTTTATTTCCATTGACTTCACATATTAAATTATCAGAGAACTATAATTTTGAAATGCTTTTGCATTCAAAATGCCTTACCCTTTCATTCACCCCATCATTATAGAGGTCAGTTACCTCATGTACCTTATATCACTCATTGGGTTGGACATTTTGTGGACAGCTGCTCTGAAAGTTCTCATAGTTTTACATACTGCCTGAGATCTAGCTGAGGCACTGGTGGAAACAGAATAACCTAGCTGATGGGAAATCATTGAAGACAACATAGAGCAGTACAAAATTACTCTCTCAAGTTTTGGAATAGCCCTTCTGAATTATTTATTTCTTAACTTAAAAATATTTCTTTGGTGTTTGGAAGGCATTTACTACAAAACATTTATGTCTGAAATTATCACATTCGTATCATAATTAACCTTCATTTGAAGAGATGGTGAAAGAAGTCATGGAAAAAGATCCACAGGGAGTAGCAGGGAAACCTAAAGTGGAGCATGATAAATGGAAATTTGGTATATGAACAACTGTTGCTGAGATTGTCATTTTTGCAGGTATGGCAATATTGGGTCTGGCTTCATCAAATACATTATGGCATGTCAGTTGAAATTTGAACTCTTTTCCTGGTGACAGAGATCCATGCTCTGGCAGTGGACTGTACATCAGTTTTAACGGTAGTGTTTCTCCTGGCAGTATTTGTCCATAGCCATATCCTGGTTGCAGGCTAACATACTGTAAAAAAATTAAATTTTGTTCAAAGTTAAGGATAGATATATCAAGATTGTACTAGTTAAGTTAAAGAGGTAATCTCTGTGAAAAATGCATACCAAACTTTAAACTGTTTGCTTATCTGTTACAGTTCAAAAATAAAATTTTGTTAAATTTTCTTGTTGTTCCCAAAAATATGATGGGTCTGGAAAATGAAATCAGCACAATTGCCATGCATAACCACAGTTAGATATGTTTCTCTGGAAGTTTATCAGTATATTTTACATTTTTGCCAGACCTGTATTGTAAGAAATTAGAAGTGAAGCCAACTTGTTCACTAAAGTGGATTTCTTAAGTTCCTGTACTAATAATTTTGTATTATGAAATAGATTTTAGAGTTGAGGTAATGTGCATATGCTTTAATTCTAATGAATAGTGGCTTTGTATTCATAAAAACAATGATCAAAATTCAAACAAATAACGAAACAACCAAACACTATCATGAACAGAAAAAATCTCCTTTACTTATAGTTGCCAATATGTATAATAAAACCATAAACACAGTACCCAACCCGAAGGTTGTTATGGTAGGTGACATCCCTATCCTGTTCCTGCCCTTTCCTCGTTTGCCTAACATTCTCCCCTCTATTACAGTTTTCAGCATTCCACTGCCAATCAGTATGCCCTTGTATGTGAATATATATTTAAAGCATAAACACAGTAACCAATCCAAAAATCGGTTTCATAAGTGATGGTAGGGCTCACGCAGTACTAAGCCCAACCGCATGTGAAATTCACACATCAGGGTAGGGGGGCCAGTTCCTTTCCCTGTGTCGGTTATGGTTTCCCAGGAAGACCTGGTACCCAAAAAATCACATAGCTTGGGTGGAGCTGCAGGTGCCCAGAGTGGCTTGCCTGAGAATCGAACCTGGACCCTCTGGTCAGTAGTTTCTTCAGTCAGTAGTCAACTTTCTACCCCCTGGACTACCATGACCCATGTATAAAAATATAATGATTCAAATTGGTTTAGGAATTATGATAGTAACTGAAGTTTTTCATGCAGAGAAAATTAATTCAAATTATTTTCACCTCTTTGTGCTCTGTACTGGATGGGAAATGGACCTGTAGGGAAAACAATAAATTTTGGAGAATTTAATAAAGGTACCTACCTCTTTGTGCACATTTTTGACTAAAACAGCATTCTGGAAAGTAAAGGATTCATGATGGGCAATTGGGACAGTACTCATAAAATATCTATACTTTCAGACCAAGCAGTAGATTGAAAACAAAAAGAGAATATTTTGAAATTTGAAGAAAAGTGTATTCTACCACCTTAATGAACGTTGTAATAATGTGCAATTATTTTGGTGATCTAGGATTACTCCCATGCAGAGCTTGTGGCAGCTTATTAAGCCTGATTAAATGTCTATTTTTCTCAGGAATGTCATTTTGCTTCTACAGAATTTTCTGATTCTGTTACACAGCACCTTCAATGAATGGGGCTTTTAGGCTTGTGTAAAAATTTTCAAAGCATGTGTAAACATTTTTGTACTTTTACTTTTATTCAAAATTACCTTTGCAATACCCACTGAAGCACTCTTAATTAATTAGTTTTGCATATGGGGTATTTATTTCATCAACAAAAACAAAACAATGCATGACTAGATTCTTTCTTTGTAGAAATAGTTCTATTTTAAGTGATCAAAATGTTACCTTCCATAAGAAATCCTAACACTTTATTAATACTCTTTGACTTCTGATTTAAATTGCTTTAAAACGCTGTATTATTTAGTGACTTATCATTCCCATTTAATGTTTTCGGTCAATTTTAATGATTTGCTAGCAGTTAGTTTTAGAAAATGCATACCTTTGGGAGTCCGAGAAAACCATATATCATTGTGAGTTTTGATTGGCTGATTATATTGAAATTTGCACTGACTGTCTCAGTTGTCACACATCTTCCAAGATTCAGATTGATTGGGTCTAATTTCAGTGGCAAACACTGAGAATTGTCTGCCAAGTCTGAGAAGACAGCTCCTACACTTATTTGTTGGATTAGCTTCCTTATTAAATTCCTTCCATTGTCTGCCATATTAGCTTCCTGAGTTAGCATTGATAGTTCAAGTTTGATATTCAGGTGATCTTCGACATTATTGTTAGATTGATTGGCCTCAAAATCACAAGTTTTTTCAGATCCTGGCTCAGTTTTCCTATGGTCATATTAATAATATGGTTATGATATGCATATTAATGTTTAAAATGGTAGAACATATCATCATTATTTTTTAAATTTATTAATTACACTATGAAAATATAATTTCAGCCTTCTGTAGCTGAAGATGCATTATAATGAAATGTTTTGTGCCTAATGATAAGAGAGTGCTTAACCTTCTTTTGGTATGAGAATCCAAATTCCTTGTCGATTGGTTTAATAAGGTGCCATAACATAGAGGATACACAGATACTTAATTTAAATTTGCTATAAGATTGCCATTTTTTAATTACACAAATCATAAATTATATGAAGTATCCTGTAAGAATTAACACTTTGAGTACTTGTGTGTGTTAGCTCTGTGTTTCTGTGTATAATAACTAAATTCAATGAATGAGAGTTTATTTTATCACTTTATGGGTGAAATGATATGCATGTGAAATTCAGTACCTGTATTAACAGTTACATTCATGATTATATGCAGTGAACATTTCCAGAAGATGTAAAGTGAGCAAATAAAATGTTTATACATGTCTGGACTCAGGTTTTTCCCTTATCAGAATATTTCTCAATATATACTGCATACAAGTTTCCTTTATATGCACATTATACATTATAACTGAAGGTGGGTATTTTGAAAATTTATCATTAGGAAAAATTTACCAGTTATAGCATGACTAAAAACAAACATTAAAATTTTGTTGCATGAAAAAGAAATAAAATCTACAAATACAGTCTTTTATATCTCTCAATGTCTGAGTCTCAATGTCCTTATCCAAACATTGCGAACTGTCAGGTATTACCTTGTCTATTTATTTTTTTAAAATCTTATCATCTCCTGGGCATACAAAATTCTATTTTTTAGCTTAGCCTTATAATGATATTTACTGTTATGTTGGGCAATATTGTCATTAGTATACCATTTCTACTGTATTTCCATAAATATCTTGATCCTAGTCGTTAAAAAATCCAATTCCAGTACTTAATCATTGGCTTTGTTAAAAAAATCATTTTGGAGATATGATCCCTAGCCAATCATCTATGATTCTTGCTGGAAAGTGCTACGTTAGACACACAAATGACTTTGTAGAAGCCGTTTGCTAATTGGTTCAGGCAACTTTACAGTTATGCCAATAGGAATTAGGATTCACTATACCTACTTTTATTAGATGATTTTGCCTATATATCTTCTCATTAGTTGGCAATGAATCACAATGGAGGCAAAAAACTCTCACCAAAATGTCAATTGCCTCAGTTTCATTGTTTACTTACTATTTTTAGTTTAATAAAACATGCCTTATTACGGTTCAAATTTACAAGATTCTTTTGAAGTAAACTTACCCTACGTGTAGCCTTACAGCAAAAGAGACTTTAGAATGTGGTTGCACATATGTCAATCCCCTTGGGTATACATCAAGAGTATAAGAATGAAAATGTAGTCTGTGAAGTGGAATATGTAATTTTTCAAACTCTACTTTTGGAGGTACATCACTCAAATTTAATAGAAGTCCTCTGGCCACTCCACTTTTATTGTAAACTTCCAAAAAATCTTGATACTTTCCTCCAGCTCTACAAATTCCAAAATTAAGGTGCTTTTTGTTTACTGTTAGTGCTTCAACTGGATTGTGATATCTGAATCCAATCCAAACTGAAATCTTAAAAAGTTGAGATAAATATTAGAATTACATAACTGCACATTAACTTCCATGGTTAAAAAATCCAGGTATGAATATATATTTCAAAATTTCTCACAGTTGTCATTGTGATAACTAATATAGGCATTCACTCCCTTCAATTCAAGGTTATATGCAGATGGAGGAAGAGCAAATTGCTATTACTAATAATCATTTCAAACTCTAATGCCTGTTGTTGTTCCAAGGTAAGTAGGGTAACTCTTTGAAATGTCAACAGATAAAAATTGTAAAAGGTGAAAACTAACATTTCATTGCATGCATATAGGTTCATAAAGGATTATGAATTGATTTGTTTAACATGAGAGTGAAAGAATTTGAGTTTGTCAAAAACTAAACTTTGTGCAGGTTTCCTTGTAATACATATTTACTTAATGTAAAGGGATCCCAAATAATATTTCATTCATTTTTAAAATAGAAATCTATAATGCTTTTGTGTTCTGGATTATCTTACCTCAGGAGTTTCTGAATCTCCGCTAAAATGCAATATGTATTCTTCAAAGAAACAATTTTTGTCACTTCTAAGGGTTGTTTTTCTTAATTTAATTTGGATTTTTTTTGAAGAGCGTGCAGGAAACGTGCCCCAGTATTGTGGATTCAATTCAAAACAAGATGTGACTACTTCAAACACATTCTCCACCACTTCTTGTACAATTTTATCCACCCTGTAAATATTTTTTAGCTTTTATTATACATTTATTCTCTGTGGCTAAAATTGATTCTTTTGATGACTGGTCATTGACATATTCCAAGTACACTATCTGTTAACATGCAATGTAAGCTGTGACATCTTTAAACAAGATTTGATTTGACCAAAACCTGTTAGGTCGCTCCAACTTGACAGACTACACTGTTTGCAATGTCAGATAACCAGATAATCAGAAAGTGGTTGATTTTCACATCTTCTTATAAATGCATTCTATTCACTACATGGCATTATTGCCCATTATTTTCCTATAACTTAATTATTACTCTTTCTTGCTAACCTTTAATGGTCAATTATTATTGCAATGCAAGGCAATGATAAGGTGACAGTGTGTGAAAGATGTGTTAAACCCTTCTCAAAGGTCTTGGAGGATAGCTAAGAGCAGAATTGAGGGCCTGTTTGTGAAAGCCTTCTGCAAAGACACGGCAATGATTGTCTAACTCCCTTATAGTCCTGACTTAGCACCAGCAGACTATTTTGTATTCCCAAAAGTGAAATCCTCCCTCAAAGGAACCACCATGGGATCTGAAGTGCCATCAAAGAAGCTTGCATGTGTACCCTTAAGGACCTTCCAGAATCCACCTACCAGGAGGCTTTTAAGTCATGGAAAAGATGTAGGAAAAAGTGTGTTGATGCTCAAGGGATGTATAGTACTTTGAAGAATTTTGAGGCACTGTAGCAATATTTGAAATAATCTATTTTTTTTATTTTTCCCAATACCTTTTACACAAACCATGTATACCTATCTCATAAGGTCCCACTTTCCATCTTTTTGCTCTTAATTTACATTAGCAAGTAATTATTGTTTTTTTTCTGAAATGGGGATGAAGATCTGAATTAAGGGAAAATCTACTTATGTTAGCCTTTACATCAGATGAAAGTGATAATATATATGATGAAGAGGGAGAATTTTTGTAGAAAAAAAGATTGGTTTAGAAGATGAAATATAATTTTGAAAGATCATTATTTTTTATGAACATTAAATTTTAATATATAAGAAGTGGAAGACCTCAAAACATAATCTTATGACACTTAGGAATAAAATTCATCATAATATCCAGAAATTTAAAAAATATACTCATGCAAGAAATGGCTTTGATTTGACTTCAAAGAATCATTGGACAAGGAAGAGAAATTGAATTTCATTTTCATGGTGACATGAATCTCACTGATTTCCTCCTTAAGCACCTCAAGTATGGATTGAGATACCACTGAAAAATATTGAACACCGTGGATTTGAACCAAATCTCTCTGGGTGGGAAGCCCGTATGATAGCCACCGCACCATCTGGATCCTCCAAATAAATTCAATAATTTAGCACAATGTTAATGGGGTTGTGATGACAATTTAAACCATAAAGGTTTTAATTTCATCATGCCTGAAAGCTCTTACTCACCTATTTGTAATGTCTCTTTTTGGATACAATAACGTCTGTGATGTCGTCTCTGATTTAGGCAACTTTTTATTCAGATGCCTACCTAGAGTAGCAGTGTTTGAGCGATATCCTTTTTGAGATCTTGAATCTCCCATAATCTGATGAAATATGATTATTTAAACATGAAATCAAAAATAATGAAAATCTAACAACTCGAAATGTTGATGTATGAATATTCAATTAATCATTTGTTAGAGATACATATAATATTAAATGCCAGAAAATAACAACTGTCTATTTTGCATTTTTTATAAATTATATAATTTACATATTATCCATTATAATGTAGAAACATTTTTATTTTAGCCACATAGGTTACTTTATATGGGTAGGTTTTGGGCATAGCCTTCATTAACCTTTCAATTACTGGTATTGATTTGAATGAATTGGTTTTTATCTGAAATTGTCTGTAAATTCTCATACTGAGCCTACCCTTACTATATTTACATAAACAAATTATTTCAACATGATAATGTTTCACATAAACTAATGAAGTTCAATTAAAAATAAATTAGAAATATAGGCTTTTAATTACTTTTCTGGGATAGTATCTGTAAGATTTTTTTGATTTTGTGTTGTAGTTAAGAAGCTTTCTTTTGCCTGTTCATTAATGAGTCACAGTTTATTTCAAAATGAAAAGGTTTACTATAGATGTTAATAATAAAATAAGTAGTTAATAGTAAAATCAGAAGTTTGTGCATTGTGTATTACCTCTCTTGGTACTTTGGTGATTTCAAAGTAACCATGTAGTGCTCCTGTGTTTTCAACTGTAATTTCTTTGTTTGGTGTTCTGTACTAAGAAAAAATGCAGATAATTATCAATTGACATTTTTATTAATTTTGAAAAGGTTGAACTAAAATTCTATTTCAAGCATGCCATTGACATATTTATAAGTGAAAAATTAATTAATTATGAATCATTGTGACCATAATAATATATTTAACACACTTAATTCATTTTGAGAAGTGGTACAACCATAATAAGTGTCATCAAGATAAGTAGTACATAATATATAAACTTAAATTCTTAAATTTGGAGAAGATTATCATAAAAAATTCATCAATTGAAAAGAGTAGGTTTGCAAGTTACATGATATATATCCTATTCTTGAATTTTGGGATATGGTCCGATTTCAACTGGGTTGGCAGTCAGATATACAAACGAATGTTCACATCATAAAATGAGTTGTAAATTGAAGAATGTAAATGAGGAGTTGTCAGTAATAATTAACTTACCCTTCCATCTATTTGGGGATATATATCCAATATAACTTTTTGAGAATTCAAATGAGGTTCAACTCGTGCCTGTTTACAAAGAACAGTTACCAAGACAAAACCATAATCTGTAAAATAAGGATACATATATTGTTTTATTAGTAAATTTTGCATGCAGTATTAGATTATTACTCATTTTAGGCCAATTTCATTTTAATAAAAATCATATTTATGCTGTCTCTGTTATTTTAAATACATTAAACTTGAATTTTTCATTCAAACTATGGAAAGTGTAGTCTTTTGTAGATGATTGTTTGGAACAAAGCTTGTGCGATACCATGATATAAACTTGGAAAATTAGGAAATAGGAATGTGCCGCGAGTTGTAAAAATATTATTTCTATGATCTTATCATAATTTAGAAAAAGCTTTTGTATAATATTCACTATATATGTTTTAGAAACATCGTGCAATTTTATAAAGAATGGAAATCCTTTCAAAATTTTCAAAGTACATATTCAGAGCTTTGGTGGCTCATATGGAGGACAACATATCAAAATAAATTATTATTAACACTAGGCTACTGATTACGGTCCATATGATCCATGAACCCAAGACTAAGGACCAGTAAGATTTGCTTAACAATTAGCCTAAAAACATAGGATGGCTAATTGAATGTTGTACTCTCTATGACAAAAATAATATGCGTCAATCATATTTTTTATTCGACCATTAAATATAAATTAATGAAACAAATATAATGGTATGATCATCCAATGCCCCTCTTGTTATTTCCTCCATGAATACACTTAGAAGCATGGGTGATAGTGGAAAGCCCTTTCTTACCCCTAATACTGCCCATCTCAACTCTCCATCCACTATCTGAAACCATTCAGTTTGAAACATGAACAGGTTTCAGATAACTTCCTTATTCTTCCACGCTCCTTTCTTCTGTAATAAATTCATTAATAGTGCATACATAATTAACCCTGACAAGCATCTTGTAAAATCCATAAAGCAAAAAAATGCATCTAAGTTACATGCACAATTCTTGCCGGTTGAAATCTGTTTGAAAATGTAAACACAAACTTTTGTTTCATATGAAATACCCTTGATCATTTCAAGAAACTGTAACAGTAACTTTAACGGAGTCACCAGCTCTGTGTGCATTATAATGCAACCATTTCAGAGAGTAAAAATCATTCGCCTTGACCGGGATTTCATTACCTTTTATATCTTTTGGAATTTTTTCCCTGTTATGCTCTGCCCAATTTTTCTTCCTGGTGGATAGTTGACCCTGGCCAGTCCAAAGTGCTACTTGTGCGGACACTGCCGTTGAGTCAGCCACAGAACGAGGCTTAAAAACCAACCAGATGTCATATTTTAGCCCAGGGTTGATGCGAACAATTTTCGGTGTAGTTTCTATGATTTTGTCAAACTAGGGGATATAAATAAGCCATCATAAAGTTAATTATAAAATATAAGAATAGTTGTTTGTGATAAAAAAGTTACTCTTCCAAAAGTAATACTTTCCAAGCAAACAAATTATTTTCATAGCCAAATAGAGTGGAATATTATTTCATATTGTGTTCAGCAAATAGTTCCCACAGACAGACTTATCTGGCAGGAAAATAATCTTTGACATCTATGTTATTTGTTTATGATTTTACTTTCATTGAGCATAAAAATATAATCTATGAAAATCTTTTTCTTTCGATACTTCTCTTGAACTCCATGTTTTGTTTGGAATACAATCTTTTTCTCATATGTACCCAACTAATATAGTTCCTCAACATGAATCCATATTTTGTTTTATTACTTTATTTAAAAATGACCATGGCTTTGAAAATAACAGGGAGGATAAGAGGTAAGACCAAAGTTCTTTCTGCTTACATACTTATTCTTCCCCATTTTTTAAAATATCAAAATGCCCACCAACTAAAAAAATCTATATGATTGCCTTGAGTGAAATGTAAGCTCTTAATGATAAATATTTATTTTTTAATTGTCAATTGATCTTTCTCGATTATTACACCACAAGTTTCTTATCTACTTACCTCTAGTATTCCCTGATTTATCAATGAATTGTGGCAGTACCATAAGCCCACTATGCATAGCTGTCGGGGCTTCGTCTCCAAATTGTGGACAGTTATCTTTTGATGATAGGTTTGTTTTGGAATGAAGTCCTGTTAGAATGGGGAATCAAGAAAAATTGCTTTACAGTAACAATTGGGTAAATAAGCAACTTTTATTGTTATTTTTTCTATTTGGGTTTGTATTTGAAATTTTATTTTATACTTTAGCTAATAATTTTCTATTATACAAGCCCTTGGGGAATTATGGAGATGTTCTGTAATGCTATATCAGTGCTAGTTAAACAGCCTGCTGTTATCAAATTTTTAACTGGTGAAAAAGTGACTACCCTTGCTATTTGTGTGAGATTTTGTTTCTTACATTCTTGGCACTACCACTAATCAGTGCATCTCAGTAGCAAGATCATGAGCTGAGCTATTAAAGATAATTCTGATAGAGAGAGCATTAGTGATAACATGATAAAGCTCATCCATGACCAAGCCCCTTGTTTCGGACTTAGATACCTTGGCATTCTTCTCAGCAACTTCTTGTCAAAAAGTCTTAAGTAATTTCATTCGAACTTCAGTATGATCTATTTCCATATCTACTCTCTTTTCTGAGTCTCATCTGCTAATGTATACTCTGACTCAAAATGTATTGGTTTAAGTGATATCTTGCCCATTACATTGAGAATTCATTATTTTAACTGCTGAGGAGTGGTTGAAGTTAATAATGCATTACCATGAATTTTTTTCAGCTGAGCACTGTGTTCATAGGCAGAAAATGTATTTTTTCATCATTTCTTTAAACCTATGCTGTTTTTTATGTTGAACAAATTCATTCAGTACTAAGGATACAAATATTTTTTGATAGTATAATTATACTAAATTCGTATTAATAACTATCATCTTACTGCTGGAGAACTAACTAGAGAGGATCCTCTTGACAATTCTAGGAAATCCTCTTCAATTTTATTACAAAGTGGTTGGAACATTGTGGTTAGAACTTTGAAGTCTGATCTACAGCCATGAAGTAAAACATATTCATAAATGAAACTTTTATCAACAATTGATGTTGTATCTTAAGATCAACTTGTACCCTTGATCCTCTAAATGAGAGTTTATACATTTACAGCATTTGGACAGAAAGTAGGAACAAGTTGAGTACCTAAATATTATTAAAAGAATTTTTAAATTCAAATTATTTTGGTAGCCACCTAATTACCTATATCTCCATATAATCTCCTATCCAATTTAAGCAATCATGTTATTGGATTTTCTATGTTGTTTTCTTAGAAATATACTGCCAATCTCTTATTCATTTTTCCTCAATTCCCTTTGCCTTTTGACCACTTTCCAGCCTTTTGCCAGCCCAAAGCATCCACGTCAAAGAGAAGAGTATTAAACATTTGGTGCAAGGTCCATAACCTACAGAGGATGGTCAAAGGTCTTCAACCCCTAACTAATAAGCAGCATACATGTTTGATTATGCTTCTCAAAACAGCTTCACTTGTTAGTCACCCTTTTCTTTAATTTTAAATTGCTCATTTAAGACCAGACACAGGCCAGGTAGAAAAACCCAGGCTGCCTTTAGGTTTTATGCTTGATTCAGTAGAGATTTTGGGGAAAAAGGAACTCACTGATAAGATGGCCAACTTAATTAATTACTGTAAAAGTGCATCCCTCAACTCCCAATTCCTTCTCAAGAGTCTTTCCCTAGCAATCCCTCCAGACTGGTCTCCCATGTGATCCCCCCCTCCCTGCATCCTGATTGTCTTCCTGTAACTCCTGTATTTTTTTAAGGCAAGGATGACTGTGGAATGAGGTAGGAGGAGAAGGATGCAGGTGAAGTGACTGTAGGTGTAACCTTAATCCCACTTTACTTATTCTGCAATCATTCAGCTTAATGAATGGGAATGTGGAAGGAGAAGAAGTGGAGTGGAGTTTGCACACACTCACTAATGAAATTTGGGACTATTTGTTAAAGCAGTAGTTATTGGTCAGAGACTGTGGGTTGAGCAAGAGAGAAACAAGAAATATCTGAAGATAATTTGTCAAAATCTTTCATGTATGTATCATGAGCATAATAGTTTTATATTTTTCGCACTTCTCTGCCTTATTTTTTTAGGAATATGAGCATTTCATCATGTAATAACAATATAAAAAATATCTTGAAATATGATCATATGTTATGTATTTTTGATACTCTTACATTGTAGATTTCAAGGAAAAATACTAACTTGCTGAATTTATAAATGTGAATGGTTTTCAATTTTGGTAAATGGATTTTTTTAGTGAATTAACTATGTAAATCAAGTAGTTCTTTTAAAACTGCTTCATATATGTGTAGTTAGGTGCCCACCTTAAAAATGAGGATTTCAGGTGTTACTTGAAATTTACCATAGACCATTTCTTTTTCACAAAATTTCTCATTCATAATATATATATCACTGATATCTGTAATAGAAGGGTTAACATTAAATAAAATATATTTTATGTAATAAATTTATCAAAAATAATTCAAGAAGTTTGCATGAAATTGTTAGTGTTTATTTATTATTCCTCACCATTCTTTTTATTTTTATCTCTTCTATTGTTCTCATAATATTCATTGATTTCAGCATCAGGGTAGATACCATCTGCTTTAATTTTTATGTCACCTGTATATTTTTTATTTTCATGTCTTTCCACTGCTGCCATTGCATTCTTAGAAGTCTCAAACAACCCATTTAAAAAATTGTTTCAAAAAATGACATTAGGCTAAATACTTTTGTAAAAATAAATTGATTCTGACCCTATTAGACTGGGTACCATTTTCTAGGGCAAGTGATGTGCCATGCTCCTTTATCTACCAGAAATAAAATTCTCCCAATTAAAACAATCTCCTTTACAGTTTCCTTGGATAGAGGTTCACAATTAAAATAATTCCAGCTGCCTGTCTCCTCACCACTATCTTGAGGCTTTTAACATCTTATTTACAAAGAAAACTCAAGATGTTATCATATATTTTCAAGTAAAAAATAGAATCCTCATTGAAAACTGCTGGGAAAGATGTAATGTAATAAAGTGTTTTTAAGTAATCTACTGGTTAAGGTATGTTTTGGATGGAAACAACTACCAAATAAATATTTTGTGACTCTTAGCAACACACAATTCAGCCACCACCTCTACATCAAATCCCTCTTCATCTCTGTGTACTTCCTTAATCCCTTCAACCCATCCAGCTTTTCTATCCTGTTCCTGCCCTTTCCTTGTTGGCCTAGCATTCTCCCCTCTATTACCTTCTTCAACATCCCACTGCCGCTCAATATGCCTTTTATCCATTTTTCCTGCCTCCATAGGATATCTCCCAACAAACCCCTCTCCTCACCCACCATCTCCAGTACTTCCTCATTTGTTTTCCTTTCGGTCCATTTCACCTTCTCCATTCTTCTCCACACCCACATTTCAAAAGCCTCCAATCTACGTCTATCCACCTGCTTCAGTGACCACGTTTCCGCACCGTACATAGCTACGCTCCATATCAGAGTTTTTACGAGTCTTGTCTTAACATCCCTAATCAACGTCCCCATCATCAACTCCCTCCTCCTTGAGAATGCCTCCTTGCCTAGTGCAATTCTTCTCCTTACGTCCCTACTACTTTGACCGTATTGGTCCAAAACACTTCCAAGATATGTAAACTGTTCTACCCGCTCTATTTTTTACTCTCCTATTTTAACGTTTAGCTTAGCCTTTTTCTTTCTGGAAAATCGCATAACCTTTTTTTTATTAATATTGATTCTCATCCCATATCTATCGCACTGAACTTCCAATTAACTCAGCAATGCTTGCAATCCATTGGCTGACTGATAAACTAAAGTTTGGTCAACAGCAAGCCTAACTGATTTTACGAATTCCCCACCAAATTTCATTCCTACCTCCAGTTCTTCCCATGCCTCTTTAATCATTTCCTCTACATATACATTGAACAGCACCGATGATAATGGGCAACCCTGCCTTACACCTCTTCCTAACACTGGACTCCTTCCTTCTGGACTCTCCATTCTCTCCTCATCATCATCCCTTCTTTTGTCTACCCTCGCATTTCAATCCCCCATCACTATCAAATGTTTCCCTGCAGGAACACACGTGATTATGTCCTCTAACTGATTGTATATCCTATATTCCATCTCTTGCTTAATATTCTCTAATTTTTCTGTCCTTAACATTGTCCTAACATTCCAAGTTCCTATTCCTACCTAATACTACCTTGATCAAAAAGTTCCCGGAATTTATTCAGAAAATTAAAAATACAAGTTTATTCATCTAAATCTATATTGTCCCCTTCAAAGTAATCCCCATCGACTGCAACACACTTATGCCAGCGCTTGATCCAATCCTCGAAACATTTTTTATATTCGGTTTTCGGTATGTCCATCAGTGCTTCCTGCGATTTTTCCATTACTTCCTCTCGGCTGCTAAAACGCGTTCCTCGTAATGGTTTTTTAACTCGATTGAACAGAAAGAAGTCACAGGGAGCCAGATCAGGTGAATTCGGTGGCTGTTGGATGGTATTTGTTGCATTTTTCGTCAAAAAATTACGAATAATGATAGCACTGTGCGACGATTTCTGGTCTCTTTCGGCGAATTGCTTCACGCAAACGTCTCATAACGCCCAAATAATACTCTTTGTTTACTGTCTGGCCTTCTGGCAAAAATTCATGATGCACTACACCGTTGTGATCCATGAAAACCGTCAGCATTGCCTTCTTTTTTGACTGAAAACGACATGGTTTTTTTGGTCTCGGCTCATTTGGTGAACGCCATTCACTTGCCTGATGTCTGGATTGCGTGTCGTACTCATAAACCCACGTCTCGTCTCCAGTAATGATCCTTTTGATGAATGTGGGATCGGATTCAGCCTCGCAAATCATGTCTTTTGCGACGTCAACACGGTCTATTTTTTGCATGAAATTGAGGTCTTCTGGCACCAACTTTGCTGCTACACGACGGAAACCCAAATCATTAACCACAATGTCTTGGGCGGATCCATAGGCAATGTTCAAGTCCTCGGCAATTTCTCTGATGGTTAATTTGCGGTTATTGACCAACATTTCTTTTACTTTATCAATTTTTTCACCGACTTTCGATGTCGATGGTCTGCCACTGTGTTCATCATCTTCGATTGACTCACGACCACTTCTGAACCGCTCGTGCCACTGGTAAACGACCGTTTTTTTTAGAGAATCGTTGCCGAAACACTTTTCCAACATTTCCAACGTCCGTGCGCCACTAAATCCGTTTTTTACGCAAAATTTAATACAAGTTCGTTGTTGCAAATTTAAATCCATTTCTGCAATTGTAAAAAATCGCCAACACACACAGAGATAGATGTACTCTTGGCTACGTAACTTTTGCAAATGTCAAGTTATGACACTAAGATTTAAAGGGAATATCAACAATAGATGTACCAATTTAACAAAAAAAACAGAACTCAAATCGGAACGATGGGAGCGCCACACGGTGGTTATTGCGGGAACTTTTTGTTCAAGGTGGTCTTCTTCTGCATCTTCTGTCCTGATGCTGTCGGTTTTCATTTGCAAGGGTTTTGTGAGATGACAACCATGGATTGGAACCCAATCTCTCTGGGTGACAATCCCATATGATAGCCACCACACCATCTCGATCCCCCAAATAAATTCAATAATTTAGTACAATGTTAATGGGGTTGTGTTTGCCTCTGGAGTCCCATAGTTGCCAGTACTCATGTTCTCTATTTTGCCCATTATTATATTCTTGGGAATAATAATTGAGGTGGTTTCCTATTGCCTTCCTCAACAGTGTTTTTAACATGACACCATCACTCAATGGCCGGCCCACTGGGGTCAGACTCCTTCGCAGCCGCCTCACTGAGGAACAGATGCTGCGTGGACTACCTTTCATCTGGCTCCTTACCTTTGACCTATCTGGCATGGGTGACCCTACAGGGAGCAATTATTATTACTCCCACCAGCCCAACTCTAAGAGTCATTGGAATGCGCAAGCCCTTCCATCATGTCAAGGTTGTAGTCCATGGCAGGGTTTAAGGAAGTACTCATGGGGAACTACTTTGATATAATCGGAGTCTCCCAGTACATTCAAATATGATAACTTGCTTTGCATCACACTGTAGTAAATTTAATTGTGTAGTTTAAAATAAAGTTGGGAGTTGATCACAATTCTTAAATCACATCAAATGTTCAAATTCAATCATAATGTAATACATTTTGTCCTATTTTTAAAAAGTTGGGTAGGCATAGTAATTTCAGTATCTGTACCACACGTTCATTTTCCATCTATGAAAATACAGATTGTGTAACTTACCTCAGTCATATCAACTATAATTGGTAGTTGACTCACTGCTTGCAAATCTCTTGATGGACTCTCATAAATCTTATGATTAGGAGCTTCTTTTTGTGATTCCTTTTCTGGTTGTGTATTTCAGTAATTTTCACCAAAAATGTTAGTTACATTGAGGAAGTTGTAACAATCCATTCAATGCAGTAAAATACCACTGATTCAATATTAAAGAAATAGTTTTATAATATCTAATTTATTAAATATTTGAGGAAAATATTGCAATAAGTATTCTTTTGCTTGACAGCTGCACCTTTTAACAAGAACATTACAATTTTATTTAAATTGACTTCCTTACCATTTATTTCCATCACCAATGGTCCAGATCTCTTTTTTCCAAATTCCAATGTCCTAATATTTATTTATTATTTTCCCTTATAAATCCGAAGTTATACCATTTTTCAATCTTTGAAATAATACAGTAATGGTCTCCTCTTAAATGTGGGAGAGACTAAGAGTTTCCATTACAGTGATAAGTACTGACACATCAATGTAATGTTGAATTTCCATTTGAGCTTCATATTTAAAAGGTTTTTAGTAGTATAAATGAAAATGGAAATGCATATCAAGGCTTTGAAAATGGCAAGAGAAACTTAAGCAATAGTAAATTTTGGCAGAAATCATGTAGACACATATTGACTGAAACATTTGTGTGGTTCTGAATAGTAATCAATAAATTTAATTAAGTCAGGGTAAGCTGACCAATTATAATGTACTATTTATATGTTAAATAACTTCCAAAGGGATCGATTTCAACATTGCATGCTAAATTAAAAACAATTAAAATCACTGGCAGTTAAGAACTCCATCATTAGAAATTCAAAACCCTATCTATGCATATGATGTTGTGGTTATTGCAATTGTATATCTAATTGGATTAATGAATCAGAGGAAGAGGGAACAATTACATCTCATTTTACCTTGGCTGTGAAGGCAATTGGAATAGCCAATGTCAAACATCCTCCTTTCTTCCATCATACCTATCTGCTTTGAAGCAGCTTAACATTTAATGGTATTCATTGAAACAGCTGTTATGTGAATAACATATATTTTCATGATGGGTATATGAGAGTTGAGTTGTTTGTGCCCTTTAGGATAAATGGGTACCTAATGTATATGAGATACAAGCGAAACTAAGGAGGACAAAAGATGGTGCAGAGAGACCTGTTATTAGCTTAGTTGTATAATCTAATTATTACAGAAGATTCCTGGATGTCCATCATTCACAGGCCTAGACAGAAATTGTCACTTTACTGGAAGAGTTTTCCTTAAATTATGCTAATTAGGGACTATCCTACCTTTAAAAACACTTTCTCTTTCCAAAAATTGAGTGTAGGCTTTTTATAGATTACCTTCTTTTTGTTGTATAAATAAAGTATTTAATTCATGTAGATGTTTGGACTATGTTAAATGAAATATTTACTTTGAGGAATAAGATTGCCCTTAGTGTTTGGAAGAGGTTGAGTGGCAAATATAGGCCTAGTTGCCTCTGATGCCCTTCGTTTCCTCTCTTCCAGCCACTTCTTTTTCCACCACACATCCTCTAGAGCCAGCTTTTCAATAATATCTTTTTCTCTTTGCAGATGGGCTAGCATTTTCTCCTTTTCTACTTTCTTTGCTATCCCTGAAGCCGCTAAGCATTTTTTAGTATTATTTTTCATTATCTTCTGTGAGAACATCACACTCTGTAAATGAAATAATAATGAATTTATGTATCCTTCATTTTGTCTTGTGTGTGCATTCTCAAAGGAGTCATTTCCAATAGATTAATTTACTTGTGGGGAAGTGTTTGTTGAATAATAACTATATACCAACCAACATCCGCCGGAAAATGAATGATGAATTAGGATGCAAGGTGGTCAATTGTGCCAACATGATCAATATATTATATGAAATAAAGATAATTTTTAGGAAAACAATTTGTGAAAGAATTTTATGGTGTATCACAAAAGTTATGCAGAAAAAAAATGTTGAGTGGAATTTTGTCAATATTGAAACTATATGGATAACAAAATATAATTTAATGTTAATTGAGCCTTCAATACCCCATTGGATTATCAGCCACTGCAGTGCAGCAAAAGTATGCAGATTGATGCCTCTTCTCCTCATCATCCATCTATACCAGTGAACTAATGCTGAATAAAATGGCAAAAATTTTTGAGCTTGTCTAAGACATGGAGTAATTGACAGAAATTCAATGGAAAACTCCCCGCCTTTGAATTATTTGAATTTAAAGGAATAACTGTGGAGATTTTAATGTGCTCTGAGGACCTTTCTACAGGCCAACTGGCATTAGTACAGAAGTGAGACCCTGGTGGTTCATGATTCATCCTCAAGGTACATAATTTTTTTCATGCTCCTATGGTCATATTGGAATGTGTGACAGAAATTATCTGACAATCCAACTTTCACTCAAAATTACACTATAATCCCTCCTTCCAGCTCCATGTATCTTTTATTGATACTTATAGTAGTGATTTCATTTTTTTAGCTATTTTTTCCTCCTATCTTAATTCCATGTGTGTGTCTGTTTTCATTTCCTGTTTTATCTTCATTCCTGTTGGAGATCTATTCACAGGAGGGGCCATTTCAATCTTAATCTTTTACCTTAATGAAAACAATCATCAGTAACACCTCAGCTCACCAAAGAGTATTTATGCTGTTAAATAGGGAGTAGTACTATTGTGTTTAAGTTATTTTAAATTGAAAATCTAGAGTTCTTTGTACCACAATTTCTTATTCATTAAAAAAATGTCTATGTTATTCCTTAGACCACATTATTGAGGTGATGTGCAAACCCATGACCTCAAACAACACTAATATTCATTCATTAACTTCAAGACCTAGTATTTGACAAATATAAATTACTTTATTAAAAAATGAAGTCCATACTTAATTTGATTCAGAATGAACCTCACCTTTGTTTTTGTAATATTTTCTTCAATAAAGGATTAATTTTGATAATTAAAAAAACTGGTTTGAAAATCAGTAAGTACCTATGCAATAACTTAAAAAAGGATGGAATGACTTTACTTTTGAATATTGTTCCCTTCTATGAGGGCCAATGATTTCAACTTATTCTTTGGAGTGTGTTGTAAGTATTGTTAAAAAAATGTACACATATTCTTTTTTATGCTCTCATGAGAGGACGCTTAAGAAATTTTTGGCCATACCTGTATATCAAGTAGAGCTTTTAGGCGCTTTTGTTTGTCCTGCTCCATAAGCCACTTCTGCCAAACTTTTTCTTTGCGTATTTTGTAGCTTCTTTCCATTTTATTCTGCTCTGTTAAAGGATATCTTATCACTGATTCCTTTTCCTCATGGAAATTCAATATTTTGCAATCTTCTTCACCTTTCATTTCATCATAATACCACGTATCCCGTAGATATGCCCTTCTCGCTGCCAATAGTGGTCCATTTTTGTCTTGAAAACTTTCGGTGTCTCGCAATTCCAAGTGTGCTTTACATGTGTTTGAATTTTTTTCTTCAAAGTAGTCGTAGGCACTAAATTCTTCCAACATTGGTAGCCAATTCTCTCCCCTTTCGTCTGTATTTCCTTCTACCTTCTCCAGATTATTGTTTAATCTTGTGGAGGGATCTGAAGAACAGCCTTCCAAATCACTGGTTTCAGAGGCATGGATGGTCTGTCTATGTAGATACTGATGCACCTGTCCTTCTGAACAGTTTTTTTCATTGTAATCATCACTTTCGCATTCAATCGATTTAATTTCATCAACCAGAGTATCTTCTCCTCTTGCGCCCTCGGGAATTACTCTTTCTGGCAAATTAATAGCGTGCGGAATTACTCGATCAGCGGTGTCGGCACTACCGTACACTAGTTGGCTAACTTCTTCGTCCACTTCTCCTCCCTCTTTTAATCCACCCATGCTGTTGTCGTTTGTGGTAATTACTAATTGGATAGGTGTACTAACTCTTGGTTGTCTCTCATAAATATTGCCTAAATTGCTTCCGGAATATGGAAATTTTGTTCGATCATGTATGAAACGTGTCTCATAGCCAACAACGGCAGTCTCCTCTTCGTCAACAAAGGATAGCGCGTCAAGTATTTTTTCACTTGTTTCCATGTCACTATCAGAACTTGAATTCACATGAAGCGATAATTCTTTCGTCGTTAAACTCCTCCAAATGACTTCATTTCGGATTGATTCTAGCTTTTTCGACATCTTGAATAAGGTACCGTCTTCTCTTAACAAACCTTCCCTCCGAAGGTCGGTTATGTCTTCTCTTAAAATTTCCCAGAGATTGAAGTAGCTTGAACGCTTCTGGTAGGATTGATGTGTTGGGTTGTAATTAACTTCCGAAGAAGAATTAGACGTTTCAGATGCAGTATCAGTATCATCTTCGCCGTTTGAAATGTGTTCGCCATTTCGGTCGTACGTATCTTCATTTTCGGATGTCCCTCGACGGTTTGCCGCGTTTTCTGACTCTCCTTCCTTTAGATAATTCATTTTGCGTTTATATATTTTTATTAATCCTGGAAATAGTATAGTAAAGGGACATGTTTTTCATGCTCTGACGTTAATTCACAACAACTGGCGTTTTCTTTTGTTATTCTTACCCTGCAAAGAATTAAAAGATGCCCGCTGTTCACCCTGCTGAAAATATTGTTTATTTATGATTCATATTCCCTGGTTACACTATTTTTGACCATTAGCAAATATAGATACTTTGTTTGGAGAAGTAAGAATACCATCGCTGAACGTGCAATGGAAAAGGAACCTATGTATCACCAATTTAATATCCGTTGTGGGATTGCGGTACGGATGATTATTAGAGAATGGACGCATGGCAGGGGAATACCGATCATTACTGTAGATATCAGTTACTAAATTTTTGGCTAAAATTGAATTATAATCGTCTATTTGAAAATTGAATGAGACCACTGTATAAAATAGTTTGACGCAATATTATCATCGTCAAAAGCACCAGGCACTGTCACAATCGCGTTGGAATAAATCGTTAAGATGGCAAGAGCAGTCTTTTTAAGGCGAATGAAAAGATTTTAAGAAGTCGCACAGTTTTAAGGGTTATGCTAATGACCCCTCTAAAATGGCAATGTCCTCCTGAAAATCTTTAGGAATCAGATGAGGACATATAAATTTAAGGGTACAGGATGAGAGAACATATAAATTTAATTATTCAGGGACAAGTTGCAGCCTGATCTGAAACATCATTTTTTTATGAGTGTAAGACAGAAACTATGAATGATGTCAATGAGAAAGTGATTAGTTGATGAGAATGGATAATTTTGCAAACCTCAGAATCAAACACTGTTTAAATCCGGTGTGTTTCTATTACATGTTTAGGATAAAAATGTGTATGTATTATTCGTAGGTAACACAGCTATTATCATAATTTGAATTAATTAACTTAATTCATGCAGTAGATTGAGATTCAGGAATTTGATAGTTTCTACGAATGTCAGAAGAAGGATTTTGGGTAATATGTGGTGTATATAAAAATTACTACTTACCCTAGCCAGCAAAAATGGCAGTATGCAAGTGTCTCCCCACATTGTCATATGGAATTGACATCGGTCATGAAAAGTTAGATTAGATTTTAGCTTTATATACGGTCAGCATGAAGGAGTTTCGAGTGTATGTTGAACATTAAAGTATGTGGTTTTGGAAACACCGGTAATTGGCTGATGTAAAAGAAATGTGCTGCTCTAGCTTGATTGTAAAAAATAAAATCCACGAGAGCCGATTCACCAGACCTGCGAAGAGCGGAAGATATGAAGGGTAGACATAGATAGTTATGGGTGGATGTGGCTGAAAAGACAATAAAATATGGCTTGAAGTTTTCGTTTATTTCACTTCTTCCAAAAATATCCTAAGTCTTTTTAGTTCGTGGCTAAAATTTAATGACTTCATTTAATATGAATTCAATAGGCATATGGGTCTGATGTGGTGGATAATCCACAAATATTGTACAAATATACGTGCTGGATGTCTCTCTTCAGTTTTCTGTACGTGATACCCAATAGGGGCTGATGGTCCTCTATAGTGTTCCGGGGTCGCGAAATCTAGAATGAAGAAAAATATTGATAGGTGAACCTAAACATCTTTTTAAAAATGGGAACAAATAAAAAGGTAAACTTTGGTATAGATCTTAAAAAGTTAATCATATTAACATCTTTAGTAATCAACGTACTTAATTATTAAAAATCTAATAAAGGGAAAGATTATCCAGCTGTTATGACGTTATTCCGAACCAACTAGGGCGTACAGGCTAAACATATTGCGTATTAAAGAATTTAGGTTTGGATTTTAAGTATTGAAGATTGAAATCAATGGTAAATTGTTTGCGATTTTATGTTAATCATGGGTGTATAAAAAAGGATAACCAATAGCATAGATTATATATAATTTTTGTTGCTGGAAATGACCTTTTTCGGTGAACATTGATAAAATTCATAGAGCTTATTTTTAAAAAATCCATAGAAATTTGGTACATAATAACATGCACACAACATATTATGAACATCATCACAACATTGCTATTTAATATTTACCGCCAATATGGGAACAAGATGGCCGGACGAAATGCCACAACATACCCTGACCTCTATGGTATCGACCTCACACTAAGTGCTCGGACCCACCGCCTCCGTCTGCTACCTCCCTCCGTGCTTCGTTTTCCTCTCCGGGAAAGCTTGTCAGTCGGAGGGAGTCATCTGGTTGGGTTGTATGTGAGACCGTACTGCTTATCTTTCCGTGGATTGAGTGTTGTTTTTTAATTCCTTACTGTATATCTCATGTAAGGGTAAATACTGTGTCGTGAAACTTGGAGAGGCATAGCTACAGACTATTGCTCAACAGGAGGTGTTGTTATTATCTCAGAAGAAGAAGTCATATATTCAAGTTTTCTTAGGATGTTATTCTTTTTGTGTGCTTCGAGGGTTAACGTATCGTTTACGTTTTCACAATTTTTACGTGGAGTCTGTTTACTAAACTCATGGTCCCCTGAGGAATGATGATAACGGAAGATATCTAGGATGGATGCTGCATTTCGTGATTACATTGGATAAAGAAAAATCAGTTTATTCCTTCCCATCGTCTGTGAATGTTACAGGTGCGATTTTATCGGGAAAGAAAAGTGCGATGATAGTATGAAGTGGGCATTGAGTGTGGTATTTCAATTCAGTTTTCATAATTTGGTTTATTAAACGATATTCAAATTTCATACTCGCTCAGACCACAACTATCGTTAACTCCTGTAGTGTGGTATCTAATTATCCATTGCAAGAGAGTTTCTCACTCGGTTTATTGACATATCTGGACACTTTCTGCTGGTGGTTTGAGCGGGAATCGACGCATTTAAAGCATTCTTTTTTTTGTTTATACATCCGCCGAGAATATATGCTGACCGCTAACCGTTTTTTGTTTTGGTGGTCGGCCTAAAAGTTTTTTCGGGTTTAATCCGTTAACTTTGAAATTTTGGGCGAAAATTGTGTTGTGTTTATCGCTTTCAATATATAGAGTGTACAACTCTTAGTAAGAGTTTTCAATTAGCTGTGTTCTTTGTCGTCAACGTGAATTGTGAATTTGTGAGCAGCAGCCAGCTGACTGCCCTGGTGAAATGAGGCGAGGTAATCCAAATGAGTAGGAACCGGATTTCGTCTGCATGAGCTAGAAGTTCAAAATCTTTGACAAGGTAAGTCTAATAATCATTTAAAATAAGGAGTAGGACTCAACCGAGACTTAAATATATTGGGATTTAGGATGTGGTCTCAGTTGAAACTTTTGATGAGCTTTTGTGTCTTTCAGGAATGTTTTCACTTCGTTGAAAACTGTGAATATTGGAAAACCGTTGCTTTGGCAAAGTGTCAATAATATTACCTATCACAAAGACCGATTTAAAAAATCTGATTTGTTGATAATTCAAACTTAAATACTTTCAGTTTATTTACCATTGGTTTAGTTTTCATGAGCGAAAAAATTAGGTTCTAATTTAAAATGATAAAATATGCCAAATAAGCTATATCCTCTGAAATCTTCACATTTATGCGAAATAATTTGTTCATTATCAAATGTATGGTGTACTACATTGATAATTCTACTATTATTGTCGTTTGGCTGATTGTTTACGTGCTATTATTTGCCATAAAATTCACATTTTTACGGTAGTTTCAAATTTGGAGCTAACTGAGATAAGTGGCAATGAGCGTTAGTCGTGAAACAAGAAAACAAGAAATTTTGTCCACCATTTGCATCTTGTCCAAACGTTTACAGTCGATTTAAAAGCTTAATGAGCAAGGGGGAATTGTATCCTATCCCATCATTTTACAGTTGCATAAAGTCTATTGTTTAATTGAAAAAAGTGATTAGTTGTTATAATATTGAATAGCAGCTTGCCGACGAAACGTTCCATCCTAGTGTCAGGAAAAAATCTGATATTATTTGTCATGATAGGCATTAAGCACCTTCATACTTTCTTCCATTTATTAAATTTAGCTCTTTGGTTGTACTGCTTTCAACATTTGCAAACCAATGGCTCTCACGCCTTCCTTGCCTTCGAATGACATTAGCTGATTCTGTTACCATTGCTCCATTGTTCTCTGGAAGGGCTCCATGCTTCGGAATTTCGTAATCCCACGCTTGATATGGGTGCAAGGCCGAAGATTTAGACATTGGAGAAAAATTACAAGAAAAAATCTGTACTTCTGACAGGAAGAGAGTCTGAATTCTTTAGTCTAATTTTTTGGCTGGCCTTGCGTGCTACCTCGGTCACCTTTGCGAAAAGTCATTCTTATAATAATGGCTTTAATGTGACATGTCTTTCGTTAGATTTTTATGTTATTTTGTATTGGTTTTTATAGGATCAATTCTTGGGTAAGTTTAATGCTGTTTTTATTGCACGAAAATTAGATTCCCGAGTCCTTCTGGAAATAAATTGTTTGAAAATGTGTAATGTGCGCACAGGAAATTTTAGACCATGGTTCACCAGGCATCAAATTCATCAATAGCGTTCCGGCACATAACGTCAACTCTGATAATTGATTGAATTTTATATTATACGGCCAAGCTTAGAATCGATTAATAGGGAGGTCTGAAAAGATTAATGACAATAGTGATTACATACTGATAGGGAATGCTAGCGTATTCGAGGATTGGTAGCCTATATGAAACGAAGTGGTAGGTTTTGCTTAGCGAGATAAATATGAATGGATAGCAATTACTTACTCGATAAAAATATAGATTCACAGTTATTTTATTTTTTTTCCTTTAACTATAGGGATGTATTTTGATTCCCAGAATGATAAATGCTTACCTTCATAGTCGCGGGACTAAATAAGTTAAAATCGTATTGCGTGTGGTCATCAGAAAGGCGTCCTACTACGGAGTTCATCGGCACTATTGGAGGCTAAGTATTTTGATGGAAGTAAGATCATGGAATCTGGGCAAGGGCGTTTATCTAGGTCCCTTCCCTAAGTTTTCACGATTTGGCGACACCCGCCCTATGAGCGCATCCACCTAGCAGACAACATAGGCCAAAATATCACTGAATTAGTGTTCGTCAATCCCAGTATTCGAACCCGGACACTTGACGTGGGAAACTAGAACATTAGTAAGGATCACCACATAAAACCAGTCATACATATGTGTTTGTTTCCCCATAATATCCTGTCCATATTTCGAGTACCAATTGACAAGATGCTGTTACGAATTTATTTCCTCGGCAGTCAGGTAGCTAGGCAGATTCTTTCTACAAAATGATCCTTGTTTTGGAAGGAAGTTTGGGAAAAATATGGATATTAGCTGAATGTAGATATTAAAGACGTTCAAAATACCTCCAGGGAATGGTTGGAAACCTTAGGTCGGGCCGCTTATGTGTTTTTTTTTACCGACCGCGAAGCGAATGATGCTTTTCGCGATTCTTACATGGACAGCGTGTGGACATTTTTCAGCGACAACGGATGCGTATGGAAGGAAGGTGAGTGGATACTGAAAATGTTGAGGGATCAAGAGGAATGCATTGAAATATTGGTCATTGAAAAAACAGCATGGCGTAGCTGAGATTGTCGTTTGGCAAGGAAATATTCGTTTGTCCGTTGAAAGGGTAAAATCTCCCTTGACGTGGTCACGCGTAAATCCACCCATCAATAGCGTCCAGTGTACGTGTATACCACGCACTTGACATCCCGCGGCATCACCGTGCAGAGATGTGCTAAGATGAGAAAAACTGCAAATGACTGCTAGAGAGAAACACTCACACATATTATGAAATTAGGTAATCTACCGGTTAAGTTAGGTTTTTGGATGGACACAACTATCAAATAAACATTTTGTAACTCCAAACAAAACCCAATCCAGCAGCCTACTCTACATCAGGTCTCTCTTCATCTCTGTGTACTTCTTTCCTCCCTTCATCCCGTCCAACATCCCTATCCTGTTCCTGTCCTTTCCTCGTTGGCCTATCATTCTTCCCTCTATTACTGTCTTCAGCATCACACTGCCGCTCAATCTGCCTTTCATCCATTTTTCCTGCCTCCATAGGATATCTCCCAACAAACCCCTCTCCTCACCCACCATCTCCAGTACTTCCTCATTTGTTTTCCTTTCGGTCCGTTTCACCTTCTCCATTCTTCTACACACCCACATTTCAAAAGCCTCCAATCTACGTCTATCCTCCTGCTTCAACGACCACATTTCCGCGCCGTAAATAGCTACGCTCCATATCAGAGTTTTTACGAGTCTTGTCTTAACATCCCTACTCAACGTCCCCGTCATCAACTCCCTCCTCCTTGAGAAAGCCTCCTTGCCTAGTGCAATTCTTCTCCTTACGTCCCTACTACTTTGACCGTATTGGTCCAAAACACTTCCAAGATATGTAAACTGTTCTACCTGCTCTATTTTTTCCCCGCCTATTTTAATATTTAGCTTAGCCTTTTTCTTTCTGGAAAATCGCATAACCTTTGTTTTATTAATATTGATTCTCATCCCATATTTATCGCACTGAACCTCCAATTCACTCGGAAATGCTTGTAAGCCCTTGGCTGACTGACAACCTTCTATTAATGTGTGGTTGCCTCGTTCCGTAAAACCGTTAACAATTTTTTCCCCAAACTGAAAAGCTTCCGCCGGTCACGGGACTCAAACAGTGACCTTCGGCTCCACAGGCAGACATGTTACTTCTGGTACCCTACCCCCACGACGACACGATATATAACCATAAACACAGTAATCAACCCTAAGGTCGGGGTGGTAGGTGATGAATTCACCCAGTACTAAGCCCGACGGCGTGTGAAATTCACACATCAGGGTAGGGGGTCCAGTTCCTTCCCCTGTGCCGGTTATGGTTTCCCAGGAAGTTCTGCTACCCGAAAAATCACATCGCTTGGGTGAAGCTGCAGGTGCCCAGAGAGGATTACCTCAGGTCAGCGGGCCATTATATAAATTATATATTATATTTTTATATTTATTTATATATATACGTATATACGTACATATAACGTATGCGGTGGATCTGGGTGGTAATCCTTTGGGTCGCGGGTCAATAGCATTTATTTCGCCTGGCCGCCGTAATTTTCCGATATTGATTGGACAATAAAGGAGGTGGACCTATTGGATTGTGTGGTATGCATTGGGAACTATTATTTCCATTTTTTAATTTTTCCCCTTATATCTTCTGATTTCTATGGTCTCCAGGACGAACGTATAGGCAATTTAAAATTTTAACATCATTAAATTTCCATCTCAATTCTCTACTCGCTTTAAGACATTTTCTCATGTGGCAGGAGAACATTCTCGAACTAGATCATATCCTATAGGTTAAATTGTTGTGCCTACATGAGGAGGCATTCATTACCTAATTTCTCAGTTTATTTCGTTAGGTTGCGTAGGCATAGTAAACTGGTTTAAAAAGCTTTCTCGTATTTGATTTTTGCTCTCCGTTTACGCTATTATCTATTTTCGGCTCTTGGTCGGAGCTTTGGACGAAACCTTTCCAGATTACCTTTAAAATTCTCGTGCCCTCGAAGTGCTTCCCCTATTATTTCACCGCTCTGAAAGCTATATAATCTCTTATCGATTGATTTATGTACATTACGCCCAATAAGATTAAGAATACTTTGACGTGTTGTCCCTTGGCGTTTCCTTGTGATATCAAACTCGGGATACCGCCCGTGCGTTGAATTTTGAATTTACGCACGCACTTCTCCGGCATTTTCTGATTTTTATCACTGTGTGCATTAATACCTCATTCTTGTTACGTTTTGAGCACTGTCGTCATTTCGTTAGTATCGCAGTTAGCTTTTGAGCGTGGCCAACTCGACCGTCCTCCAAAGACACCGACTGATCGCCGCTTTCATCTCGGATTTATGATCTCGTCACGGCTTGGCCACGCTTGAGCCTGAGAATATATATGTGTCGGTGATGGGAACTTGCAGCTCAGCAACTAACTCCCTTGTCGGCTTTTTTTAGACACGAGTCTTCTAAACGAGGGATTCCCAAGGGTCAGCAATGAAAAAAAAAGAAATGTGTGTTCTAGTTCGGTAGCAGGGGCAATGGAAAAGGCAAAGGGCCATGATTAATTCCAAGAAACTGCGGTAGATGCCGCAACAGTAACTTTTAACGGAGACATCCGCTAATATGCATTTCAATGCAACAGTATCAGAGGGTAAAAATCATTCGCCTTGACTGGGATTTCAGAGTTTAAGAGGACTATGATTATGTACGATCACGATGACATCTTGTGGCCTGATGCATAGCAAATAAATTATCTTGTAAATTGTTGATGTTGCCGTCATTAATTCTTCCACCTACCCAACCGGGTTGACTCTACGACCCGGATGCGCCGATGAATAGTCAATATTTAAGTGCACTTCACTTCAACCGCTAATTGGTAGCTTTGAAGTGGGATGTATGTTACAAAATTGGGTCATCTTGTTTTGCTGTGTGTGAGAAGAAGCTTATGCGCAAATAACTGAATTGGCAATGTCTAACTTTTGAGCATAAATTTTCTTTGCTTTTCATTGCTCTTCTTAAGTTTATTTTTGTATTTCCTTTTTATTATTTGTTTTTATTTATATATATTTTCTTTGGCAGGATATTTTAAATCCGGATAGGTTTTGTATAGTTAAATTACAAGTTGGATCTTTATCAATACTAACTCTATAAGAGAGGATAAAAATCATCAGTTGATTCAAAATGTCAAGATGCTCTCTGGCTGCTCGTGCCCGAATGCGTTGTTGTGATTCCAAGTATATTAATTAGATATGTACCCTATAGCGAGATTGTAGCCTTCTTATTGCATTATGAGTACTAGTCTATGCGTGCAAAGAGAATGACGAACAGTTTAATCCTAAATCTGAAGTTTCGAGTCTGCTGATAATTAAGATGGATTGAATTCATCCTCCAAAGTGTTTGAACATTGGTCGGATATAACATGGATGAGTTTCCCATCGAACAATTTTTCTGCGAACATGTGGTTTCTGAGGGTAGGACTACGTACCTGAAGGATACACGATCTAACAACATCATACGAAGTTAACTACGTGAAATTTAAAGTTAAAATTAAACATGCCGTTAAGGAGCGATAACCATTTTCTCAAATTTCTGGGCATTTAATGTAAAAACACCAGCTCATAAGGATTAATTGGCCCTTAAGCGGCCCTCCTCCACTGCTTGATAGGAAGCTCCGATGATGTACTGAAATGATTTAAGATCATGGTACACGAGCACAAATAATTTCTGCACCGGCACCCTCACGGTACCACATTTAATGCTAACCTCTCATCTCGTACATCCCCACGAAACCGTGTGAAACGCTTTATAGCGTTGTCAGGATGCCAATGATGTTAACGTAAGGGAAGAAGCAAGTTTATGGATGGGGAGACACGTTCATCTCCTAGTGTATCACGCTTCGTTTTTTTAATAGTAAAAGCCTGAAAAAAAATATCATTGCATCTGTTTAGCGACGGCAGACAGGGTTTTGGACGCCGTTGTCCAACCCACTGACGTATTGCGGGGCTCAGGTTCGACCTCGATTGACTTTGGACTTCTCGAGTAAAACCTCATAAACTATACGTTTATAATATGCTTAATCTAGCGTTGAATCTACTAGTCTTCAGAGACTTCCATTCCTGATTATGAAGGAATTTTGCAATTTTCTATCTTCTTACTAGGCAGTTTTTCACTATCCAGTCTGTTTTTTTTACTGTGCATTGATCAATTCTTGAATCGGAGTCTCCTGGAATGATTCCGAAATTTTTAAGTACGTTAGATGTGAAGTCTTTCGTTTTTCTAATGCCGTTACACATTCCGCTTAGCCCACAATTAATTTAACGTTTCTATACATTTGCTAACTTCCGCTAATACTCATTCTCGTTCTCCTCACTTGAATCCATCCTTTACCTTCGCCCTCGAGGTTCATACGTGCATGTACTCCGGTTGGGCGAAGAGGGCTACATTAACGAACTACTTTTAACTGAACACTCCTGTCATTTCTTGCACCAATCCCTCGGGAATTGTTTTCAATCTAATGTACAAGGATTAGGTGGAAGCAGGAAGTACGAAGTCTCAATCTCGCCCCAATGAAGTCATTAAATAAATAAATGGTGAAGGTGGCTCATGTTAAGTCTCCGCCCGCGTATACCTGTTGCCTCCTTCTTTCTCCAACTAACTTCCTACCATTCTATCCTATACAATGAATGGCAAAAAACACGGATCCGTGATTGGGTGAGTAAACAAAGAGGTCCTGGGGAAATATTGGGCTCTATTCTTTGGAGAAATGACGCTAATACTGAAAGGGTTACCTTTTTTGTTCTATGTAACTTGTTTCTTTTTGTTCTCAAACATTTATTCAGCCGCTTCTAATCGATGAGGATTGGCGTTGTGATGTAGAATCAGCTTTTATGGTGTTCCGTCTTTATCGTCAATCATAGTTCTAATGAGCAGGACCAAAATGATAACGTGGTACGTCGAATTTCCTAATTCGAGGCATAGGTTTGCTCTCTGCCAGAACCTAGGTTGGTATTGGGTCTATCAGCACGTGAGCACGAGCTCCACCTGGGGCCCAGACTCCGGGCCATTGCCCTAGCTACCCCGGCCTAGTTTCGCGACTGACGTCAATAATCGCCGAACGACGACCACAGTAACAACAACAAGAGAGTTATCACACATTCAATTAAAAATGAAGTTTTCGTACCCTCGCGAAAGTGCGTAGATTTCCTTGTTGTACTCTTATGCATTCAGTCGAGTGAAATCAGATTTCAGGGATGGAACCACGACATTTTAACACATTTGCCATTGCTACCTTGCCATAGATCTTTTTAGTTGAAGTTGAAACATCCCTAAGGCACCTGGCAATTGGTTTACTTAATATTTACGTGGGTATACATTGTGAAAATATAGGTGTCTCCCTTTTACATGCAGAATTTTCTTTCCTTGTTCAGTCGAAGTTAGCAATGGACCCAAATGTCTTTTGAGAAGAGCATTTCTGAAATGAAACCTCTCCTAATTTTTAATAGCATGTGGCATACTGCTTGTATGTATACTAATGCAGGATGTTTGTATTTGAATTATTACATTGCATGCACAGATGCGGCGCTGAATGATGGATTCACTTGTCGGGATGAGCCATCAATAAATGTGAGCGACCATATATGGTGTGCCATTAATAAGTTTGTACCTATCACGGAACGATGAAGCAAATAGGAAGCCCTGTATTAATAACGATGAAAGAACATGTGGATGACTTACAGCGATTACTTTGCCGTCCACCTTAGTTTTTTCCTTAGGGATCAAACGGGTTCCTCTACATTAGTAGTATTAAGAGTGTTGCATGAACGTATCCATATTCTTCTTTTCGTTCTAAGAGCCTTAACTTTATTGGTTGGGGTGATGTATGGAATGGAATCATGTATGGAATAATCATACCATGGAATCTCAATCCCTTAAAAAAATACTTGTATAGATTTAGCTGACGCCGCATGAAGCACGAACTTATTGGTCGCATCCTACAGCTCATGTGTCTCTGGTTCGAAAGGAGCACGATGACGAATATAAGCTCAATGGATCTGTCATTCTGTTGCATATCAGTCACCTCAACTCACCGTATGCTTTGTTTCTTCTCTTGTTCCCTCCGCCTTGGACGGTGTGACTTCCTTAGCCCCCAATAGCATTCTCCTTGCCCCACTTACCTATTGTATCTACTGGCTTAGTGTTTGCGGTTGTTTATTCTCCTTGGCATTTTCTCAGTAGGGGTTAGGCCAGCGTATTCATTCGCTACATAACCCTATATAGAAAGTCACGGGGACAAGCTCCTTGCCACCTTTAACTTTCTTACATTCGTCTTTTCAGTGCCCTTTTCAGCGTCACTAGGTCAGACCCGAAGACTTATTATTTTGTGGTTTCGATGATCGAAAATCAAGCGTTCCTCTGTTGCTTTCTCTATTCATAGGACCTATAATAAGCGAATGAATATTGTTATTCGTTCCATATCAACATCTCAAAATCAAGCCTCGAAATAGTTGGAAGTGAAAATTCGTGAAAATTGTTATGCACGCCTGCAGTTGTGGTCGAAATTCATGTGAGTGTCGGTACTCAAGTTTTTCAATTGGCCAAACAAGCGTTAAAATAACGAAAATAATTGTTTTCTGGAAAGTGTTTGGTTGCTGGTGGATTTTCCCATTCACTTGCATTGTGTAACCCAAATAATTTCAAGGTGTCATCTTCAAGTGCGACTGCGAAAATTAGAAGATAGTGTTTCTTCAATGGTTTTCGCAGCTGTAGGATTCCGGGATGATAGGTTCATGGGCGACGAAAAATGGGACGGGTGGATTTCGCGAATGTCTAAAGGGTAGGTGGGATGTCAGGCATCGTACGAGTCTCCTTGGTGGTTTAGGAAAATGAGACAGATAAATGGACCATGATGTCGGCTTCCACTCCATCGATACATGGAGAGAGAGAGTAGTGACCGTAGTGATGTTGACAGGGAATTGTTTCTGCAAGCGTCCCCGAAGCCTTTCCATGTGACAATTATACCTTTTAGGTTGGGTATACTTTTCCGTTTGATCTGATTGACACACGGCTAGTCGCGGGGTTATCACGAGGGAGATGAATGTATTTCGCTCCGCCGAGTGTGTGCCATTCTCATCTCCCCTTCCTTTTGTTTTTGCGTAGCGCCGCCCTTCACGCCTAACCCCTCATATTGGAAATAGAAGATGGGGAAGCGTTTTGGTTGGGTTTCCCGAGAGGGCGGGATTCTTCTCAATCTCGGCTGTTTCAACACAAAATGCATCCCCGGGCTGGCGGGTCTCTGCCCTTTCCATCATCTCTCATTCTTCCCCCGGCCCCCTCTTGAGACCAGCTGTTCTCTCCACTGCCCTCCCTAAGGCCAAAGCTCTCTCCCTCCCCTCTCCTTCTGTTTGCCCTCACCAGTCCCTCGGCTATCCTCCCCCGCCATCTCCTCCCCCTCTCCTCACCTTTCCATCCCCAGCCGATGTAGATTATCTCTCATGTGCCTCCCTTGCGGATGACGTAAGCGAGCCGCAGACCCAGTTCCCCTTCTCATTCCCTTTCCCCCGCCAACCCCCCCCCCCCGCGAACTCTCCCTCTTATTTCTCCCACACCCAGTTCCCACCTCGCTTTTCTGCTTTTATTCCAGGCGCCGACCGACCCTCTTCACTCCCCATGTGCATATGCCCGGATAGAACAGAATGGGGACGTCATACATTCGCCGCGCCAGGTTGTTTGATCTCTCTGCAGATAGGTTATTTTAATGTTGCGGATTGAATGTGCTCTCTTTGATGAAACCTGGTTTCCCTTACTGTTCAGAAGCGTTCGGCTCATGTGTTCGTTTAGAGTCTCTCTCTCGCAGGTGAGTTATTGTAGCAGGATTTCGAGGCTGAAGGGAATTGGGCTGAAAGATGTTTAGAAGTTTGGCGTTCAATAATCAGTTTCTTCGAGGGCAGAAAGGGAATAGGGTCTACATAGTCTAACTCCCATTTCCTCTCCTAATTGACTGAGATGGGGATTTATAACGTAAACGGGTATTTCTGCACCATCTAAGCCTTCGGGGGGATCGGGATGGTGCGGTGGCTAACGTACGGGCTTCCCACCGAGAGGGCCCGGGTTCGAATCCCGGCGACTGACATTTTTCAGTGGTATCTCGATCCCTACTTGAGGTGCTTTGTGGAGGGCACTTTGAGTGAGTACGCCGTCCGTCGGATGGGACGTTAAGCTGCGGACCCCTTGGCGCCTTTCGTTAAGAGCAGGCTAATGCCGACGCCGGGTTTCTCTTCACCCTTCATCCTTTCCTGCCATCCCTAATGGCGCAAATGACCTGAGCTGTCGGTCGCCTCCCCAACAATACTACTACTCTAAGCCTTGGTCCTGTTAATTTGAATATTGACCGTTCACATGACCCGCACAAATCCATTTCACATCTTTATCAATCCGTTTATGTATTAAGATCTCGTACCTTTAATGAGTTGTTCAAATTATTCTTTAGTGCATGGGCCAAAATTGTAAAGAGCGTTTGGAATTTTAGGAAATATACTCGGAAATTGTCAATGGATTTCCAGAATTAACAAATTAAATGTCTTTTTTGATATTTAAAGACGCCTTTTACTAATGTTCTGTCGGCGTTCCGGCGTGTTAGCCTGTATGTTGGAATTACCCTGCTTTGGTCCTTTCTAATGGCAACGTTACCCCTGCTCGTCTCCTCAAGTCAGGCTGAGAGGAAGACCGCAGCATAGTACGTGAAACGTCGCTATCAGAAGATGGCAACACGGTTAAATCCTATAATCCAGTCTTCCAGCTTTGTCCAAGTCCTGTTAACGGTTTGTAGCCAAGTTTGAAAGGTTAGGAGGAGAGAAAGCAGATGGGAATAGAGGAGATGTTAGTAACCGATTATGTGCTTAGCAAGGACATTCATTGGATTTTCACCCTTTGATGTTCCCTGGCTAAAACGTCAGACCGCAGTTAGTTTTCGCTTCCCTCTCGATTTAAAACGTTTGCCAACGTGCAGAAATGGATCGCCTGGTGTCTCATCAGTCATTCGTAATCGTGACAAATGGAAGGACATCAAGTTGTGTTAGTTAACCACACTCGTAGGTCATGTTGGGCTAGTGTTCATTTCATGGTTTAATTACTGTCATCTGTTAATCATAATAATAAGTGATGCCCGATTAATTTTCAGAAAGTTACGCTCGAAGTAGCCATTATTCTGGAGATACTTTCTCATTTGAACTGAAATCTTTCGGTTCGCTTAAAGCGAGTCGTTAACACATACCATGCTTGGGGATGCTTGAACCCAGCTGCAATAAATTTCGGACATCAGCTAGTTCCCGTGGGATGTCAAGCGGTACTCATTTGTGCATTTTTTATTGCGGATAGAACACCTGCATTATATGGTCTCGTCATTAACACTAGACAATGAGAAACAACAAAGAGGAACACGATGCAATTAAAATCATTTGGTAATGTTACTCATAGGTTTTGTTATTAGTAAAAATGCTCATTTCGCACTTAGCGTGATTTTGCCATATCTACGATTGATTATATGTATCTTGCTCTTTTAATGTGTATTTTTTGGGGTATGTGTGGGTAGAGGTCACCACTTAATTAGGTCTGCAGTACCTGAAATCCAGTTTTATTGAAAAGAAAAACTTCCTTTCTTCTTGACGAGTCCTATGGCTTTGACGATCATGTGCGTAGAACAAGGACGTTTACAATAAGTATTTAGCTTTGGATGTGTTAGTTTAGGATCCTTTGTTCACCTGTGGAGTGCATTATCGGTTCAGTAACCGGCCAGGTCACTACTCAGTGTAATGTCTTATCGAGTACCCTCTGAGCTCCTAAAGTGTTCTTTAGTTTTGATTTATTCTTTTCCTCTTGTCAAATCCTTTCTCTGGTTCATACGCATCATCATTGCCACTCTCCTATCCATTAGAACCCTTACGGCCTTGGAGCTTGCTTGGACGGTATCGTAACTTCCACGGATGGGGCGAATATTCGCTGCATGTTCATTCGGTCCCCCGCCATCGATTCTTCTCTCCTGTACCACCGACCTGCCCCCCAATAACCCTATCTAGCCGCTCCCACATCTCACCCCTGCTCGTACTCTCCTGCCATTATCCTTGTACTTATCTTCTCCTCATGCCCTTATAGTCTGAATGAATTG